>JAPZEB010000026.1:4508248-4540804 GCA_029783705.1 Chaetodon striatus | reverse complement strand
AATTGGGTACTTTGTCGTGGTGGACACACAGATTCCTAGGTTTAATGACATCATGTAATGTAAGACAAAGGGATGACTTCTGAACCAGGAAGTGCTCTTTATTTCACCTCAGTACAAATTCATGTAACACACTTTGATGTTCCCGCAGGTAGGAGGTCACTAACTGTGTATAGGACTTAACTCATGGTGCAAAATGTCTTTTACCACAATATTAGCTGGAACCTATTACAACCACTGTGAAATACATAAACATTCATCACTGTGTAATGGATAACGTGTGATTTAGGACACATTTAAACACAGTTTTCTTTGGCTTATGGCCTTAAACACATTGTCTCACAGCATGCTGGGAAAACTCTTCCCATTTAGCCACAACATGACACAACATGTTAAGTACACAATGATAGTGTTGGTTATTGGCCTTAAACTAATTAGGCAAAATCGGCTTTATAGATTCTTGTCAAATTAACTCAAAAGTTGTTGTTCAAATGTTGTGTCATGAATGGATTGGGGTTTACAGTGTGTGATGGTTAGTGTTATGACTTCATGGGTGGCATGAAGAGAGACAAAGTCTACATAAGGAGGAGGTTAGGTTGGTGGATGGGCCAGACTAAAACAGGACTTTCATCCAGGGGACCACTGTTCATGCCCTGTGTGAAACTAGACGTCAGCACTGACTTCTTTCACTTCAGTACTTACGTCCTGTACGTAGTTACATCATGTTACGTTACATACTTGTATCACTTCTCGACATACACATCCTTTAGGTAATTGTAGTTATTAGAACTGAAAACACAATCTGTGGCTCTGTGAGACTGCAGTTAGGCACAACAGTGCTTTAAGATAAATGCTAATGATGAAAAGCAGGGATAGCATGCTAATATTTGTTGATTCACACTTAACACAAAGAAAAACTGAGGCTGATGGGAATACATCAATTTTTAAGTATTTTTAAGTAGTCATAAACCAAAGATTTGGACAAATTGATCTGATAATGGGGCTCAAGGAAAAGTGGGAGGATAACCAAAGTTAATACAGGTCAGTCCATGGGGAACATGAATGTATGAAATGTTGAGCTAATCCATCCAGTAGATGTTTTAATATTTCACAGGATAAGTAAAAACGTGGACCTGCTGCTTGGTAGTGATGGCCAAATGAAGCTTCATGAAGCACCAGTTGTATTCACAGAACCCACTAGATGACGCTCTTGGTGTAATGAAAAAGGCTCAAGGGATGGCACTGCACAACCATTTTCTTTATTTTTGGGGTCCACCAAACTGCAGGGCCATCCTTCGAGCCTTTTTCATTACACCAAGAGCGCCATCTAGTGGGTACAGCAAATACAACTGGTTGCTCATGAAGCTTCATTTCTAAATCATTACTTGGTGCTCTGCAGAGCATCCAAAAAGTCAGTGGGATTCATCCTCAGGGGAATATGATTGTCTGTATGTAATTTAATGGCAATCAGTGTGATATCTGTTGGGATATTTTAGTCTATCAGAGTGGTAGACTGATGCTGTCATAGAGCCATGCAGCTGGCATGGCAAAAAACATGGACAAAATTGGCATTGCAGAGACAAAGATATTTTGATTTGTTGTTTTTATTATGGGCAAACCAGCCACGGGCTATATACTGTTGGAGCTCTGCCTTTTGAAAGGAGTAATGAGCAACGAATGCATAATATTTATAATATTATTAGTGGTCACATCATCTCTCTTTTCTGTAATATCTGCTGAGTGTTCCCCTAAACTGGCAGTGTTTTATAACTGGATTTGGCCAACACAGTAACTATGAATCAGGGGAATGCAAAAGTAGTTCAGTAAGAAAAAAAAAAACCTCCCACCATGACCTCTCAGTGGCTTTGCACTAATGAGCCAAAAAAGGAGGTAAAGGAGAGCTTTACCTCCTTTTTTGTCTGCTGTGACTGAGGCCAAACATCAGCCTATTCCCCTGTCATGAGCTCCATATAAACACCTGAACTATTAAGTACTACTTTGTGTTTTAGTACATCACTGACTTTCTTTCTTCCCACATGCCTCTGTGCTGTTTGCTCACAGGATCATAAAGACAAAGTTCTCCACTGATCTTCTTCAGAAATGTTGTGTTTACAGGCGGGGGGGCAGAGGTCAGCTACAGAACTGTGTGCCTGTATTCAGAGATCCTGTGTTTTGCTCAAGGACACGTCAGCAGGGAGAAAGGGCACTGAACCCCGCTCCCTTGTATTTGTTTTATATCTTTGAATAATTATCCTTCCTTTGATTTGCTGTGTGTCTTTTCTTGTATCGTGAGCAGATTGTTACACACCTGTTTGTTACAGCACTATAAACACACATGCCTTAACTTGACTTAAAAGATGGACTGTGGAGCTGATGTCTGCAGACCCTTGATGATCAATCGTACCTGGGGCCAATGGTTGCCATGGAAACTCTATCCCCGTTATAAAAGATTGGCAAAGATTACATTAGAGAAAATTCGAGAACCGGGGAACGAGTGGAGCAAGGCTTCAAGGAAAGTGTGTGAGTGCAAAAGGTACAGTATATGTGTGCAAAATAATATCCAAACTAAAGGAAACAACATACACTAATTTCATGATGAACTATTTGATCGGCCAAACTCACAATAACAGCTTTTAATACAGTGTTTAGAGCTCTAAAATGTCACCATTTGCTTAGATGAAGCACGTCTTTGAATTTCCTGTGGGTCCACAAATTGGTGGATACCTGGGGACTAAGGTCATGATTCGTCTTTGTTTTCATGCTCATTAAACCATTCAGTCCCCACATTTGCCAAGTGGATGGGAGCAAGGTCAGTGTGCAGGTTTCTGCTGTAGGACAGAAATGCTTAATTAATGCAGGAAAGTGATGGTTTTGTAGGTAATGCCTCATTTCCGCTGCACGTTTGAGCTCAACTCCACTCCTCTGTGATACCAGGTCCTTTCTGCTATTTTGTTTTCTAATGCAGATAGTACTCCCTCAGTGTACACAGGATGTGCAGCTGATTGCCATAGCAACATTGTTCGAAACTGCCATAATGTCATCCTCAACATGACACGCAATTAATCATTTTATCAGCAAACAGAAGGACATCTGCACTTTATCGATTCTACAACGCTACAACGATTCTACAACGTAGTGTACGATGTTGTTTTCCAGACTGCCATTGTTTAAAAATCTGGGTTGAGTGAATTAGAAAAATTGCAGCCACTATTGACGGTAGCTTGGCTATTTAATAATGGCAGGTTTGTGCAGGATGTCCCGTAGCGTGACGATCCAATGACGATTCAGTTGAAAATTTTCTCTTACCAATTAGTGACCTGCCGGAATGCCTCACTTACTCACCCTGTGTTTAATTCATAAAGACAACTTCATAAAGAGCACTTTGATTGTCTCACATACCTTCAACAAAGAACAAAGAAGAAGAATCCAGAAAAAGAAGAAAGAATCCAAAAAAAAAGATTGACATCCTTGATGAATTTAGGTCATACAGGGCTGCGTTTAACAACAGCAAACCTACAGTATATCAAAACATCTGTTTACTAACTCTACTAACTTATGCAGTATAATCAAAATCACCTTTATCAAGTCGTATGCTCAGTATTTACTGAGTATTTACTCAACATACAGAGAGTTTGTAAACTGATGTTTTTAAGTAGTTTTGTTGTATGACTTGACTCATTGAGAGTTGTCTGTTTTTGGATTCTTCGTTCACTGTGGCGGCAGGCAATAAAAAGTTGTCCTCACAAATTCAACGTAACAAGGCAAGAGTAATTAATATACAGATGGTCATCTTGGGCTGAAGTATTCCTTTTTACCTCAACGTTTTAGTATTGGTTCAGCTTGCTTGGATCATTGGTGGTTCCAAAAAAGGTGCCTATCCACCAACCCTGTCTCCTAGAAATGTAGAAATTATGTTTGTATGTGTTATGTTGTATGGTCTTTCTCAATTACATTGCTGTAGTCATTCTGCCAGGCAGAAACTATCATTTCTGCCTGGTTTATGTACTGCGTAGGCTTTGGAAGAAGGTGGTTAGGGAGGATGCCAAGCATAAAAAGTGCAGGACCTTGACACCAGAAAATTGGGTTTTTGCTGATTGAGTAGAGCCATGGTGTACCATGCAGTGAAAATGCAACTTAAGAGTGAGGACTACTCTCTAAAAGGCATCACTGGTCTTTATTAATCTTTGTACAAGCATTTGTAGTTCCCAGAGGATGACTCATACCAACTTAGTTGGTAAGTACTGCATGTACTGGACTACAATGTGGAGCTATGCCTGGTGCAGTTTCTCTCTGTAGCAAGCTGTTATTATTAAGGAGGAAGTATTTTCATCTCAGATCAGATCCAGGGATTATTTCATTCTTAAATGAATCACATCACCTAAATCTTCCCTAAAAAGCCCAGTAACAGTGTGTTCCCACTGTGAGCAACATGACCAGCAAGTCCTTACATCTCCTGCAGAGGTGGTGCGGTGACCAGAGCTGTCTTTACACAGCTTCACTCTGACATGAAGCCAAACCCGTCCTGGCTTAAATTCTGCACAAATATAATTTTCTGTGTAAAGCACTGAGCTACCATTCTACCAAGCAAAACAGCCCAAGCTGAATCACATGTATTCAAGCTGAATAAATGCAGGTACAAATGGCACTCACAAAAACATTCCCTCATTTTTCCACAAGAGCTACCTGGCAATCATTGAGGCGGGTGATGCTGAAATCATTTACGGATTTCTTTAAAGTGCAGTGTGTGAAAATGACTGGTGCGTCTGGTATTCTTAACTGTTCTAAGCAGAGCAAAGATGATGAAACCTAGCAAATGTGTTCGGAGTCAACAAACTTGTTTCTATTGGCGATGAACAGCAGCTTTCTAAGCTTCCTTTTTTTAATTACCAGTCTGATATTGTCTCATTGTGTTATTTGTTGTACAGCAAAGTGCAAAAAAAGGAAGGAAGATAAGACAAGAAACACAAAAACAAATTCATTATACTTCAGAAATAAGCTTTGGCATCCGCTTTCTCTTCCTGTTTATTTCCACCTAATGCTTCCTAATTTGTGTCTGCCAGATAGCAGCTTTAACAGCTGAAAAGACATAACTATGAGCAGTAAAATACACAAGTTGTCTGTTTGACAGCGTCTGCCTGTATAACAACACCTAGAAATAATTGGAATCAGCCGCGCTGCTCACAGTCCAGTTTGGCCCTTTGACACTAAACCACACCATAAATATAATCCAACTAAGACACACATTGTCTCAACTCATATAACTTTGACAAAGTGCTACATCTGCGTTCAAAGTATGAAATGACACACACAAAAATAACAGATGCACATAAGAACAGCTGCATATGACCAATCATATTTACCGTCATCTCTGAGTTGTGTAACAGGCACAGTCTCAGCTGATTTCTTTAACATCATCAAACACTTTATGCAATGAGTTCATTACACCAGGCACTCAAGCAAACACTGTCTAAGTTGTGTGAATTGTGTGCGCAGGCTTGTGAGCCAACAAAATGTCTGCGACTGTCTGAGTTGGGCATACGGAGGTGTTTTTGTATGCATGTGTTTGCTTATTTGACATGCTGCAATCAGACAGAATTAAACACAAGGAGACAGATAATGGGACATTTAATTTACAAAATGATGTGACAGTGAGTGTGTATGTTTGCTTGTGTGTGTGCATGAATCCTCCTGTGATTGTCGTAAATGGGTAGCAGGGGGGTCGTTATACTGTGGAAAACATCTGCGTCGCTGCTCTTTTATTTTTTTTTAACTTAATGTCCAATTATAATAATCACTGTAGACACACGCAGACACATGCACACACACCCATACACACACTCTTACAACAGAATGCACATTAGTTGCAGCTCTAATTAAAGTTACTGAGAGATGGCAGCTATGGAGGAACTTCTTAATGTGGTCTTGGCACTTCCCATTCGTTTTCCTCAGCCAAATCAGGATCTAAATATATCTATGATATTTGCTGTTAGGATTTGAAAGGCATTAATCGGGGACAAAGAACGCACTGAAATCAACTGTGTCCACTTAATAATTTGCTAATGCCCCGGTATCTACAACCAAATGATCCCTACTTAGTCCTGTAAGTTTTTATTCACTGCACCACTTGCACTTTCATGGAACAAGGCTCTAATTTTATGAGCCAGGGTGTGGAACACAAAGTGCAATCAAGTGCAACGCATACAGAGCAGTGCACTTAGGCTATTATGTGACTAGATATACATGGTACACATGAAAACAGGATTTAAGGCGGATTTAGAGTTGTATGTCAGCTCTACGCAGAGCCTTTGCAGTTGTGGGCATTTATAAGTGTTTGGTGGTGTGTCTGTTTCGCTGCGCAGTTACACCTCTGAAAGCTGTGAAGTTTGATTGATTCATTCTGTTTATATGTATGAATCAAGTTTAGCCTTTTTTGCATTGATTTATGGTGTTCTTGTGGTCCCCCTGAAATCTACACCTATGGTGACCATGGTAAAAGCAAGTCCAATTTAATACTACAGCCAACGCTGGCTGGGCAGCTACTTTGTGAGAAATACAACAGAAGAGCAACTTGTATATCTGTTTGCAGTGTAACCGGGAAAAGTTTATTAAAAAAGAAGTCAGTTAAAAATAACTGCAACCACAATCTGATTTCATGCTGCACACGGTGTGAATAGAGTTGAAGGTGCACAGTCTGTCGCCTGCAGCTCTTCATAACAGCTCACTGTGGCTGCCTCTGACTGTTCATTACTCCCCTGCAAAAATTAAAACTGTTCCACTGTCAGAAGTTGATGCTCACGTGAAGCAACAATACCGATCATTCATGGCATCATAAATGAGATCTGATATCATATCTTACGGATAACTTGTTTTTTATTTTCCTGACAGGTGATCTCATCAGGCCATGTGGATATCGACTGTCTTTTCAAAGCAGCACAGGTGGAGTGTGATGTTATGTGTCTAAAAGTCTTAGGGAGGAGGTCAGGATGGATGTTTGCAACTTTGAACCATGGTTTAGGTTCCTTCTCCTACCCCCAACAGTAAACACCCCCACAGGACTGTCCCCCTGGATCCCACTGTGTCCCATATGAAACTAAAAGTCAATGATAACTTACTTTAACATAACATTATGTTAGTGATGAGCCCATTTATGTCATGTACAAAAGCCACTTAACTTATTCACATTATAGAAGGTGATGTCTAACCCTACAACCAGGTCTCATTACGAATTCGTCAAACACTTGACGCTAAGGCTGTGACTTCTGTAGACACTGATAAAAAAAAGACGTCCTTTTATTTTGGCATGATATGCAGCCAGTTGCTGTTATTGTATAACGGTGCCTGGTGGTGTCAGGGGCACAACACCATAAGTTAAGGTAGCAAAAGTCTAAGTAGGGTGGGCAGGGTGGTGGATGGGTTTAACAACCACCGACTTTCACCCAGGAGGCTAGTGTTCTTTTGGTATAATTGTAAAGCCAACCCCTATAATTAGAAAAAAAAATCCAACAACTTGTGTGTGTTGGCTAAACATAATCATGTGTGTTGTTGAAGGAAAAAAAACGTCAATTCATACCTACATAGTGCCCACGTAGTGCTTTTGAAAGAGACTGTAGTTGACATGGTGTCCCAGATTGTCAACAACCAACACACCCAGGGTACTTTGCAAGTCATGTATCAACATGGAAAGTCCATTCCCAGGCGTCCATATGTGACAAGGTCAGAATGAGAATGTGTTAAAACCTAACCCCTCGACAACAGGCCCCTCGTGTTGATTTAAGCCAAACCATGCCTTTTGTAAACCTTGTGTGCCTTGTGCTTCCTCATCAGATGCTGAGGTTGAATGACAAAGCCTCTCTATTTGACAATCCGGGAATGAGAATGGGTTAGTCGGTCAACCACTTATCTTTTATTATCTATCAACTGTAAAAGTTTCATCCTGTTTTGAAGCGAGAGAATGAGGGAAATCAACAGTTCTCACTAGGTTAATTGAATTTTTTCAAAAATGGAAACATACAGTGCTCCACATCCACAAAGTTCAGTGTAAACTGGATAGTAATATCTTCTTTTATCACCTGCAGGCTAAGTTTACCAATGAGACAAGAAAAGCTGGTGCAGTTCTCTAAAGGTTAGCGAAGAAACCTCCAGTACGTGATTGGAACACTGCCAGTTCAAATTCCCAGACCTGCTATAGGAAAACCAGGACAGGGAACATGAATGATTAATGCCCTCAGTTAACGCCAGCTAAGGTCAGGCTGCTCCTGGGCAGCTGCGGGTCCCAAAAACTCTATTTTAATAGAAAAGCAAAATATAAAGTCCTGTATTGCCTGTTCAGGAAGAGACACATATTATGTTCTGCATTTGACAACAGAGAGTAACACAAACTCCCTGAAAGGTAACAGAGTAAAGAAATATGGCAGGTTAACAAGCTTTACATTTTTAGAGTTCAATTTTTCAAGCTAGCAGCTACACAGAGCTCAGCTGCCTTTGCTGGTGACACTTGCCTTGCGGCCCATTGAGAGTCTTCCTAACTGAACGGCTTTTTACTTTGCAGTCAAAAGGCATTCTGGGAAATGTTGGAAATCACAGTGTTGATGGCAAGTGGCTACAACATTAAGGTTTGAGTACAACTGCTGCCGATGATTTATAGGGATATGAGGAAGATGGTGTCAAAAGAGACAAAGAAAAAGAGATCTCCTTCCTGAGGTAACTTCTCTACACTTTCTCTCCTTTTTCTCTCTTAACTGAGAAAGGAAAAGCAAGGACTCATGAGTCATCCATCCATCCACCCATCCACCCATCCATCCATCCAGCTATCCATCCATCCATGCATGCACCCCCTCTGTCTCTTTCCTCCCTTCTCGTACATATACTTTGTCTCCTTGTCTCTCTGTCCATCTCCCTCTCTCCTTCACCCCTCTGTGAGCCTCTCTCCGCTTTCTCCCAAAATCCAATTAGTCAGAGCTGACTCCTTCCTCTGCAGGACTACTGAGAAGAGAGAGACAGAGAGAGGGATGGGAAACACTGCCAGCAGAAATCCTTAACCAGAATTTTCTCAACCTTAGCCAGTCCCTTGTGGTTTGACCACAGAGAACAGAGGAAGGGAAACAAGGAGGTGAAAAAACAGAAGAAAGCAGGAGAGGTTACTGGCAGAATCCATCAGCAGAAATCCCCTGCCTACAAATTTTCTGCTTTCTTTTATTCTGAAGGTATCACACTGGAGATGGGTCATACAACATTAATGTTTTGAAACAGTGCTGAATTTTGGGATTTGGACAAACTGGAGATATTTTTTAATATGGAGATCACCAAGAAGTGACCTTTGGCATCTGTTGATTAGTAGAACAAATAGCAGAAGTCCCTGAGTTACTGGTGCTGAGACATTCTGCAGACATTATACTGATACTGCATCTAAACTAGAACAAGTAAACCGTCATTCCCTTCATGATGCTACTAAAACTCAGCTGGTCCCCTCTGATAAGAATAACATCAACAACATTTTAGATTCTGGAAGAATTGTTTTATTCTTTGGATAATTCAATTTTATTTGAGACAGGTAACATAAACAAATGCAAATGTGATTAAAAAGAATCTTGGTGAGCAATGTTTGTAAATCATTACAGCATTATTAGGCTTTTTCTTTGCGAGTGATAATTTTCTAAGAAGTACCTTGTATTGCTGTGTTAGGACAGTGGTAATTTGTATTAACACAATAGCATTTCATTAGATAAATTATTTGATGCCAGCCACATTACATGTAAGACTTCTTGGCCTGTGAAGTAGTTAGTCCCTTATCATCACACAACAAAACTTTTTTGTGTGTGGGAAAATCAATGAGGCATAAAAGCAAAGCTGACAGCGGTGATGAACTTAACATGACAGCTACATTTCTGTGTGATGGGTTGAAATGGAAGAGCTAAATGTGGCCACTGTAATGTGTAAACAGATGAGTCGGTACAGTTTAAATCTAAAATGACTGACTGAGTTCAACATAATTGCCTTTATACTTGGGGGTGCGGGGTATTTTTTTCTGTGCAATTAATTTTCACATCAGTGTATTTTTTTTTTTTTTAGCTTTTTTTCACGAGTACTTTACAAGCAACAATCATCTGGGCTGAAAGATGAACCCAATGTGTAAATGCTATAAACTAAAGTCCCCTGAATGGCCACTTGAGCCTGGCTCCAGAAGTGAGTCAATCCTGGTAGACTTTCATTTTAAAATGCCCAACTTCACACCAGAAATAAACATGTTTACAGCCTGTTGCAAAAAACAGTTCTGGTCTCTATCGCTAATTTCAACACTCATGACAACTGTACTGGGGATGGTTCTTTTTATGTAACTCACCCATTTACATTTCATTAAGGCTTAAAGTTATGCATATTTAAGGGCAGGCCACTTGAATGACAGGCTGTCTGCAAGGCATCCCCACGGTCCATGAGTCAGATCCACCCCTCCCTCCTCCACAGCTCCACCCTCTCACCCAAATATGGTCAGTTCTGGCTTCAAAACAACCAAAATGGAGACAGCTGAAAAGCTGAAAGGCTTCAAAACATTCACAAACAAATGGATAGCTACATCTATTATTCTATATAGTTTATGGTACTTTCATGCAGTATGCAAATATTACACACCAAAAGAGCAACCTACTTTTATTTTTAGGACAATGTTGATTTTTTTTGAGCATTTGAACTGCAAGTAAAGGCATCAACCAATCACACTGTGCGAAGAACTATGGCTCTGTTTGTGTCTCCACTTTTGTCGATTGTAAGAACAACAAGTGTTGCAACAGTCGCAAATTTGCATCACATCTGGTATGAATAGTTCTGAAGCGAAATATATGCTGGCAAATATTTGCATTATTAATCACAGCCTTAAAAAGGCTTAAGTATAAATGTCTTTCCAAGGCTGGTTCCTTTATACTTTAACAGATTTTGACTGTTCATTTATGTGTTTTCTCTTCTCTATTTTGATCCCACCTCCTGACTGTAGTTAGATGAACTAATCAGCGTGCTGGTCATTAGATGAAGATCATGGCCATAGTTAAAAAAAGTGACCTTGACGACTTTAATGAGGATACTGGGTGTAACTGCATCATGTTTGGAAACCAGCTGCCTGTGGTTGTGGTTCAAGCCTGTTATGTTTGTTGACTTTAATGTTCACCGACTAAATATACATTCAGTTTAATGAACATGTCTCACACAGGACAACTACATTAATCAGTTGCGATTTAGCTTCTGTGAAGGCCATCAGTGAGTTGTGCTTATGTATATCTAGGAATTTAATGAATCAAATTAGATTAAAAACAACATGAGAATTATAAACTGCCTTCACAAGGTGTTGATGATTGAGAGACTCCAGGTTCACACAAATATATCCACAAAACAAATCAATTGAACACCAGGAGATAATGGCGATAATGGCTTGAGATGAGAGGAATATGCTGGCATGGTAATAGCTGCAATTTTAAAGACGCTATACAGGAATTAAAACAGTGAAACTGGAGTACACAGAGCACAATGCCTTCTTTATCTGGCATTAAGTGCTGATACTGACTGGAAAGACATTCTTCAGGTTTCATTGAAAGCTTGATGATGAGCACCACCCCCACTTGTAACCTATCCACCTGTATGTATATATGTACACTCATGTTCTCATACAGAGACTGACTTTATGATTTGTTTCCATCTTCAGTGCTCAGTAGTCATTGCTGCTGTGTTTCTACACCGCACTTTACAGAGATTACTTACCAGTCAAAGTATATGTTCTCAGTATATTCATGATCTTTGATTGTTTGTGTTTCACCAGCAAAGATATCGAACCGCCAGCACTCAATATTTCATGACTTCACTCCAGCCTGACAGACTCTGATACAAGATGAGTTTTCTCTCTTGAATAAACTGACCATGAGATAAGCCATGAGGCAAGTGTTGGGATCTTCCTGATCCACCAATACAGAGTCATCATCATAATCCTACTCATGGTGTCTGGATTTATTTGACACAATGAAATGCGGCAGCACAGATGCTTTCTGTACATGTCTTATCCCTTGGATTTGCTTGCTATGCATTGAATGTTATGGTATTCTATAATTTTGTTTTTACTGAGCATGTCTTGGAGTTTAGTACACTGTCATATTGGACTTTTTTAAAAAAAAGAATACTGTCATGTATATGTAGATTTATTTATAATTTTTCAGGAGCTGGTATGTGGCACACTCTGACCCCCTTTACACGTTTGATGAGAATGCGTTTTGGGTTACTGGATTGCTATTGTCTAATTCTTGACTAAATGAATGTACAGGTGTAGATGCACCCAGAACACATCGACAATGGATCGTGACAGATGAGATAACAAGATAATCTGCTAACAAGGAAGAAGTAAGAAAGCTCATATTCAAGACACTTGTGGATGGAGTCAAGATGAGACTGGGTGTCTGCTTTCAGTTTGGTCCAACGAAAGTATACAAGTGGCAATTCATATTGCAACCGAGCCATCTAGAAAGCAATAGTGGAGAAAAGCTGCATTGTTTGGGTTTTTGAGCTGAACAGAGCATTCAGATCTCAGGATGGGCACCAAAGACACATTAATGCCAGGTGTAAATGATCGCTTTACATCTCCACCAAAATGTGTTTTGGATGATTGAACTGCAATCGTCTAGTGCTTGACCACAAGTACAGGTGTGAATGCAGCCAAAACGCATTGAGGATGGATTGCGATCCGATCAGCCAAACCACCTCCAGAGGTAGCCCGGGCATTGCAACCACATTTCACAAGAATTAAACAATTGCATTTTCCATTAACAACTATGTGGCTGGAAATAAGTAATCACATGCGACAACCAGCATGGTGGCAGCCATTAGCCAGGTAGCGAACTAAGCTATTAGCAAGAAAGCAGCAAGAAAGCTTATGGACATTCAAGACGCTCATGGATGGCGTCAAGACGAGACCCAAGTGTGTGACACCCAAGTATCAATTCATATGAAAACCAAGCGACTCAATTGGACCTTGATGTGGACACTGGTGACATATTTATACCAGGTGTAAATTTAATCAGGTCACGTTATGTCTGCATACAGTCTTGATACCACACTTATTTAATGCAAGGTGTGAAGAGAGTCTCAGTGACTATGCTGTTTTCTCACATCTTCCTCCCCTCTGGTCTACTTATGTTTTGTTTGTCACATGCATTATCTCTGATACCTTCCCATTGGCCCTGTTTGTTTTTATCTACTGCTGCTACCACCTAATGTACCCATGGGTATCATTAATCTACAGTCTGATCCAAAAAACAGCACTATCAGTCCTACTAAAGTCATTGCGTACCTCATGCACATTCAGTCTCTTAATTGGACAAAGATGTGGAGACATTTTTGAAGGGTTTTCTCCTTCTATGACATATTAGGATGGAGTCAGTGTTTTTCTCATCCCAACCTGCCATATTTGGGCAAATTATTAGCCGCGCAGCCCTGAAAGATTAACACAATTATTCTTAATCAGCATTGAACAGACTTCTAACATCCCGATCAGAGTCGAACACAGCCAGCCAGCTAATATGCTAAGAAGCTGATAACCAGCTATCTGGCAAACTCTGTATTTCCCACAGGCGATGATGAGTTAATTGCAGAATTTTCTCTTAAATTCACAAGTTCAGAAAAATGATGGATGCAAAGCACTCTGGCAGCATTTATATCAGCTGGAAGACTCTTCCAGCTTAGCGCATACATAGAGAGTAAACTCGACAGAGGCAACAAAGATGTTTCTCCACTGCTGTGGCTTCTCAGTAAATCCTCTTTTTTCTTGTCTGAAAGTGCATTATGGGTCAGTGTACAAAGCTTTTGCATGTAAGGTAATCCTGTCAAAATGTGTCTGCTGGTGCTGACTTCCTAGTGGAGGCCTGACAACACAGGGAAAAGAAGGATGTAATATATTCCACATAGAGAGTTGAGGCTCATTCAGGATGAAATGATCCACTCTGAATGCACATGATACTGATGGCCACTTAAGTGGAAATATCATAATCTCATAACTCCTGCTGCTTTAGTTTTTATATGGTATTTCTTATACTGGGAATGTTTCATGACCCTTGGCAGAACCATTACTCATAACACTTAATGCTGTCAGGATGTTACTCCTAAACGGCTACATTTCAATGGGATTTATACAGCAAGTCAAACAGATCATGTTGAAACCGGTCATGAAGTTGTGCTGTGCATAGGTTAACTTAATCTGTAATACATTAAACTGTCCACTGAAATCCATATATCCTCATGTATGTATATACTTATCTCCTGTCTGTAGCCTACTGTATGCATCTGTAATATTCTAGAAATGATAATGAGCTGTCAAGTTTTCCTTCATGAAAATTCTTTCCTACCCCAAAGCTACATGAACTATTAAAATCCCACTGGATTAGCTGAGAAGATGCTTTGCCACAGAACAGAAAACAGGGTTGTTTTTCTTAGCTCATGAAAACTTTTGAATGTTTTGGAGATGCATGGTTTTCACAGGACAGCAACAATTTGTGTCATCGTAAAAAATGGGCTCCAGACAAAGCTTCTATCATCAATTATTTTGTTGATCACCAGCTGTGACAATGTTGCAGCTGCTGGTATTGTTTTTACCCTGTGAGGCTGTGTGTGTGTGTGTGTGTGTGTGTGTGTGTGTGTGCGTGTGTCGTCACAGTGAAATGTGGTCCAGATGACACCAATTGTACTGGGAACTACCACAGGAGTGGTTTTGAATACCTTGTCAGGCGTCTGTCTGTCTGTCTGTGGACATATTTTGTCAATGGGCAAGATGTAATCACAAACCTCTACAGGTGTATAGTTGAGATTAAAATGAAGGCCGAGTTGTGGTCCAAGCTAAGGTGCCAGAAGCTTGGCCTAAAAAGTTGGGAAGGGGCCAGTGCCCTCCCACATCAGGCCCCTGGTTCACATTTGTTTCAAGTTGCGGATAGCTGTATTTTGATTGAAAGATTTTTTTTTGATTGATTTTACTTTTGTTTTTTTGTTGGAACATCACTCTAAATCCAAAGATATTTCAATTACAAAGCCATTAGACAGAAAAAAGCAGCAGGTCTTCACCTTTTGGGGGCATTTTGCTTGATAAATAATTTAAATGTTGAAAACTTTTGATTTACTGTACCATCTAGGTCCCAACCCTCACCTATGGTCATGAGCTCTGGGTAGTGACTGAAAGAGCAAGATCACCGATACAAGTAGCTGAAATGAGTTTCCTTCGTAGGTTGGCTGGGCTCCACCTTAGAGATAAGGTGAGGAGCTCAGGCATCCAGAGGGAACTCGGAGTAGAGCCACTGCCCCTTTGAGTCAAAAAGGGCCAGTTGAGGTGGTTTGGGCATCTGATCAACGCTTCCTGATAGAGGTGTTCTGGACATGTCTAACTGGGCACAAGAATACTTTAATATTTGGACTGGAGGAGCCGGGGATTGAACTGCCAATGTATGCGCTGCCTTTCAGATTAGTGAATGACCCGCTTAACCTCCTGAGCCACAGCTGCCCCTTATCATAATTTATGTTTACAATATATTATGGCAGCCACATTGAGTTACAATATAATGACGCTACAGTAATAAATTTATTTGGTCTAATAGAATACAGCATTCACATTTTGTAGTATATTTAAGCTGAAGGCGATGATAAACAGGACAAGCTTCTTGGCAAGTGTGTCTCTTTTTTTTTGCCTCCTAACACTAACAGTAACACAGCCCATCGCCATCCCAACAGCCTGTGGATTAGAGTCAAGCCCTTCTACTGGGAACTAGTTAATACTTGTTTCAGCAGGGTGAATTAGATTTTTATACCTATCTCATTGTACAGACAGCTAGCTGGCAGAAAGAGTGTGAGATAACAGAGAAGAAGAAAGGCAGAGAGACTTTGAACTGTGGATGATGAGCTTTTTAAAAGACACACAGAGACAGACAGTCTGCCAGCCAGACAGACAGAGCCATGAGGGGCAGATCCTGCTGTCTGATTGCAGCTAGTCACTGATAGCGCTGAGAGAGAATGAAAGAGGGAAGCATAGTGGGAAAAGTGAGGGAATTGTGGGATAAAAGGAATGAGTGTAGGAACAAAAAGGATGAGTCCAGACTGTAGACAAGAGGAGAGCAGAAAGGGGAGAGGGTTGCATGATAGATGGTGATGAAAAGAGACCCAGAGAGGGATAGACAGAGAGGAAGAGACAGCGGTAATTATACAGATAAATACATGGAGCCTCAGTCTGTGTCAGATTTTCCCTACTGTTTAGAGCTATGGCTGCTCTCTCTCTCTCTCTCTCTCTCTCTCTCTCTCTCTGTTATGGACACTGTAGGATAAATGTGGGACAGGGACAGAAAGAATGAGATACCATCAAAATGTAATTTGGAAATTGATCATTTTCTTTGAGCTGGAGCACAGACAGAGGAAAACAGAAAACAAATTTTGTTTTTAATGGCGAGTGCTTCTTATAAAATCACTCAACAGCACAGAAGTGTTCAGTTTGTGTGTTTTATATGAATTGTTTATCCATAATATGAGACAAAATGACATTTCTCAAACGGAGGTAACAAACATTACCCTGCTTTTCCATCAATGCCTTTGTGTCTATTTCGGAATGAAGAGAGACGGATAGTCTTTTTTGCTTAGAAAGGTTCTTAACTGAGTTAAATGATCTAGGCAGCAGCCATGAGAAGATCTGGTTGACTTCTGTAAATGCCAAGGAGAGGTGCTCTAGTGCTTTCTTTCTTATCTTCTTTGGGTACTCTGGACCATCCTCTATGAAGGAAAGGGGTAATGCCATTCAAGAGTTCCGTGCGGTAGTGACACTTCAAGCAATGCGCCATTTGGCCATTCACAAAAATAAGCAATATGCCTATCTTGACTAAATTTAACAGTTGCTTTCACACAATCAAATTAACTGGGATTCATGCCAATAAATATGAGGACCAACCATTTTCAATGTGACAACTATTTTGTTTCAATTTTTGTGACTGGTGGCAATTATTACTGTTTTATTTTAATTCCAACCTTGGTAATAAGGCCATATTATTTAGGTTGTTCAAGTTCATATAGACTGCATGACATAGCACGGTGAGAACGAACAGTGCAAAGTATCTAAGATGAGCTTTTAGTAGTCCATCTCTGAGTTATTGTAGTTTTCACATGCCAGACCCACATAAATAACATCTGCCATCAAGTAATAACAGATCCTATAGTAATGTCAGTTGGATTATCTCAGCACCACGTAGTCTTTCCTAGGTCCGTATAAATTCTCCACATCTATCCTTGACCTCATGATGTTTTCCATCAAAGTCAAGGGAAGTGTTCAGGAAAAGACTATTTTTCTTGTCTCTTTGACTGCAGCCCAATTCTGCCAATGTAGCCATGGATGCTAGCTACGTCTCCATGTCATTGAACATGCTATTACAGCTATATTACTTGATTTGATTGATTGTGACCACTTGGGTGCAAGGCAAAGTTGGACATTTTTGCATAGACATATGGACGTTATACAGTGGAAAAAATGTAGAAACAAAGGAAAGGGCTGTCTGACGGCAAGGTAAAGTGGTGAAAATATTGTAAAAATAGCATCCACTTAGACTGATATTGATTTTTTTAGGTCAGCCTTTTTTAAGTTGCTGAAATACATTTTGCTGAAAACCTTCTATCCACAACAATGCATAGCTGAGCTTCTGGGGTGCTAGTCCCATCTGTTTTTGTAATCAGGAAACACTGACCATCATTTACTGTATGTAATACACTGGCTGTAGATGAGTGCCTCATATAGCCCCACTTCAAAAATTCTGAACTATCCCTTTAACCTCACAGAACATTATTCATTTGCTTCATTGCAATAAAAGTTTAGTGGAGACATAATTTGTGGATACTGATGTATTTAATGTTCACTTACAGTGGAGCAATGGATGCATGCTAACATGTTGTTTCTTTGCTTTCTACCTCAATATGTTAATGCTCCAACTAATGGCCATACAGCCGTGGCAAGCACCTCATGTATGTTAGATATATTTTGATGTGCAGAAATCTAAAGGCAAGCATCGCCATGTCAGCAGAAGTCATCCCTGGGTTCAGCCTCTGGCAGTCGGAAGGATAATGTATTTTTGATGCCTACAGAACTCATACTGTATACATCACTGCTCTGCTTCCCTTTCAACTCCAAAGTATTACTGTTCTTCATCCCAGCTTTTGAATGTGTCTGCCTAATTCATGTCTCTTGTTCTGTTGGTTTCACTTGTTGGTTTTATTTTCATGCTCTGTAAGGTGACCTTGGGTGTCCTGAAAAGGCACTTATCAAATAAAATGTATTATTATTTGATTGGCTGCCTCACAGAGAGCATTGACAGACCTTGCACCATGTACTGATGATTACTTCTATTATTAATAAACTATGGTTGAAAAAATTGTTAACCTTAAATTTGTTTGTGAGAAAAATGTTTTAAATTTTGCAGTGTGATAAAATTTGGTAAAGTTCCATCCAGCTAGCCCAATTTAGCACACAGGAAGAGACTGTGAATGAAGCAAGATAGAGACACTACAGTATCTGTGGCAAGATTGCCACTTTGTGCACTGTTGCTTGGTAATGAGGAAAGGCAGGAGAGGAGAGATGACAATCAAAGAAGTGATTTGGTGATGAAAGATGAAATGGTGGAAGTACATTTCATATTTAAGGTGAAGAGTACAGATGTCGCTTTGGGCCTTTCACAGAATCTTTCCTGGAAAATAGAGAAGAACAAATCTTCAGAAGTTCATGTAAAGGGCACAGACACCTAACATCAGCGTAAAGTGGAAATCCATTCTGTAATAAGTGCAGGCGACATTATAGTTCAGTATGGCTCATAAATAAAAGGGAAGAAATGCAAGAATAAAAAATCTACGGTATTCAGTGCATCAGAGATTTTTTAAATACCCATATAACAGCATCAAATTTTACAACTGATGTATCTCTGGGTCAAGGATCCTTTCTCACACTTTCTCATTAATTAAAAAAAAAAATAAAAGTAGTCACACTGACCTTTTTTTTCCCATAGTAGAACATTTACAGTATAACTTCTGCAGAAACCTCTTGAGGCCTGACAATCGACCTCATATAAGAACCACTCATACAACAGCGCCTGTGACAACCTCTGGCATTGACCCCCCTTTTTTTTTTTTTATAGTGGTCCAGGCCTTTTGCACAAGATGTGTAAAAAAAATAGTCTGCCTGTAGCCAGAAAAGGAAGAAAATTTCAATTCTGTTAACTTTGTAGATGTAATAAATGTATTTGCCAATGAAGATGGACACGAATGTGCCAGCTGCTACATCCTGTAAGTTTTAATAATATCATTTTGTTTCATACATTATCTGATCACAACCTTGGTGTGAAAACAACTTCAAACATTTGCTTGAGTAAAATATTTTTGACATATCATGAAAACTTTTTGTTTAATGCCGTTTTTTAGCTGTGTTACAACCGTAACTCACACTGTTACAATGAAGACTCACATGTGCTTCATCTGTAACATTGGACAGCGTCCACTTTCAGTTTACTTCCTCACAACTTATTTTCTCTATTGAAAAACTTAAAGCGGTTTATGATGGCAGACTTATGTAGGTTGTTTGCCTGAAAATATTTCAATCAGGGGAGACAGAACAATATATTTAATATAATATTTATAACAGAATATGAGTGTACAAATTATTTGCGCTGATTAAGATTCAACAGAAGTCTTTGGCGCTCTGACACTAGAGGGAGATATTTTGTGACTGAAGGGATGTCTGAGCGTCAGCAAGATGAATCCCCCCATGGAGTCCAGACACTTTTGGTGATGGTGGCTACTGACTCTGAGGCTGCTGACTGCTGAGGCGGATGAGGCTGATGAGTCCATAAGGACTAGGTATTGATGGGGAGGTGGAGGGCGCACATGACTTCCTGGTTGAACTTTTGCTGGAGCTTCATTTCACATAGGTAAAAGAATATTGGAATAAAAGAGTGAAAAGTAAAAAATGTTACACTTATGGTGACTCTTCTTTACTCAAAACCACTCCTGAGGTAGTTTTAGTGACAATAGATGTCTCCAGCATCACATTTTGCCATGACGACAGATACACAGAAACTCACTAAGACAAAACAATACCAGCTCCTCTGTTGTGGGTGGTAATAAAACTTAATGCAAATGTAATGCTCCTCTCAGCTTATCAGAGTGATAAGCATCATGGCTTTCCAATACACTACAAGGCAAAATTTTACATGAGAAGTTTGAGTTCTAAAATTCAGTCCTGCTAACACTGCTAAATTAGCTCTGTTTTCGTCTGCTGATTTCTGACAGCAGAACTTGGAGCTCAGCGATGTGAAGTTCTTCGTGTTACTCTTGGTTAACACTTTTGTGAAGAAAACTTGGCCACAAACAGAGAGGAACAGGCAGCCAAACATTCAGCGGCATTGATTATGCTAATGATCAAGTCTCACCAAACGCACACCTGTTCATGAACACGTCGCATTCATCAGGCTGAAACGAGCTGGTGAACCCGACGCTTGGAAACACTTGGAACAAAAACAGGAAATAAAAATGAAACTGTTCTCGCATGAGGAAAAATACATCTTTCAGTGTTCGGGATCAACCTCATTTTGGATTGGGTCTCATTATTCTTGGGTCAGGCTTCGGTCCCCCTCGGATAGGACTCTATTTTCTTTTTTTAAATGAATCCTTGCTCAGCGGCTTTGAACCCTACAATTAAAGGACAACTCTACCACTAGACTACCCCATGATATTATTTATGATATTCTTCTCTCTGCTCCCTTCCCCTACTTTCTTCTCTCCTGCTCTGTTCTCATTTCATTCCATTTCCATTTTCAAACTTTCCCTGTGTGACTGCTCCTCTTCATTCTGTCACTGCTCCCTCCTTCTTCCTGTCCTTTCAGCCTTTCTCTCACTGACTCATATTTCCTTCCCTCTTGCTCCTTTTCTCTCATTCTTCTCATTCCCCTCTTTCTATCTCTTGTCCTCCCCTTCATCTTCACCCTCTGTTTCTCTCTTTTTCACCTGTCAGCTTCCATCTTGAGTCTCTCTGAAGAGCTTCCCCTTCTCATTTCCCTTCTACTTTCCTCTATATCTTGCTCTCTCTGCCTCTTGGTCTCCCCTTCTCTCCCTCCATCCCCTCTCCTCCTCTATCTGGCGGCATTTGTTAGAAAAAGATGATTTTATGATCATACTGAGAAGCCCATGAAAGTGATTTCCCACATTTGCCCTCACACCCTCCTCTCCCCCCCAGAGGCATTTGATCAAACAATACCAGTCCAATCCAATAAGATGGCATCCTGAGCCAACTGTGCGTGTGTGTGTGTGGGTAAAGCCAGCTTTCTGCTGAGCAGTATTGGCATCCACAGGGGCTCCCTTGGTCTGTGTGCAGCCAGACTTTCTAAGAGTGAGGGGGGGGGTGAGAGTGAGAGAGAGATGACAGAGTTGCAGAAAGAGGGGAAAGACAGTGAAGCAAAATGAGGGAGAAAGTGTCAAACCTGCCATTTGAATTAACAGAGAAGGCACAGCGTGATTGGCTGTGTCGCCTGGTTGCTGAGCCCACTGAAATGGGGATGATCCGCGGGCTTTGTTCTGTGCAGCTGTATACAAGCTCACAGGGATGCAAGCAGCTCTCTTCTCAGCTCAAATACCTGTCGCTTCACCGGCCGCAGTTACACGCAGCGACCACAGGAGAGCAATAGTGTCAAATCCATGAGCATGAGAGACCCACAGAGCTGCGGGCCTACAGTGTGCTGCAAGTTAAAAAAAAAAAAAAAAGTAAATGAGGGACAAAGTAAATCTAAATATAGAGCATGTATGCTCATTCAGTGGATGGCTACTAATTAGTTTTTTTGAAAAGTAATTAGACTCAAATGCCAGACAACGAAATAAGCACATGCACCCTGATCCTTCAACCCCTGCCCAAGTGCCCTGAAGCAAAGCACAGCGCACACTGGACAGGCCGTGAATTTAAATGGATCTTATATAGAGCCCTATTTGACATGTATATTGCAAACGCTGATTACTTTTAGTCATTAAAACCATTCGGTTGTTCCAGAGAGTGGACCTTTTCCACTGCTGGCATTTTGACTTGTCACAGCAGGACAAGACCAGGTGTAAGTAATAACATTAATTAGGTCTCCATTCCATTTGAGTGTCCATTAAGCCAAGCCAGTGAGCCAGCATGAATGACAGAAGTACCCTGAGGTGACACACCTGAATGTAATGCAGCCATGATTAAAGGTCTTGATCACACCTGTGCTTTTTCTGCCGTCACTGTCAAAATGTGCTGTCGAAAAACAGTTGTTTTTAAAAGCCAAAGCCAAACTGTGCGATTGCCAAAAAAAAAATCTGTAACTTTCATACCATGGATATTACCTGAAGGAAAAGTTAAACGTTTGTGGAAATACACTCACAGGAAAGTCAAACGTGGGTGGACCCATGCTTGAATTACATCACTGAACTCAGTGCACTAATATGAATGATAATGTTGTTGACAGTCTGTAGGCGACTCACTCACACAGTCATCCTGAGAGAGTCTGATCAGCCAAAAGAATTAAAATCACCTGTGTAGCTTTACCATGGATGTGCAGGGCCTTCAAAGGGTAACTTCAGTATTTTCACACCTGGACTCTATTTTCTCATGTTTTGTGTCTACGGGAACTATCATTTTTGAAACTGGTCCAGTGCTAGGTGTGAGGGCTGCAGCTGGCAGCCATGAAACGGGCTGCAATGTGACTTGGACCTTTTTCGTAACAGACATTTTGGCTTGTCATCGTAGTTAAAGCACAGGTGAAATTGATAATATTAACAATGGCTCAGTTCCATTAAGTGACCCAGTAAGCTATCCCAGTGAGCCAGTGAGGACAATGTCAGAGCTCCCCTAAGTGGAATGCAGCCATTGTTAATGCTAATAAAAACACCTGTGCTTTTCCTAATTAGACAAAATGTCTGTTGTGAAAAAAGTCTTTGTACATCCATTAAAAGTGCTTGTTTTCAGCACTGACAGGCACAGATTGTTATTCTAAGTGTCTGAAAACATTATGGAAAGGATCCCTTCAGAAACAGACGTCCTTGTTACGAATAAGATCCTTTTTTGTTTAAGCAGAAACAGCCTCAAAATCGTTATCGCCAGACCCACCAGACTCCATTTAAATAAACCGTAATTCTATCATTATAAAACACACTTCATTCAAAGTCGACAGAACCAAATTAAAACCCACGAACGCTGTCTGGGTTTGTCTTTCTGCTGCTCCAACAATAACCAGCACTAGTTTGGTTGAAATAAATCCCTAATTCAGCCAGTGAGATGTGGAAATATGCTGGCTCTATCATGCTAGAATCACTGTTTATTTAAATGGAGTCTGAGGGAATTGACAATACAGATTTTGTGGGCTGTTCCTGGTTAAACAAAAAGGATCTTACTCTTTAAGGTAAAAAGGTCTTTCTCTATAGGAATCTTTAACATAATGTTCTCAGACATTTAAAAAAAACAATGAGTCAGTTAGACAAAAATTCAGCACTTTTGCCTATTTTGTGGCTCCCTACTGGAGCACTGTTGCTTAACACTAGCCCAGTTTAAAAAAATGTTGTTCCCATTCATCACTTAGACACAAAAGCATGGGAAAATAAGGTCCAGATTGAAAAAAACAAAACAGTTACCCTTTGGTCATGGAGGTGAAGTCAAGGTGTGTTTAACCTAGCTTAGCATAAAGACTAGAGACAACTACCCTGGTTGAAAGAGCTAAAGCCAAGGCTCACCAATAAACAGACAAAGAAAATGTAAACACAACAATTTGCATTAAAGAAAACCATCTTAACAATTTCTGTTAAACAGGTGCTAAAAAGTTTTCAATCATACCCAGGTTTGGTGCTATTTTGGCTCTACAGAGCCCTCTAAAAACGTCAGTGCTCACTGACTGTATTTGGCAACTTGCGCTTGCGGTGCTCAGTGGTGTTTATCAAAAAGATATTTCTACTCCAAATATCACAAATGGTAGTTTTTATACTTCTATTTCTGTACAGACATCTATATTTCTGTACAGTCGTTGAATCCTCTGTTCAATGTCAAACTGGAACAGCCATCATTTAGCAGAGGAGGTGGCCTACGGCACCACTTATCACACACCTACAGTGCAGTCCTGGGATCCCTCTATAGACAACTTAACACCCATTCATACCTGGACCCATCTAACCCTAACGACACACACGATGGCCGGGTGGGTCAATGACTCACATGTGATCTTAACAACTCTGTAAGGTTTCACACCCACACAGAGTTTAAAGCCTGTGACTCCACACCAGTCCATTAGAACTTTGGAAGAGTCTTGGATGAGAGGTGAAACATCTTCAAGAAACTCTAGCAAGTCCAGTTGCTTACGATGTAGCACTTAAGATATCCAGGATGAATGAGAGTCTTTAACAGAATATACAAATGAAACACAACATGTCAGTTAGTGAGCTTTAGAGGTGTTAGCTCCTGTCTTTATGCCAAGCTAGGCTAATAAATTTCTCAGTCCAGCTTCGTAGTTAACGCACAGGTTAGAGATTGATATTAATCTTGTCATTTTACTCTCAAAGCAAAAGAAAGCTCATAGTAGGGAGACACCCAGTTATGAATGACATCATAAACATGAATAATATTGGCGTCATCGAAGTAAATTTCTGAAATCATATTAAATTTGTGCCATTTGTGAATACAGAGCAACAATACAAATAGGCAGATTTCTTACTAGTGGACAGTTTAATTTAACATTTTTGTCTCCTTGATCGACTGTATCTACTATATTCTAATTATCTTAAAAGATCCTGTATTGTTTTAAGTGTTTTTTGCTCACTAACAGTGTCAGTGTTGTGCCAACACAGGGCAGTAGCTTATTTCTTTTTTTTTTCTCCTGGCAGTGAAATTGCTGATGAGTATATTTTTCTCCGCCTGCCCTACAGTCTCTATCTTTGGCACTTGGTCCAAATTGTAAATCAATGGGGAAACCCAGACAGGCAGGTTCCATTTCCACTGCTGTTTGAAGTGACTGAGGTGAGGGAATACAGTCTGTGATATGAGCATGCAGAGGTGATGGTGATGAAAACACACCAACACTCATCAATGACGCATGACCTCTCAAAGTTTTTATGAATACACATTCTCTCTGCGAGAATTTAAATCGACAAATTAAGTCAGACAATCAGACGCATTTATAGGCTGCGATATTTTTCCCAGTAAAAGCTTCCCTCCCGTGATCTTAATGCCTCACTGAAATCACACAGCCTCTCTTTGAGGTCTCGTGTGAAAACAGAGATTTATGAGCATCTCCACTGGGAATAATTCCAATAATGGTCACCTCCCCAGCAGGGGAACTGTGGAATTAGCTGGGACTTTTGCCCACTAAGCCAATGGTTTTTTGAAGGAGCTGAAGGAAATTTTTCAGATGACTGATGAGGTTATTTGGTGGGATATTTTGGATCGCTGGCGTTGTTTTCAAATCAATTTGGTCCTTTTCCCGGTAGTTTGGCATTTAGCTAATGCTCTTACTCACACTCTTTTAAAACAGAGGCAGGGTGAGTGACTTTCTCAAAGACACAATGGCAGACTGTTGATGGACACACTCAGAGAGGCAGAACTCTCTGTCACCATTACCTCACCACCCTGAAGACCTTAAACCTAGATATTAATGGGTAACATACATGTGCTGCCTACTCTCATTCATACTTGCTAGCTCCACTGGGACACTTGGGGTTTAAATGCCTTGCTCAAAGGTATACTGGACCGCTCGGCATGACAAGTTTTGTTGTTTGTAATTTCTTTAAGCTCATGTTGAGGTGCCCTGGTGGCTTTGGGGTTAAAATGCCGAAGAAGAACTGCAACGGCCTTAGTCTGAAACTTTTCACTATGTAAATAAAGGCCAAGGACAATGCCCTGAAAAAGTAATTAAAAAACTCATACCAATAGCCTTGGTCTTAGGCAAAGACCTCTCACTGTGTTTGACCTCCTTTTAATGCTGTTTGCCTTACGCTTGTATTACTCACCTTGTTTTGTTGCTGTGAGCATTTTTTAATTCCTTTATAAAGAGCTTTTGGATTCTGTTTTGGAAAGTGATACATAAAATTAAGAGGCCGATTAATATTAGAAAAATGTATGCAAATACAGGGTAAAACTTTTTTGCTATCCAGAGCTTCTCTGGTAGAAAAAGTAGAAATTATTTGCTGCAGTATGTAAAATCATGATATGCTGGTGCAACACATTCTCAGTCCCCAACACCGACACTTGGTCAGTGGCCCTATGAGTCAATCTATGATTCTAGGTACTCCTCTAGTGTCAGTTTTGTGTCAGGGTAAGTTTCTACTTGTTATGTGTTTAGTCTCTTTTCAAAATAAACTTTCAATATGGATTTACTTTGTTTTTAGGTTACCTTTCACAATAAAAGGCTACTTGGTTAGGCTTAGAAATCAACATGGTTTGGGTTGAATTACGTTGGCTTTTGGTTTCACATGGCAAGCAGTCTCCTCTATGAAAGTCCTGTGTTTGACCCAACCAGACCACCTCAACCTCCTGTCTTCATGGACTGTCTTGCTTTTTACTTCAGTTGCTCTGAATGTCTTATAATGATGCAGCCCAGTGCGTCTCATACAGATGCTAAAAGGTGCCTCGGTACCTCAGAATCTGAGGCCAAGGGCCACTAACCAAACATGTCAACAACTGTCAACTGCAGTTTCCAGGATCAATAATAACCTGTCATACTAAACTAGTCTAAAGTACATAAACTTAGTATTAATATGATAAAAGCCTATATGTTTATATCATTAATTTAGCTTGATGAAGACTCACTAGCCTTCACAGGAATTTGACCATGAGCAGTTAACATAACAAAAAAACTGTCTGTAGCTGTTGCTCCAATTCACCTGATGTTTTGATAACTTAATTTGGTTTAATTACCATCATGCTAAAGTTTCTCTTGTGTTAGATATGGATTTTACTGAGAGTGAATTTGATTACGAGTCAAGAAGTAAACAAGCAACATGTGTGGGTGGTCAACAAATGACTGTATGAATTAATTGACAGTAACAAGAAAAACAACAGAAATGTCTCAACCTTTTAGCTGTTATAGGGCTGTTGTGGTGGCTTATATGGCTCCTTAAAGCCTCTGTATGCGATGTTCAGAACATTACTATAGCAGCAAACCACTATTTGCTGTGTAAAGATATAGTGGAGTAATGGTGTGCTCAGCAGAGAATGAAGGAGTGAGTGTGGAGGTCAGTATACCCTAATACAACAGTTCATATGATATCCTATGAATTAGCGCCCCATGATTGACATTATGTCCTGAACGTAAAGTTGCGTAATTAACATAAAGAAGTTACGTTTAGGCAAGTAAAGTTACTGTGGTTAGGTAAAGGGAAAAGAAACATGGTGAGGAGACGCCTTAAAATGACTCAAAGTTCCCTAAAAGTTCACAGGGTTCTGAACACCAGTCCCTCAGGGATTGGTCATGTGATTGCAGTCTTCCAAAAAACGTGGGTTATGCGCAAATTACTGGCTTATGATTACGTGGGACATGTACGAGTTCAGTTGCACTACTTTTCACAGGAAAATATGTGAACAGTGCATGAGAACAGCCTGCTGTGGTAGACATTTCGCTCACGTGTGCATGTTGGTGCACATGAGTCCCTGTTAGTGTATCCCATTGGCTGGCTAATTTTTTTCACTCTGCACTGCCCCCGTACGGCAGTTACGACTGATATCGAGGCAGTGTCGTTAAAAAAAAAGCGCCCACTGTGCGGTTCTCCCCCGGATAAAACTGCTAGTTCTGTCAGCACTGTTGCTGTTGTTAGTACTGTTTATGGATTTAACACTGTTGGCTGCTAGCCACCAGCTCAGCCACCTCCGTGTCAAGAACTATGTGCAGACAATCCCGCAACAGACTCACAGCTCCTTTAACAAAACAATCAACACTTAAACTTTACAGTGTAAAGCGCCAATCCGATCTATGATATCTCATGCAACTTGATTTAATCAGGAAGAAGCTGTTTCTATAATCTCAGCAACAATACCTTGTAAGCACTAAGAAATTCTCCAGATCTTTTAACACATTACAAGGGTTCAGGCTAATAGTTAAAACACACTGACAACATAACCAAACACAAACACAGGCTCCATGTGGTGCACTCTGTGCTAATTAAGTGAGAACTAATTAAGAACGAAACAGTCATACAGTCTAACCTTAGTTTGAGGAAAACAAAGCAACTGTAATTGGTGAGTAAATAGCTCATATTATGATTAAACAGCTATATTTTGTTAAATTACACACAAAAAGGGAAGTTATAGGGGAAAAAGTGAGTTCTCTCTCAGTTCAGTCACTGAAAGAATGAATGTTGATGTCAATGGTACCTTTGCATGAATCCCAGCTCGTCACACTAATAATCAAACAATAAGGAGCATCTGTGGCAACAACAACAATAACAATGTTAATATCAAAATAATAAATATTATTATCTGTTTGATCCAAAGGGGCTCTTATTCAGAAGAGGGTAAATGGGCAGCAGCTCGAGCCACTTTGGCCACAATATGTGTACATCCCTGATGCCCACAAATAGACCTAGCCAGTTTGTGGCTCATATCTTTATCTGTGTCATATTGGAAACCGTGTATGAATCCAATCTGTCCCCCCTTCAGTGAAAGCCAGTTAAATCATTATCTTACATTTCCCTTTGTCTCTAAGCTGTCTTATCCCTGCTCTCTGAGGATGGTAAGACCTCGCCTCTTGTCTATGTGTTTGGCTGCATTCAGATATCTTTGTGTTTGTGTCTATGCATATGTGTTAACTTACAGTTGAGCATCTCTTTGTGCTTTTCTGTCTGTGTATGGGTATTATGGGTGTGTGTGAGAGTGTGTGTTATATTCACCGCCCCCACAAACCAGATAAGTCCCACTCAGTTAAAGCTATGAATTAAACATGTGTTCTCTTGTTTATCTCTGTGTGCATGTGTATGTGTGTGTGTGTGTTTGCATCTTATAAATTCATAGTGCTTCACTCGCAGTATTTTATGTCTTTATCACAGTTGACATATGCATTCCCTTGGCTTTTAAAGGTGGACTATGTGTCACTGAACACTCTTCTTCATTTTGTGGTGTGTGTGTGTGTGTGTGTGTGTGTGTGTGTGTGTGTGTGTGTGTGTTACATTGAGCCAGTCAGTCATTCAGTAAGTCGGTTAGTTTTTGTGTAGGCTGCTGACACCAGATAGTGTAAGTGTTTGGGGGCTTTAAGTGCATTTTGCCTAATGCAGGCTTTGTAAGACAGTGGAGCACCTCTATACTTTAAGGATTCTTTAGAGGTCATGGGAGTTTGCCCATTCAGTCTACATGTGTTTTGTGGACTTGGAAAAGGCTTGAGACCATGTCTCACAGTATTTTTTGGAAGGGGTGCTGTGAGAATATGAAGAACAAGAATATGGGGCAATTGCTACAAGCCATCCAGTCCTTTTATAACTGGGTTGAGAGCTGTGATTGGATTTGTCAAAATTCTCAGTGGGTGTTGGAATCAGCCAAGGCTGTTCCCTGTCGTCATTTCTATTTGTGAGTTTCATGGAAAGACTATCTATGTGCGACTGTGGAGTTGAGAGTGTCAGGTTTGGTGTTCTCAGGATTACATTTCTGCTTTTCGCCAAGTCAGTTATGCCGGCCTGGCTGGTTTGCAGCCAGGTGTGACACAGGCGCTGTATAAGACTATGAAGAGGGAGCTAAGATATGCGGATAAAGTTTTGGATTTACCAGTTGATCGACATTCCTGTGGTCACCTATGGTTGAGATTGTGGATACAAGCAAGTGAAAAGAGTTTCTTTCACATGGTGTTTGGGCTCATCCATAAAGGACTTGGAGTTGAACTGTTACTTCTTTGCATTTGAAGCAGCCAGTTGGGGCAACACATTCTCAATCCCAACTCTTTAAATATGGAAGCTCAGTAAGTGGCCCTACACTTTAAACTATGATGCTTTAAGTACCCCTCTAGCATCAGTCTTGGAAAACTCAGTTTCTGCTTGTTACAAACTAAAGTGTCTTTTAAAAATAAACTTCTGGGTTTACATGCAATGTAAATTCTGGCAGGAAAACTACTTAAGTTAGGTATAGAAAAAAATCATGGTCAGGGTTAAGATGACGCTGATTTTAGTTTCACAAAGGACACAAACAGTGGTCTCCTGGGTGAAAGTCCTGTGTTTATTTTACCCAAGCAACCCTGACGTCTTTCCAAGGTGGACTGTCTTGGTCCAACTTAGCCACAAACGGGTTTCTTGACAACCTGGGAGTAAAACCAGGATGCACTGACCCTTACACTTAGCATACTGTTCCCATACCGGGAGTTGAACCCGGGCCACCTGGGTGAAAACCAGGGATCCTGACCGCTAGACCATATGGGAAAGATAACTGACAGGCTTTGTCTGGATCAATTGTTAGTGAAATGCTCATACGATCAGGGACAACAAAAACTACTGTTAGCTGTTTTGGAGCTTTTGATAATTTCCCATGATCTCCGTCAGCAAATGGAGTTGCACAGTCAGCGTGAAACTATATATTGTATATAACTGTGCCTTGTGCATCAGTATCAGAAGCCAAAGGGGCTTGATAAAGCTCGGGTATTTGACGGCCTTGGAATGAGAAAGTGGTTGGTTGAGATTGTTTGGACATCTGATTAGGATGCCCACAGATGCCTCCTATGGAGGTATTTCAGGCACATTAAACAGGCAATAAACTCCATGGCAGACTCAGATCCTGAAGGGATGGCTCCTCCATGCCCTGCTAGGAGTAGCTATTAGATCCTGGACTCAGATGAGGGTGGATGCATGGCTGAACAATAAGTAGCATCTTTACACAACAACTAGGCTCTTACAACCAATCAAAAAAAAATATAAATACAAAATACATGCATGAACACATCTTGTGGTAAACACAATGCAATAAAAATACATGCTGAGGAGAAAATATGGGAAAGGCAATTCAAAATAAGCAGAAACATTAATAAGAAATGTTGAAGAGGAAGGAGAGGTGAGAATGTTGGCCAGCACTGACTCTAGGTAACATTTCATAGTAATGCACACTGTCTGACACTTAAAAATCTGTCTGTGTTGGTTCAAGTTTCTTTTGGTCCCTTTGGGTCTCTCTTAAAGTCTGAACTTTACCCCAGCGGCACCTGTACTTCCTTATAAAACACCCCTCTCATCCCAGTGATATCATTTGGCATTCTGGTTGCATCACCATACAGGGCACGTATGCTGGTTTGTAAAATGACCACCCATGTGTTTGTGTATGCAGATATGTATGCGTAACGTACAGTCTGCAGATACCATGCTGTTGTGGAACGACTGAATCTCGGATGTCTGCGGTCCAGCTGATACACATCTCCCCTGCAGGCGCGCTGCCTGGCCTGGTCCTCACCACGCTGTTATCACAAATAATGTGCTTGTTGTGCTCTGAAGCAATCTATTTGCTTTCTATAAAATCTGACACACAAGATGGCAGATAATGTAAAATGCAGTGCACAGTCTGTCTTCTCAGACAGTGTTTATGTTAATTAAACTAATGAATAAATGGATACAGTTAAGATTAAACATTATTACACCTGCCCTGCAGAAATGTTCTGGAGCAAAACACTATGTACTAGCTCCAGGGCTGCTGCATTTTTATTTACTGCTCTCACACTGGAGTTCCTTCAAAGATGTTTAATTATCACAGTTTCATCATAAACACAATCTGTGAATTTGTTTCTATGTACCCGTCCTCTCCCTCCTTCTCCATCTCTATATGAGTGTGTGTGTGAGAATCTGAACTGCTGCTGTTGTCCCCGGGGTGGACACAACAGATGGGTGAACAGACACACAGACACACACACAGAAACACAGATACACAATAAATGACTGGCCCTGTGGCACTGTTGAGTGCCTAAATACCAGCGTTGCTTTGCCTCCTGGTGCCACTCTGCAAGGTCAGTGGATAACACCTTATTACTCTCTCTGTCTCTCCCCTAAGATGCACTGGTAATATCCCAAGAGCCATACGTACGTGTGATACACTGTTGATGCACACAGTATATCTCACATCACTCTGCTTCTATCTAGTGTGCATATGTGGGCAAACTGCACACTTGTTCTCACGTCTTTGTGAAACACACACACACACACACTTTTCTGTACTATGGTACCAGATGGCATGCCTCAAAAGAGTCAGGTGGCAAACTGAACCATTCCTCCACGTGGTTACCATGGGGACACACACACACGCACACACACTCTGCCACTGGCTAAGTAAGATCTGTGCTAGCGGCATTTCTTCATGAATGCTAAATATGAGGACATGTATCTCAGCAGGTTACAGTGCACACTAACATTCTATAAAATATGTATCTGCTGCTGTGCGTGTTAAAAATTCTTTAGCAGCACATCTTAACCCTCTACTACATGCTAAACCTGTCATACTTAAAGTTGTACTCCTAAAAAAATTAGTCCTAGTTGATTTGGCGACTCCTCTGGTTACTGTGGTAACAGCAAGTGCAGTTTAACAATACAGCATTAAGC
>JAPZEB010000026.1:4495031-4505451 GCA_029783705.1 Chaetodon striatus | reverse complement strand
TGCCTGTAAAAGAAAGTGAGTCAGTTGAATTTACAGAATACATGCACGTCATGGCGCAGGATGGTACCACCTCTGCCCCAATTTGAGCCAGGAAAAACCCTGGACAGTGTACCAATCTACGCTTGTTACATGCATTGACTTTTGGTTTGACATGGCAAACTAACAGTGGACTCCAGGGTGAAAGTCCGAAGCTTGTTTGACCCATCCACCACCTGGCCCACCCTATATGGACTTTCTTGGTCTTAAATTATTACGTGAATGTATTAATGTGTGAAACCAATGTGAAGGGTGCCTCTGTGTGTTGGTGTTTGACGCCGAGATCAATGACAAAACGGCAGGATCTGACATGTGAAAGGATCTGAAAATGGGCTGCACGCCCACACATAACTGTTACAAAGAAGCAAATGTACAGTGAAAGTTATGTCTCTGGGTGTGTGTGTGTATGTGTGTGTCCAATGTTTCGCTTTAAAAATTTAAACCAAGTAAAGAGATATTGATGAGTCACAGAGTGATTTGATAGGTGTGTGTGTCTTTGGTTTTTAAAACCTCCAGATTCTTTAGTAAGAGCAGACGAGATCACGCTCTGCCTGCAAACTAGGACTTCACACACCCACACATCCACACACATCCCCAAACGTACACAGGAGTTTTTGATACAAGGACTGGCAGTGACACTTTAATATGAATTTTACATGTGTTTTGAGGGTGTGGAAGGCTTGTTTACTTCTGTAATCTGGGTAAACAGTGGAGCTCAGTCTGTAGTTTGAGTCGTGATGGGTTTTTAGAAACTGTCAGAAAGCTTATTTTCCATCCCCACCTGAGATGTAGGTGGTGAAATGTTTAAGAAGCCCCAGACTCGGGGAGTAAATGACACTGTTTGATGGCACAGTGCGTGCCTAAATCCCATTTCTCCAACTCCCCTCAAAGACACAAGAAGAAAGTTTCTATCAAAAATCAAACAGAAAGTGAAATGATGCAGAAAAGGTTACAATCCGGCTCAATACTGTCTGTCTGTCTGTCTGTCTGTCTGTAAGAATCCCAGGTGCACAACCCATCCGCCCCCACCACATTGGCACACAGGGGCTCCAAGACATGTACTTCAATTCAATTAAGAGCACAGCACAATAACACCATCTGAGGAGATGAGATTTTGTCTGCCGGGGTCTCTGTGGTGGGCCCCAAAGTGAGCTGCGCAGTGAGGACCGAGCTTTGGGAGCGAGCTGCATGCTGGTGCCCTGCACTGTCTCCTCTGTCACCACCTGGGTCTCTGTCTAATTATTAATGTGTGTAATCTAGGAATGAACAGAGGGAGACAGGGAGGGAGGAAGGCGGGAGACAGAGAATTAATAGGCTGTGTACTTAGGGATTGACAGAGAGGATGAAGGAAGGGGCAGAAAGAAAGACAGAGAATGTCCGCCCATTTTTAGACATGAATGACGTCGGTCACCATGGTCACACAAGTGGAAGAAAAGTGTGTTAATGTGAAGTCATCTTTCTTTTGTTTTTTGCAGCTATTGGCCCCCTTCTTTATGTTTGTATATAGCTCCTTTCCCACTGGATAAAATCCCACAAACAGACATTAATATCTGGCTTTTGTCTGTAGTCAGAGAGTTTAAACTCTGCATTCATTCCTGTGGCAAATGACTCTGCAGTAGTCTCGGCTGTTTATCAGCTTCAGCTTGGCAGTAATGGAAACATGAATCCCAAGTGAACGTGCTAATTCTTCCTACTTTTCAGGTGCAATGCAATGACTTGCCATCACAAATTCTGTCCATCCAAGCAGTGCGCTAACATCATTCCAAATTAGTCGAGTTTGAGAGAGAGACTGGATAAGTACCAAATATAAAAAAGAAGTAACTAACGTAACATTTTTACTAGCCTCTTTACTGCTTTCTATCAGAGGTGGGACCAAGTAATTTGTAAGTCACAAGTAAGTCTCAAGTCTTTGCATTCAAATCCCAAGTCAAGATAGACAAGTCCCAAGTCAAGTCCCAAGTCATGGGCGTAAATATAGACAGTGTAGGCAGAGCGGTTACACTGGGGCCTGTGAGGTGGGGGCCTATAGAGAGAATGAATCCTCTAACAATTTGTTATATGGAGAATGGGCCTTTATTAGTGATTGCCTTAGCTTGGAAATATGCACCTCTGCTTTCTACTGTTTACTAACCCTGTTTTACTGTGCATTTGTAATGCTTAACCTGACTAACCAGAAAAAACAAACAAACAAAAAAAACAAAACAGGATGTGTACTGCAGAGCTGTGTACGTGGCTCTGATCTACTGGCAATGGGAAAAGAGTCTATTACGCACATGGACTGAGATACAAATAGAGTCAGTCAGGCAGAATAGTGACCTTCTGCTTTTGTTACTGCACCCTCCTTTTCAACTTATTTTGGAGCATTTCATACACAAGGGCACATACTCAGGCAACACAAATGATCAAAGAAACAAATTCACTCAAACTGAATGAAGGGAGTCAAAACCAGAGTCCAGCAGGCAGAAAACATGTCCTTGGATTTTCAGGTTGTTCATTTCTTTTATTAAGACACACTTGGGCTGAAAGGAATCAAAGGAAATTTAATATTGTAGAGCTCAAATCCATATAAATCGATTCGAGACAGAACACTTGGATTTTGGAGGCACAATCGTGAACCTGAAGAGGCCAAAAAATCAGTTGCGGTTCAAAACAGAGAGATAGATGAGAGGAGATTGCTACTGGGGTGTTTTTTTTATTTTGCTTTTTGCATTTGTTGTATCACACCAGTACATGTTTGTTGGATGCCTAAGAGCAGAGCTTAACAACTCTATATTCCTGCAGGATGGTAAATTCTCAAATGACTGAATGTTTTCAGCAGGAAAGATAGATTTGGGAGGACGGTGTATGACTGTGATTTAATGGTGAGTCTCCTGAAGGAGCCTCGGCCCTAATTCAGCCAAAATTCATTAATACTGTCAACCCAGCCTCTTTTAGTGCGATAGCAAAATATGACATGAGGGATTTTGATACTGACTTTGTAGACTTCAGGGTGTTTGTAAGGTTGTGTACTTCAGTACTTGATGGCAAATTCAACCAGTGCCACTGGCAGTTTTGTGGTACTGATTATAATATTGTTGTGGGAGCAATCCCACTTCATTAGATGATAAAGACAGGGTGGAAATTAACAATGGCCAGTGGGGAAATGCTGATTAAATTTTTATTTCTACCAGAGATGTTGGCAATATTGGGTATTTGGCAATTTCTGGAATAAACCAGACATTGCTCAGCAAGCTTTTTCATAAGGCCGGCAAAGAATGCCACAGATCACACCTTAACACTTTCAGCAATTCTCACATCAATCTAATTGTAGATTGATGGTTGACCGCTTGGAAACCTTTTTGTTTCTTTACAGGAAGCAACTAAATAACAACAACATTTACTGAATCTGTCTGTCAATATTTATGAAGCAGTAATTGATTTACCATTCATTATTGCCATTTAACAGTGAGGCAGTTATTCAACTTTATGGCTGTAACCCCGAGGTAAATACATCAAAACCATCCACTGCTAATGGAAAATATTGTCAACCAGCAGCTTGATGCAGTCTCTGCAGTATCCATCCATACTGATACAGCTAAGTTTGAAACTTTTGGACATTAACTCTTTAAAATATGAGGGAGTTAATGGGATTTAAGATAGTGTAGCTGAGTGGTCAAAGGTCCAAATGCGCTGAAAACATCTGATGTTTTGAAGCACATCTTTTGTTTTAAATGACAGAGCATGCATCAAAAGTGTCATGAGGTGCTTCAAACTGCTTTGACACCCCTACTCCAACCTTGTTTTGGTTTTGGAGAGTCAAAGTCCCAGCACCCAAAGTGAGGCAGGGAGAAGAGACGGCGAAACAGACATTTTTACTTGAGTGCAACAGCTGACGTTAGCTCTGTTAGCTTAGCTCAAAATTATAAACACCTATATATTTGTAATTCCAAAATAATTACTAGTGCTATACTACTATGCTCCTAAGTGTTATGTTGTCACATAAAAAATAAGAACAATAAAAGCTCAGACCCTTGGTAGTTATGGAGCAAAACAGGCCCACTCAGAATCATCTATCATGACATGTTAACTGACTTCTACTGTGCGTAAAACTGAAATTGTAAATATACCTAACAATAGCATTTAATTAACATAGTATAGAGAAATGATTATCTGTGCTTTAGGTGACATTCACCCACCTGGAGAAAAAAATAAAGATGAAAGATGGCTGGTCCCCCGTGGCTTTACTGCCAGCCAACTGATAAAAATAGCAGCACATACTCATCAGTTACCCTCCTGCCTTTTGTAATGTTTTTATCAACTCAAATACAAACATGTAAAAAAGGAACCGAAGGTCAATATAAGGCACAAAAACTTGTGCATGCTTACATGTACCACAAACAGCAACCTTTTCCTAAAATACTGCTGGTTCTATGATGCTGAATTTAAAATCTGACGCCTGCAGTGCGCCATAGGAGCATCAATTGACATGTGTCAAATGAGGCACATCTGTTTTCCCTTTGAGCGCGTTTGGGCCTTTAGGCTCTATGACGATGTGGCAACAAGTCTCCTCACAGGTATCTGCAGGTGCCTTTGAATAACTGGCCACAACTGAAGAATTACTGCAGGAAACTGGGAAAACTCATCTTAATAAATGTCATTAAAAAAACAGGTCTCACATGATGGCTTACCTCTATATTCTGTGAACTAAAAGGTAATGAATTTGTGCTTTTTGCTAAGCTTCTCCTCCATGTTTCTCCATCCACATTTTCAGAATGAAAGCACACATGGGATGATTTCAGATCCAAGCATTTTGGCATCGGTAAATTTACCTAAGAAGAGAGTTTGCCAATCTGGTCCTCCTTTTCGCAAGTCCACTTGATTTAGTGTATACTCCCCAGGTGCTGACTGATAAAAAAACTTGTGTGAAACCAAAGATTGCAGGTGCCCACCCTAATAACGGTAGCTGAGAGCAGAGTGGGACAGTGGAAGTTTGCTGGGCCAATAACCCAGTGGCTGATCCATCCTCTGCTAATGAGAAACCTGCTGATCTACATCTCATTCATTCATACCCACATTGTCATGTTTTCAGACAGTTCAGCACCCACTGCCACAAATGCCTCAAATGAGATGTCCTATCATGTTACTGCTGTAGTGAGCACTCTAGTTATGCAACATGCAGCCGTGTTGTAGCAGCCTTTGAAAACAGTTTCACTAAAACTCCTTGAGTTATAATGGCTATGAGGAAGTTTTGCCAGGTAGTGTGGCCGAGTGGTCTAAGGCGCTGGATTAAGGCTCCAGTCTCTCAGGAGGCGTGGGTTCAAATCCCACCGCTGCCATTGGATAATGTATGATATCAGGTGAAATGCTTCAAACACTTGTCATTCAAGCAATGCCCTGTTGCTCTTCAGTCTGATTGATTGAAGGTGTTTAAATGACAGCACTGGTTGCTGTTGAAGGAGCAATAATGATTGAGAGTGACTTGACTAGAGTTTTTGAAACACCATTGAGAGGAGCGGGAGCAGTACTGAAAAAATGAGGTAGAGTGGCCAGGTGGAAGAATGTTTCTATCCTTTCCACCCATGCTCACTTTGCAATGTTATCAGATGACTGAGTTTTCATTGCCACAGGTGTCTCAAGTGGACATGTTCAAGAGTATTGGATGGGATTGGAAAAAGGATCACTGCAAGGTCCACCAAGTGTTTAACCTTTCAGCCTGTACGCTGGCTAATTTTGGTTCCCACAGATTCCCAAAGAATCACACAAAATTGAACCAAGTGTGCTATGCTCAAATATCAAAGGTGCCCACAACACTGAACCACAGATGCCTGCATCCACAGTTATGAGCAGAGTGGCGCAGCGGAAGCGTGCTGGGCCCATAACCCAGAGATTGATGGATCAAAACCATCCTCTGCTAATCATAAATGTTTTGGGTGAGAAGGATGTCTCTCTCCTCTCATCAGTGCACACTTCTTCCAGTGCACTGTTTTTTTTTTTTATTATTCACTATACCGTCCCCATCAACTTACATTTACTGTTGAGCTTATCTGGAATTTCAACCCTGTACCCCTAGTATCCTAAGTACCTTAAGTGAGAACCATACCTCCAGACCAATGAGCCAAATAGAATAGGAGTCATTATGTGTGATCTTGCTGAAAGCCTGCTGAGATCTGCAAGGGACATGAAATGTCCAGTATTGGGCATGAGTCAAACATGAATATGGCTTCGCGGAAAAAAGAAAAAAAACAAACAAACCTGAAGACACAACAAAGTGCTGGTTACAGGTAGTGTGGCCGAGCGGTCTAAGGTGCTGGATCAAGGCTCTAGTCTCTCAGGAGGCATGGATTCAAATCCCAAGACTGCTGAATGCTATTTGATGATGTTTCATATCAGATAGCGTGCCTGATGGGGTGGCTTGAATTGTCCTAAATTAGATACCCCTCCTGTTAGCATAGGTAAATTTAGGCTGGGCAAATTTGTGTGAAGCAACCACTGTTCCCAAAAGTACAAGTTGATGTTCGGCTGACTCTACTAATTCCGTTCACACTCACATTACTGTGTCTTTAGATGACTATGCAATCATTGCCTCAATGTGTCTATGCGTGGCAGGAGAGAGGGTTTTTCTTTTCAGGCAGCAGTACAACGGCACCTTGAGAAATTTCACCCGAGTCAATTCTTAGAAAGTTTTACCCATTAAAATATCAAAAAGGTTATACACATGTCCAAAACACTTAAACCACAAAGTGGTTTCAAAAATAAATATTAATTTATTTCAGAACAGCTTTTATTTTCGATGAAAGGCTTTCAAAATAGGGTCACTGTAAGCAGACACACACACACACACTCAACTAAAAACAAAAAAAAAATTCAAGAACACAAAGACATTAAAATCCACCAATAATGATAAAAATAACATGTAAAACATAAGAATGCCAAATCAGAGGCTAACTATAACATATAGCTAACTATAGAAAAAAAACAAAACAACAAACTAAAGAGAAACTCAATACCATCAATGAAACCAACCTCGACAAAAGAAAGAAAAATAAACAAAACACAAACTCATCTTACATCTGTCCCAGCATTCTACATGGACAGGTTCACCAATCGAATATAGGTAAAACACTTGTCTTGGGGTTTATTTCCTTTGGTTTGGGCAACAAACATATGTGGTTAGATTTACAAAAAAAACATCATGGTTTGGCTTAAAGTAAGTTTGTTTGTTACTAACGCAATGTAATGTCATGTGACAAATGTTACTAGCATGGTATGCTACACATACAAGTACACTAAGGTGTCATTAAAATACCTTGTTCCTGGGACAAGAACAGCGGCCTCCTGGGTGAAAGTCCAAAGTTTGTTTGACTAATTTACCCACCCTATGCGGACTGTCTTACTCCTTATGCTTGGAGCATCAAAAAAGCTGTTGCCCAGCACATCTGATACCACTACAAAAATGTGTACCCTATGAGAGCTCAAAAACCATTCCGTGAAGATTTGTGATGGCCACGACAAACTGCAGACCATGCCACCAACACAGAAGCCATGTAAAAAATGCATATCCAAGCAACAATCACCTAGATGTAGCGCTCAGCGGCACCGCCCCTGAAATCAATGCACCAGTGAGTCACTGAAACCTGCTTTGCAAAGCCAGAGGGCAGAGACAGATTACATATATTGTCATCTAATAAGGGAGACTTGTTGAGTTTTTCACATTGATTCTATTCTTTACTCCCAAACCCAGGCTTGTTCACCCACACTGACTTTAACTAATCACATGAGTGTTTGAAAATGCGCTGGTTCATCTACAAGAAAGGCAATTTCTTTGCAATTCTAAAATGGGCACATTGACATTGTGTTTGCTAGCCCACATGACATTTACTGATGTATTTGACCTGAAGGTGTTACAAAAAGAGCAGTGTAATCTTCCTTATTTCCATGGGTGTGTCCCTTACAAATGAAAACAGCTATTAGAGCAAAGACTGTCATTGTCAGGGGCAGTAAAAGCACTACAATATCCTTTTGCCATACCGAAATTATTACTTTGCTTAAATTGTTCCAAAGGCAATATGCCAATATGGAAAAGAACAACTGACAGAGCAGTTTTTATAATTACAATTTGATCTTACCTCCTCACTAGATGTCCCTGCCTTAATGCCTCTGCTTTAATCACCCAGCCTCCTGCTCTCTATTGTAAAAATATGACATTAGTATTTGTGTCAATTACAGACCAGTGGAATCTGTGCCAGGCTCTTGTCGATGCCTCTGCCTTCCCTCTGTGGCTGATAGAGGTTGATTAAAGTCATAGATTACTTAATGCTTCTTTAAGTATAAATTGAATCACTGACATCCAACAGCACTCCTCTAGAGTAAGGACAGCGAGTGTATTTCCACTCTTGGTGAAAGCCAGCAAGGACACACTCTGATAAGAGAGATGCTTTTTGTTGCCGCTGCCATAAGCAGAGCCGGAGCCCCTCCTGTCGTCCTCCAGCTGCCTCCACCTCCCACTGCAGCACCTCCACACAGGGGGGACATTGATCAAGTGTCATCCGCAGAAGAGGGCCCAGCGGATCAAGAGCTGCTGGAGGAGGCCATAATGTTGGAACCCGTCCATTTTCCTGTCTTTAAATCCTCTAGGCTGCTGGAGGCTGCTGGGTGTATCCTCTCCCATCCTGTGCTGGCTGCTTTGTCCGCCAAACGTAAGCCCAATCATCTGTGCGAGAGTCCAGCTCCTCCTCTGGCTGCAGTCCTGGTCCAAATCCCAGCCGCTGCCTCGCTCCTGGCCTCGGTGCAGTCCAGATAAGAGGATTTTCCCCCGGCAGCGTTTTCCTACCTCTGATGCCAGCTGCTGACAGTGCTGAGGTGAGGTTGTCAAATGTAGTTTCACAACAATGTCATGTCTCGTTGGGGGGGTAGTTTCTCTCATGCAGTTTTTCTGTTTCTTTTCCTGCTGCCACTGCCTGAGAGAAGCAGCAGTGGATGAGCTGGCTGCTGAGGAGTCCATCCAGGAGTCCTTAACTTTTCAGTAGCCTCTCCACAGCCTGTCTGGATTCAGTGTGACACTTGAAAAACTTAATCTAAAGCACCTCAACGTTGTTGTGCGTAATAGAGCCTGCATCATAAGGAGGTTAATAATGGACAAACGCATATGATAATAACAGTACTCTATCCTAGTTTGAAAAGGTGAAACACTAGTTTTAACACTAAGTTTAATGAAAAAGCTCTTTCACCCCCACGGCAGCACCCTCGTTTCACAGCAAAACACTGAACTTTTTCATTCTGTCCTTTGTTGTGCTAACATTTGGTGCTAGAGTGCAAACCTCCACCTATGCTGAACATATCTCAAAAGCATTTTTAAGGTTGATGTTCATTTATCATTTCATTCTCAAGCTTGATTTTCTGACGAAAACACAGATGTCAGATTGTCCTACCAAAACATAACAAGCTCATACTTTAACCTCAGGCCATTGTCTTCCACCAAAAGATGTGAAATCTTTACATGTGCATTTTGAGCAGAGAGAAATCTGACAGATTAAACCCCTTGAGGAGTTGGTCTAAGAAGCACTGTAGCTTGATGGTTAAAACGTATAGATCAATCCATCTTTCTCAGCCACAAATAAAGAATCGTCCTGATGCTTAATATCTTGCAATCTCACAAATGATCTGTGATGGAAACAAACCTATTAGAATAATAGAAAACACTTTGTGTTAGTTTCAGGTTTTGGTCAACACTATTGCCAGAATAAACGTTGATATTGTATGTTTCTGCACCATGAACACGTTACATTTTTATGTTTTCATGTAGCAAATACATTGAAACTTTACAATTCTTTGCATTTGAACATGTGGTTAGGTTTAGGCACAAAAACCACTTGGTTGTGGTAAGGAAAAGATCACGTTTTGGCTTAAAATACCCAGTATTGGTGGCACAATCCTGGCTGGAGAAGTGATGTGTCGGTAAAAAACAATGTGGCATCGGCCCTATTTGAAAACACAGTGATAGATTGCTAAAAAATACATTTGGTGGCTAAAAAGCCACCGGACACGCACCAAAACTCTTTGATTACACTGGTCATGTACTGAAAGCAGCACATCATGGTCCCAAAGGATGCAACAATGCAGAGCACTGCTCTGTACTCAAACCACAGACTGCGGAAAAATAATGGATGCAGCCACTGTGATGTCACCCATTGGATTGTGGACTTTTGAAGGCTCAAATTTTACATTTCAACCGTCACCATCTTGAATTTTTGGTGTCAGAAGTGACCATATTTGGAGGAGAGGGTGTAGTTGTGGATGAGCAAGGGGTGGACCTGACTCATCAACCGCAGCGATGCCTCCCAGACAGCCTGTCACTTAAAGCTCCCATGCCCTTAATTTTAAGTCTTAATAAAATGTTTATGTGTGA
>JAPZEB010000026.1:4468796-4480456 GCA_029783705.1 Chaetodon striatus | reverse complement strand
AAAAGCAAACCAGACACCTTCAATGCATTTTGTACATTTAGAATAGAAAGAACTTTATTCATCCCCGAAGGGAAATTAAGCTGTTCAGCAGCTCATAAAAGACAAAAAACAACAACCACACTTCCACTCATCAACAACAAACAAAAGTTAAAATAAGTGCATAAATAGAAATTGAATTAAAATAAAAACAGAGAACATCTAAATCATTATTATACAGCATGCAGCAGTAAAAACAGCATTGGTTGTAAAAATGTCAAGAGAACAGTGTTTTATCATTTACTCAGTGCTTTATCAATCTTTGTGAGTTCCTTATTGATTTCACCTTCAATACAACAAAGCATATCTCAGTATGATGAATAGCCCATTGGTTATACATTTCTTATATCCTCACTTTCATGGTTAAATCTCTCTGTTCCAGCACTAAAATGACCGCTTCTGTGAGGTCTTCTCTCCTCTGGGATTTCTAAAAACTTATGAGAAGAAAAAGCTAGTTAGAAATTTAAGCTCTTTTTTTTTTTAAAGTTTTAACCTTCACTGCTAAGGCCTCAGAACACTTACAATGACTTGAGGGAGGAGTGAAACCAGGTCTTAAGAGGACAGAGGTATACGTCTCTCCTCGGGTTTATGAGTGGGTGAAGATGCAGATAGGGAGAGATAGGAAGTGCTAGTAGAATTGAATTCTTTTACTGAGAGATTTCAGTCTCCTCTGAGAAAGAGAGGGGTGTCACATCTTTAGGAAGTGCACTGATAAGGGTGCCAGGCTCCTCTAGGTCTGGTGGACCTGCAGAGATAAAGGACAGAAATTTCGGAGGGTCAGGAATTTAAATTAGACCTGTGATGTCTTGTCAGTTTCTGTGACAGTGTTCTCTGTGGAAATTCTTCAGTTTTGCATTATCTTTGTATTGTTTTTTTCACGTAGCCTCAGCTAACCTGAACTCTGAAAATACACATGAGGAGCCAGATTAACACTGTAAAACCGTTACTGCCTGTTTGGTTCCTTATTAAGCCCTTATTATTAAGAAATGACAAGGGAGGAAGATGGGTTTGGCCCTGCCATTATGTGACTGCATGCTTCTCCATGCCTGAAACATTGAAGGCTGTTATCCTTTACTGTTCATGCTTATTTATACCTATGAAAATTAATACACTATAATTAAGCAGTATCAAACTTGAGGTTGTGCTGTTGTACTAAATATCTGCACTGCAATGTAATGCTGAGCTTGCCTGGTGGGACTCCTGTCTGCTGTTCCAAACTGGAGGCGCACTGACCATCATCTACTGAAGTTAATACACTGACTATATGTAAAGACCTTGTACGACTTCAAAAATCCTGAACTAACCCTTTAATCATGAGCCAATAATTCAGTGTGTCAAATATCGCCGCTGTGTCAGTGGACTTTTATGATGACGTGCCAGGTATCCTTCTGTTTCTGTTGTTAACTTTCCAGGAAACTGTGTCAATTCAAGCATGGTGCATGCATTGTGTCTTTTCAAAATACACTTCTGTTTTCTCAGGAAATGTACAGTTTCTGTTCATTAGATACATACTGTCTTTTTCAAAATAAAAAAAAACTGTGTTCATTTCCTTGTGCAACAAAGGCACGTGGTTAGGTTTAAAAAGAAATATCATGGTTTGGGTTAATATTCACACAGGAAGCAAACAGTGGGCTCCTGGGTGAAAGTCCGGGGTTTGTTGGACTCATCCACATTCCCTCTTGCCCGCCTTATAGGGACTTTTGAGCTCTTTATATTATGTTGTTACCAGCTGTGTTTAAACCTGCTGCCATCCGGTGGCATTATAAACTGATGCTGTCGAATCTGGTGTGTTTGACCCATCCACCTCCCCTTCACCCGCCCTACTTTCTCACTCTTAATACTGAGGTAGTTGCAGCTGCCAATCGGTGCATATAATACCATAATGAAAGGTGCCTTTTTGTGTCGGTGTCTGATGCTGAAATCACTGACAAAGCGGTGGTATTTGACGAGTTGGGAATAAGAACGGGCTGGTTCTTACCATGTGTCTTTTCCTAAACCTGACCAAAGTAACTTAATTTGACTAAACCTAACCTATGCAACTTTAAGTACATACTTTTTAAGTACATAACATCATTTGTAGGGAGCTAATTTGTAAGATATCACAGAACCCATTGAATAAGGACAAGTTGTTAAAGTACATGGCGGTCCATTCAGATACTTCAAAAAGTTCTATTATAAAGATGCAAGACTTTCAGCCATAAAGTGCCTCAGTGTAGTTTAGTTGCAGATGAAAAGGTACATTAATAAGATCTTCTTGTAAAGTAGTCATTTTATTCTGTAAGTTAGTCAAGTATATGCAGCAGCTAATTTTTCAAGATCAAACTAATTATCTGCAGCCCTAACTCACATTAAAAAAGATGATGTAAGTGCGAGAATAAAGGAATGATTAGAATCACTCTCATGAGAGCAGAGCTGCACCATCAGCCGAAGGCCTCGGAGAACAGTTAAAGCTAGAGCCGTCTGCAGCGGAGACAGCAACAATATTACCACTGTCATGATCTACTGGACATCTGAGTGAGAGTGAAGAAACACAGACACAGGAGGCGGACTTAATGTGAGACGAACGCTACAAAAGGGCCAAGTATATACAGCCGGAACAGTCAGTCCAGAAAGTAAAGGAGGCTGTGGGGACATATAAGGACAGATATATGGTCTGGCCCATTCTCAGGGAGAGAACAGGGAAATGATCCTTCAGAAAAAAAATGATCTTTCACACACTCGCACATCCACACAAATAACCCACAAAGTGTGTGTCTCTTATACTGCAAATCTGTCTTCTCCGTGCGGAGAATGAGTTGTTTGCTGTAGCCACCGAAGCAGAGAAGCTGGTAAGCTGAGGTGGAAAAAAAACATTTTCTCATAGATCTATTCAGCTTAAGAACACAAACCACACTCGTGCACACACAGATGAACACAGACACACAGTCTTCATATTGATCAGTAAAGCTGAAGAAGCAGCTTCCATCTTCATTAGCTGCTGAAGTTTAAGTCAGCGTGAAGGTGAGAGAGATGAGATTTATGTGTGTGTGTGCGCCTCTGTGTATTGTTGTCATCCTGCAGAGTTTCCATCTCTCAGTTGTCATCTGCATCTCATTCTTTCAGAATCCTATAAGAGGCTTTCACGCCAATCACTCCCTCTCTGTCTGTGCTTGTGTGTGTCAGTCTCTCTCTGCCATTTTCTTCACCCCTGGAAAACACAAAAATCTGCAGAGTCATGGAGGGGAACTTTTCTTTACATGAGCACCCCCCGATGCTCTCTTCAGCATGCTGAGCAAACTCCAAAGTTAAGACCTTAAACTCTCAGGTGAAGGTGGCGACAAAACAAACAAAAAAACACTCCCCTCCCACAGTCTCCAGCTCTGACAAAATTGTTTCTGCAAGACAGAGACAAGACAGGTCACCACCTACACATCTGCCATTTGGTGGGCACTTTCTATCCAAAGCACCTTACACGGCCTCCTGGAGGATTGTTTACCTGCAGTGTTTCGTGTGAAAATACACAAAGGCCCCAAAGAGTCAATGGCAGACGGTCGTTGTAATGAGGCCACAGTGACAGGAAACACTGTTGTTATTTGTTTTGTCTGTGTTTCAGTGACATTTTTGCATCTTGTGGACTTTGCTTTCACATAGCTGCTGCTGGAAAACTACTGTTTGGTCAAGTGGTTAGAAGGTTAAGTTGAACATGAAGCCATGTAGTTAATGCTAAAAATTAAATCAGAACTGGTTATTTTTCTACTGTCCAGCTCTTCTTCTATGCAAATTACTTGAAGAGTACTTCAGACATTAACTATTGCAATTCCAATGATGTATATTGTATGTAGACTGTAAAAAATAATAGACGTAGCCACTGTGACATCATCCACTGGTTTGTGGACTCATGTTTTGAAGCCTCAAGTTTGGCATTTTGGTCGTCGCTATCTTGGACTCTTGGAGCCATAACTGACTAAATTTTGATGAAAGGGTGGAGCTGTAAGGGAGTGAGGGGTATATTTGAGTCATAGAGTGACAAATTTACCCCTGTACCCCTCTGTTGTCACGTATGGGGAAATTAATTGTACAGACCAAAAACGTTTTTGTTCCAGGCTGTTAAGATAAAGGCCACCTGATTACAAAACAGACATCTTATTTTTCCTTCTGTTTTTACCATATAGAATTTGAAAGTTTGAGGGTGTTTTGGCAGGATGTTCAAGGTAACAGTGATGTTCAAGTAATAAAGTAAAAACGCCAAGTTAGCCCTCCAAGCTAATGCGAGCTTACTATGCTAACGACAGCATTTTTTGCCAACTCTATATCACACAAAAGCCAGAGCCTGTATTGTATGAAGTTGCTGTGAGCTGAAAAGTCACCACTTCTAAGCAGAAGGCAGAGGATCACATTATATCAGAGCCTGTCCAGGCCTTTTTTCCACTGGGCAGCTGCCTCCATGTTACCAACACTCACCCTGGGTCTGGGTCTTCAGCTGTCTCTACTGGAGAACAATGTGAAAGTGAAGAGCACTTACTTTGCAGATAAATCTGGAGACCAAAGCACCCCCAGAAGTACACTGGTCAACAACAACAACAACAACAACAACAACAAATAAGGCCTGCCCAACTTGAGGGAATCTCAGTTGACTGAAGGGTCTCCAACTGATCCTCCTCTTTAAGTGACAGGTGGAAGCCTCTGTAAACATGTTTATTTCTACTGTAAGAGCCCGTTCCCCTTCCCTGGTCATCAAAAACCATCGCCTGGTCAGTGATTTCAGTGTCAGACACTCATGCAAAATGGCACCATTCGCAGCATTATGATTTGCCACCAGGCAGTGTTAATATTTAACGCTGTCAGTGTAAAAGGCCACCAGTTTCAAAGTTCAAAGTTTGTAATGGATGGCATCAGCTTAAAATGCTGCCAGTACCAACATAATATAAGGAGCTGGAAAGTCCCTGCAGGGTGGGCAGGAGGGGTGGTAGATGGGTCCAACAAACCTTGGATTTTCACCTGGGTGCCTGCTGTTCACTTCCTGTATAAATGTTGAGCCAAACCATGATGTTTTTTTGTAAACCTAACCACATGCTTTTGTTGCAGAATATATAAATGTAAATACAAGATGTTTTACTGGCATTGAAAGTTTATTTTGAAAAAGACTGTATGTATCTAATTAGCATAAACTGTACCAGTGAATTTTGAAAAAACACAATGCACGTAACTGGCGTAAATTGACATGGCATCCCACAATGTCAACAAGAGACGCAGGAGGATACCTAGCAGGTCACATGTAGACGCTAAAGGCCTCTGAGCAAACAAAAATATTAGATGAGTTGGGATGAGAACGTGTTGGCTGTAAAGTTGGGCATCTTAACATGGGTGTTTATGGGGATTGACTCGCTCTTGGAGCCAGCCTCAAGTGGCCAATTGAGGAACTGCACTTTTGACACTTATGCATTGGCTGCATTGGCTTAATTTTTGGCCCCAGAGGTTGCAGTGTGTGTGCAATACATTTAGGGGAAAATGAAAGAACAAAACTGAAGCAGCAGAGGCCAAGCTATCCCAGCTTTTAGTGTGGTTAAAGATCGGAAATTACAGGATTGTGCACTCCCAATGCACCCTGTCTTTTCAAAACAGCATCTGTGCCTGGTAAATGCCCATATCTTTTTAAATTCCATGCCCCAGTCTGTAATTTTTTTTGCTTTCCATTGGAAAAAAAATCTGCAATCTGCCAACCTGAGATTACTCATGTGCTATTTGCTATGGCTCAGTTGATTTCTTTGTTAAAGGCATCATTTTTAGTGACAAACACACAAAGATGATCACACATCGCTGTGGTTTCCCTCAGCTCCATGGAGTGTTTTAATGACTTTTCGTTCATTTTGGTTTTATAGTCTGCAACTTTACCTTCATTAACCTCCACTGGAAAAAAAAACCAAAACAAACAAACTCTAAAAACCCATTGCACAGTACCTGCCCAGCACCAAAAAGCAGAGAGACGATGTTAGCAACTACCTGGTGAACATAGTGGTGCATTTATCAGCTAATAAGCCAGCTATTTTTCACAAGAATTGGAGACCAAAGCAGGGTGAGAAGGAGAGTGAATATTGTACCAAAGTGTGTTGGGTGGGCAGAAAAATTCTAATGCTGTTTTCTATCCACTAGTTGTGTAAAAGAGCAACTGTTTGTTCAAACCTTCAGCATTTAAAACTTAAGAAGGTGACAATATGTCAGTGTTGCATCTATATCTTGTTGCTCTGCCCCAAGGGGCCAAAAAATCAGTCAGTGCAGGTGAAAATAATTTACCAGACTTAACAAAGGCTCCTCCATAGTTACAGTTGACAATATGTGACCATTGTCACAGGCTGTGTAGTAAATTGACTGACATGTAAAATCAGCCAAATGTCCCTTTATAAAGACAAAGACTGAAACCCAACCCCAGTGTATCACCGTATCAGGACTGTGAGTTCTACACTGATACATTATGCATCTCTCCCTTTTCTCTGCATTGGAGTTCCAGTAGTTGTACTTCCCCAACCGGCATCTATCCAAAGTTAGTTCTACAGCTGCATGGAGTCCATCACACACCAGTCCTGTCTCTACCTGGCATTACCTCTAGTGGAGCAGCTCATAAAGGACCTGACAGGCAGTGATGTGCAGCTCAAACAGGCGCAACATTTTCATGATTTTATATTATAATTCAATTTCATATTCAATCATACTCATACTTAACTGAAGAGAAAGATAATTAGGGCTTTTTTAAAAATGCAAGTAGCATCTATCTACAAGTTCCAGTTTCCAGTTTGGTGCCTGCCCCGGTGTTATCCATATTTGCAGCACTGTTTTGAATATTTTGAGCAGTGGTGCAGACAGGTGGACCAATATTTATTTAATGTCAAAAAGTTTCCTGAAAACTGAAAAAGTAAGGAAGGAGTGGGGAAAGGAGGCTGTGCCTGTGACACAGAGAAAGAGAAAAAAAGACAGTATTATTATAGAGAACAGAATGAATGGTGTCATCTACCATTTTGATCAGATTCCAAATTTGCTAAATATCAATCACAGCCTTCTGTAATCAGTCAAAACATAACAACAGTTAGTCCTTAATGAATTCTAACACCAAAGTCACTTGTGTAATTGAAAGTGACACTAGATCAGTGTCAACCTAACACACATCTTTTTGGACTGCTGTCTCTGCACACCGCATATTCTTTCATTCTTAATGCTTTGCACATTCCTGCCTAGCTCTTTCATTTTAAAGAATCACATTATAAATATTTCTGTCTGAACCAGGTGTAAACCTGGAGGGGATCATGTGTTTGGTTGTGTGTGTAGGTTTGTCAGTATGTGTGTCCATCTGTGTGCAGCTAATCTCAAATACTACCTGGTAAACAGGTACAAAAACTTATTCATTCCATCGTCCATCGAGACAGCAATAAGTCACTTTGACTCAAATATGATGAGAATACTGCAACGTGACTATTTATTATCTGGCTTGCTTATGCTTGGTTTTACTGTTTGAAACAGGCAAATTTTATGTGGTGTGTTTTGTTATTTTAAAGTTGTCTGATTTTATTTGTTTTTTATATTAAACTATTGTTTTTATGATTTTTATTATTTATGGTATGAGTCAATGTGGGCACATCAATGCCATTTTTCCTATGTGTGTATTTTCGTGTGTGTGTGTGTGATATGATGCAGAATCCAAAACAAATTCCCTGTGGGACACTAAAGCACACCTCACCTCACCTCACCTTACCTACTGGACCAATCAGTAATATTTTGTGTGCACATTTATGACTGTATGCTCAAATACCTAACCCTAACCTCCTACTTTATCCTCTTGTGGTTGCAGTGATTCACAACAATTGAACACTGTTTTATAGACTGTTTTATACCATCATTGACTGCTGACTCCTCACTCCTCTTAACTGACCGGTGGGAGCTTTAAGTTTAATGGAAACTGGCCCAGCTTAAAACAATAAGCCTCGCCATTTATTGTTGGCCACATTTTGGCCTTTGTGTGGCTAAAGTTAGGCATGGTATGGGATGAATGGGTCACCTGTTGTTGTTGATGGTGGTTGTCTTCATTTCTACCTTGACTGTAAGGGAGCTGGGACAACTTCAGTGATCTGCTACACAGCGTGATAGCACACCAGAAGCATTTCAGAAGCAGAGCATTTTTCCTGCCCAGATTTTGTTGATCTAGTCATTTTTCCATGGTATTTGTTCCTCTACCATGAGTAAGTTAGCACAACACATTCTCATTCTGACCTCGTCACATATTGACGTTTTGGTCATGGACTTTCCACCTCCACATACAATGTGCAAGGTACCCTGGGTGCGTTGGTTGTTGACCCTTTGGGACACTGCGTCATGTTCTGTTCTTTCAAGATATTCTTTCATTTCAATTCCAACACACTACGTTGGTACAACACAGTGAATCGACATTTTTTTCCCTCAAGAACAAACACACATGGTTGGGTTTACGAAAAGAGAACAGGGTTTGGCTTTAGAATCTTAAGGGACACGAACACCGCTCCCTCGGGTAAAGGTTGGTGTTTGTGGGACCAACCCACCACCCCTTCTACCAGCCCCACTCGGACATTCACCTTGACTAGCATCCTTGTCCTGCCGCGTTTCCCCCTGACACCGCCGGGCGTCAATAAACTATAATGGCAAGTGGCTGCGTATCATGCCAGCATTAAAGGAAGCCTATTTCATTGGTTTCTGACGCCACAAGTCACTGCCCAAGTGCTGGATTTTGATGGCTTCGGAGTGAGACCATACTCTTTTGCAGGCTATCTAGTTAAATCTTTGTTCTTTTTGTCTTTTTTTAAATTGTGTCAATTGTTATTTCTTTCTTTGTGGTTCTGAACCTACAGACAAGGTTAAAAGTCCAGTCATAAATAACGTGAATCAAAGATTACTGTTTGTGTTTCTAATTATTACAAACACATTCATCCTAAAAATTACATTGTATCCACATTTCATATAAGTTTCTTGTGAGCAGGAGAATTTAATCTGCTCTGTGCAACATGCTGCAGCTCTGTATAAAATAGATGAGATGCAAATTTTTCTGCTTTTAGGATGCTTCTGAAATGTACTGGGATGTGTCTGCCGAAATTACAATAACTATCAAGAGTGGCTGCTTGGTGGAGATCTGTACTCAACTGAGTACAATTTTCTGGTTTAATATTATTTCTTAATATTTTAATTGCATTATTTTGTGCTATTTAATATTTATGTTTTGTCTCTATGCACCAAAACACTAAAGCAAATTCCCTGTATGTGAAAACTTACTTGGCAATAAAACAGATTCTGATTCTGCTTTGCTGCCCTTCATACCATCAGACCTTTAATTACAGCTGCTGTTTGTTTGGAGTCAATCATCAATGCTTTTGTAGCTGATTTGTACAATAAATATTATTTTTACTCACAGAGGGAAGTTAATTAAGCACTCTTCCTATCAAATTCTCCTACTCTTCCAGAGGGAACAGACTATCAGAGGGGCAGTTGTAACCTGCTGCATGTAGTTCATGCTCTACAACGTGGCTCTACTGTGATGAATTGATCTGCAGAGTGTGAGGCAGATGTGTGTATTTTTATGTTTGTGTGTCTGTGTGGGCCTCAGGGAAGTCTGACTTCCTGTAATCAGTCTTCATGATGTTGGTTATGGCTGTTAACTTCATGACCCCACAGAGGACAAACACGTCATCTTATCACTCGCTCACACAGACAGACCTGTGCCCTCTCTATGAGAAACTGACATGTCCCGTGGTGTGTGTTTCACGGGACAAACAGGACATTATTTTGACTAATCTGTGAGGACATCAGCTCAGAGAAATGACTATCGATCTGAAGGATGAGGCACTTCCTTTAAATGGATTTCTGCCATAAGTCAAAGCTTTGGGCTTAAAGATGTTAATTAGTAACATTTGTTATGATACAGTCATGGGAGAAATTAGGTTTCAAATTACAACAATCAAAAAAACCAGGAAAAACAAGCATGATTTTTAGGGTAATTTTTCTTATTTTAAAGTAGTATAGCATCATTTGTGTTACTCTCTGAAATGCATTTGACCATTTTGCATAAATAAATACAGTTGTCCTGCTGCTCTGGGCTGTGATTTATCCTTGTGTGTCCAATTGATGAAAAATATTCACATTTTGTGTGATTGGTTGTGCATTGAGATCATTTCACTCTCTTAAAATGCAAATTAACTTGTTTCAGGAATTTATTGGAGTGATTTTATTTCCAGGATGGTGCTTGAATGATGAACTTTAATCTTTAAAACATCATCTGACTTGGTTTAGATAACTCTCTCCAACAATAAGTCAAAATATTATTATAAAGTATTGAGGAGAGGGTTCAAGTAAAAAGACATAATGAATAAATATCACAGTGGATTTACAAGATGTAGTTGTCTACATTTTAGTCTTGTTTTCTATGCAGCATCATAGTCAGTTTGAAAAATACCTAATGCAGACTAATGCAGCAACACTGCCACAAAGGCTTCTCGTGGTGAAGCTTTCATATTGCAACCAGCTGAAATTTCTCCCGGCAAGAATTCCTTCAGTGTTCATTGTTCAGGAGGTTTTCACCAGGAGCTGAATTACCTGCAGTGGTCTCTTCTCCAAAACAAACGGACCAGGTGATCACCGGTAAAAACACTGAATAAAGCAGTTTCACATTACAAATCAGTGTTTTTCCAACACTGGGCTGCTGACTAAAGGCCTCGCCAACAGAGCCCCAGCTAACATGGTCACATCACCAAGCTACGTTTTGTCACGCGTGAACAAAACCGGATATTATGAAGTTAATGGCGCTAAACTTTAACATGGATGTCCGACAGCTTGGAGCTGTACAGGTCAATTGTGCCCTGCTCTGCGCTGAGAAGAAACATGAAAAGAAGAAAAGGATTTGAGTGAAGGAATGGGTTGCTGCACGCTGGTTGCGCGGGTTGTCAGTTCTGCAGAGAGAGTTGGAGGGGAGTTCAATAAATGAACTCGGTTGCCACTGTGCCGCCAGCCTATTAGCTTGCATTGTACTGTCTATATCGTCTATGCATGTATTCTGACCCAGATTATTGTACCTTTCATCACTGAATGATTGAACGGGTTTTCGGGAAATGCTACAGATGACAGCGGAGGATTTTGATTTCTTGCTGGGGCTGATAGAGGCGTACATTGCATCGCCGTATCTCGCCTCTCAGTGCCTGATGCTCTTTGTCAGTCATGTCAGACCTCTCCAGTTTTCTAGCATGCCTGATATCCAGTCCCAGTCGCAGACGAGGGCGCGACTTGCTCATAGGCTTGTTCACACATGAGGACTCGTCGTAGCAGACTATCTGCCGACTCATCTCCGACCCAAGGACTTCTTAATGGCTCTCAAGATCCTCTGCGACCTCAAAATTGGGGTGAAAATCGTGTAATGTGAACTACGTTTAAGGTGGCTGAAGAGAAATGCTAATCACCCAATCTAGAGTCAGTGTTTGGTGTGTTCTGTTCTGGACACCAGAAATATCTTTATCAGCGAGGGCCCACTACTTATGTAGATATAAATGTCTCATTCTCAGGTAAGGAAAAAACAGCAATATTTATTCTTATGTGACACACAATAACCCTGTGTCAGCATGGGTTTTCTCCAGGTACTAGATCGG
>JAPZEB010000026.1:4426276-4439297 GCA_029783705.1 Chaetodon striatus | reverse complement strand
CCCCCCCCCCCCCCCCCCCCCCCCCCCCCCCCCCCCCCCCCCCCCCCCCCCCCCAGAAAAAGAGACAACATTGCTTATAAACACAGATATGAAAAGACAGGAAGTAAAAGTTGGGGAAAACAAGAGAATATCTGTTTATTGCAGGAAAATGAATGAGAAAATGAGGTGAAGAGGAAAGAGATCAGCGGGAAACGAATGAGAAACTCAGCACCGGGGCAAAAAGGGAGATCATAGGGTTTAAGACTGAGCGAGTATGAGAGAAAAAACCCTGAGGAGGGATCTACCTCCTCCACCTCCTTATCTCCTGTTCCCAGGGTTTAGGAGGAGTGTAACAGAAGACCCCGTGACTCTACAGAACATTCACATAAGTGAGAAAAGCTAGAGAAGAAAGTAAGGAACAAGAGGTGAAGGGAAGAAAGAGGAGAAGAAGAAAAAAAGGAGAGAAAAGAGGTGAGAACTTAAGACAAAAGTGCTCTATAACAAAAGATGATGCATTTTAGTGTTGGAATGTGTCGTAGATAATGTAGCTTGTGAAAAATGATTCCAGTATTTACTTTGGTGCCTATGAGGCAAAAGAATTGGTCATAATTTTGCTCATGTTCACTTCTCCCATTAGAGTGAATAGACTCAGGACCTGCTGCTAATTTGCAAAAGGAGCAGGGCAGTGGCGAAAGCCAAGTCTATGAGGGAAAAAGTATTTGGGGTTAAGTGGCATCGCATAATGAACCTGGATGTTGTAATATCATGGTTTAGCCACTATGTCAAATTGGCTTTAAAGCCTGGTGCACATCCTGGGGCCTTGGTCTCTTCTTATGATTAAAGAGAGAGCAAATAGACTCTATTACTGTTAGTGAATGGTATGATGTTTTTGTGGTGGGCAGTGCTTAACTTGAGGCAACAATTCTTGACAGACATTAGCTAGCACCAGTTTGCAAGTTGTGTTGGCTTGTTTTAGACACTGGAAGAAGATGATGCAAGTGGTGCATCTTGAAATACTCATTCTGAGTGCTGGAGCGCACTCTGGCACAAACTGTTCGTAATGCTGTTGAAATGTACTGTTTATACTGTGAATATGTGATTAACTTAACTCTTTGTTGATTCATATAGAAACACAATGCTCTGTTTGTTCGACTAATGACCAAGGGCTCTCATTTTTGTGTAGAACCTCAGACTAAATTTACGAACACACCATGTCAGGTCACTCACTCTCCGCAACTGTGCGTGTTACTTGAATAAGTAAACACTGACCAACGGGACCAGACTGGCCGACCGTATGCTCTTACTCAGAGAATGGATGATTTCACAGGATTGCTGAAGGTGGGATGGCTGGCTTTGTGGCCGATTACTATGCCAATCGTACAAAGCGTATGACACTTGAACAGTTTCCTACAGTTTGTTTTGCTACAGAAGCTAATGCTAATGCATAACAAGTTAGCGTTACAGAGAAATCTAACATTCCTTTTAATGCCTCCCCAATTACTGATTAGGTGGACAACATAATTAATACACATAACGTTGTTCATCCCTTCAACAGGAAATACTTTTTCCTTAACTTGATATGAAGTGTGTGCTGCACATGCAAACATTTTTGATGATCACCTCCATCCAGTCTTTTTGTCGTATCACTTTTAACCATAGCTGTCTTTGTTTTGTTGACGGGTAGTGGCCGCAGGTGTGTAATAAAATTTAAGTTTTGAGCCATGACTCCCTCTATTTTGGCTCTCAATAACACAACAAGATGACATTTTAAGACTCGTATGTAGCCTACAGCCCTGTGGTGGCGAGTCGTGTTTTGGCCTCAGCTGATAAAAGAAACCGAAAAAAGAGAATAAACATCACAGGAATGGTTAAACTGGTTGATGGTTAAAAATGGTTGAAAATAGAATTATTCTTTCTTCTTTATTCTGTCTGTCTTTCTTTCTATGAGTGAAATGATGTGCATTATGTGCAGAGCTAACGTGGTTAGCAAAGCTCCGCATAAAGAGTAAAAGTGGGGGAAACCAGCTTGCCTGTAAGGACGACTAAGGGTCTACAAACACTCTAACAGCTCTTCGAATGGCATGCTGTCTTAATGCTAGGCAGCATGCTAACATATTCAAAGTGACAGTGTCAATATGCTGATGTTAAGGGGCTATAATGTTTGCCATGTTCACTATCTTTGTTTAGCATATTTGTGTGTAGCATGCTATTTGCTGATTAGCATTAAGTACAGCAAAGTTGTTAGAATTTATCCTGAGTTGGACATGAGTGGCAATCTCTCCAACAGTTGTTGAAAATTAATTCAAAACCACAAATATCAACCTCCTGGAAGCACTTAAGAAAAAGTCTTTAGGATTTTCCCCCTGGTTACCTGGCAACCTGCACTTAAGCGCCATTGGCACTGCATAGAACTACCTGGGCAGATGGAGAAACACTTCATGTAAGACTCCCTAAAATCATACACGGTCTTTTAAATTCTTAAAAGACGTTTAAATGGTAAAATAACCTAATTTATAGCACTTTCATCCAAAGCACTTTTTTCATCTCATTCACTCATTCAAACACACACCAATGATAGCAGGCTACCATGCAAGGTGTTGGCCAACAATCAGGGACAATTTGGGGCACAGTGACTCGCCCAAGGACACTTCAACATGTGGACAGCAGGAGCTGGGGATTAAACTGCCAAACCTGTGATCCAACCCTGCTATCAATGGGCAACCTGAGCCACAACAAGGTACACTGTGTGAATAAGAAAGCTTTAAGATGTTGATAGGCATATTGTCAAACTTTGGAAAGAGATGTGTGTCTCCAGAAATGTTGAACTGTTCCTATATGAGAAAAAACAAACAAACAGATGAAACCATTATTCTCACTCCCAATCTCCTGACCACCCTCTCCATGTTTCTCTGGCTCGCTCCTGAACAGGTGTAGCCTCTTCTCAGGCATTCAGCTCTGACATGCTTGGCCTCAAACTGCATACTACCGTCAGCTCATCCAGCCTCTGATGCCTGTCCCTGCTTGTTCAACACTTGGCAGGCTCTCCAAAGAGCTCCTCTTGTACTCTGACTACCTGAATCAAAATGTGACCAGTGTTTGTCAGGAAAACATTTCATGGCAGGTGTGAAGAAGTCCTCTGAAAGAGCATTTAGAACAGGTGACACTGCATATTGAGGACAAATAGTGTTTTTGAAGATATCAAGCTTTGTTTAGGCAGGGTGAGCCCCAAACTACTCTCTACTTTTTAAAAAAAGGTTGGGAGAAATTATGAACCAAAGCCATGTATTGTGTTTTGAGGGAAGAAATTTCTAATAAAAGAAATTTGAACTCACAATGAACGTTGCATATTCAGCAAAGGATGCTGTCAGAAAATATGACCCTGAGTCAGAATACATTTAGATTGAGCTTTTTTCAATGTTATTGTTGTGTGAAAAACAACTGAGAGCTAAAATCGCAGTAAAATAAAAAACCCTTGATAAAACAAAGAACTATTGTGGAGCTATTTTCTTTTGTCATCTAACATTGTCTGGTTATCCTCTTTTTCACTTGTTTTCTCTCATGAAGCAATGAACTGAAGCCGGAGTGACACACAAACTGTCACATCAGCAAGCAAACAATTACTTTCTCCAGAAATGCACATCACAACATCACAGAACAGCCTGACTGGGTACTGAGGTCCACAGATTTCATGAGCCAAAGATATTATGGTAAACATTATACCTGCTTTGGCTCAAGGGGTGGCATTGTCATTGTGTTGGTCAGTCCAACAATTTGGGCAAAACTTTCGATGGATTGCTATAACATTTAGTATACACATTCCTGGTCTTTAGAGGATGAATCTTACAGAGTTTGGTGACCCATAGACTTTTACTTTAGCGCCACCAGCAGGTTGACATTTGTTATTTTGAGTGTAGTGTCTCAACAACTGTCGGATGGATTGCCATGACACATACTTACAGGGCCCTTTTTAAACAATCTAAAGCGCTGGCTTAAAGTGCATGGCGCAGGTGCATTTAGGGCATGTCCAACTCCACTTGGTGGTTAAACGGCACATAATCTGAGCACAACAAATGGGTTCAAGGGCAAAAGGGTTGCATTTAGTCCCTTTTAACTTTTAGCTTCTAAAAATAATGAATGAAGTTATGCTGCTCCTTGTGTGTAAATGCATACAGCGTCTCTTGTAACAGAGAGATGGACAGCTGTTATGTTCACATTATAGAGAATGTAATTTACATTTTTCTCATTAATGAAATATTACTTCGTCCATCAACCCATCAGTGTGTCCTTGTAAGTGTAACATGCAGAGTGTATGCACTGCATCTTAATATCCGAATACGTTTAAATAGCAGGAAATTACTTTGCCATTCTGACTTGACCAGATTTTTGTTGGTCAATGCTTTCTGTTGCCTCATTGTAGCAATCCGTCAACAGTGCGCCTGACTACATCTTATTTTAAGACCTACATGCCCATTTGTGCAGAGATGGGTGCAAGTACATTCGCAACTTACATAATGTTGTTGCTATCTTTGAAAATGACAACTTGTTGATCTGAAACTAACAATGACAGTTGTGCTGCACCGTGCGCTGCTTTGTGCTGGGTGTTAGATAGGGCTCTATGTCTTGATGTGTCTTGAGAGTAACTCCACCCATGCAAATAATTTTGTTTTTGCTTCCAACTATTGATGACTTTGAGTGCTCAGAGCTGTTTCTTTCAGCTCACAGAGCATTAGACAGAGTGCAGCTGGACACATGATAAGATGATTTGTTAAAAATTATTGCCCAATGATATGCAAAACTACCCTCTTTATACCCCATCAGTTCATGCAGCACAAAGACAGTTAACGACATGTGACTGCACATTACAAGATTAGGTTTATTAGGTTCACGTGCCAGTTCACAAATCATGTGGCAGTCCAGGCATGATCTCTCACTTCCTGTTGTCCCACACCACATATTAGCTGCCATGTAGTTAGAAAATAAGCAAGAGCAAAAAAAGAGGAGAGAAAAGATGGTAAAAAAGAGCATAAAGAACATATAAGTGAGACTTAACAGCAATGCAACTTTGTTTGGTCTGTTCTTCATTGTGGTTAAAGGTCAGCCACACATGGTGGTGTACTGCTGCACTGTGAAATGTGTGTTTTCATGGTGATAGGATCCATAACACCTTGCAAATATCAAGCATGTTTGATTGTTTGATAGAAGAGATTTTCTCTTGAGCCAGTTGCATCACTCGGGTATAGCAGGGTTTTGACCTTCTCACAGCCTCCTTGCCACATATCATTGTGTGCCAAGCTGTAATGGACTCATTACTGCCCCCTGAGGCCACCCACTGGTACTTGATGGCCGGTGAGAGCTGCAGCACTAGATGGTGCCTTTTTTCTTAAAGAGACCACGAGGGGAAACAATGAAAACCAAACTTCAAAATTAACTAGGCCAAGCAACACAGAGGTGACATTTCTGCTTTATGTGAGGAGTGTTCAAATAGTATTTTTCAATTTTACTTTAGAAAAGACTTTTACATCTATGGCCACTTCCCTGAGCTTTTCCATGGGACCCTCTCTATGTGATAAGAGATACTATATCATTTTTTCATGGCAGCTCCAAACAAAAGGAAAACAGCAAAAAACATCTTTCATATAGAAAATTTAAGATATTAATGCCTTTGGATGCACAAAAAATGAAAAATAATGGCCACAAAACAAAACACAGTCATACTATAAGTGGTGGTATTGTATTTATTGAAGATTTTGCTGTGCACGCAAGGTGTCTCCAAATGTTTCATTGCAGTTTTTCCGTAGGCCTTTGTGGAAGCCCTGTTTTCCCACTGTATCTGGCATGAACACCACTACTTGTTCCAAAAATATGATCTAAATTTTCAAGCCCAGTTTTGCCTATATCTGGCTTATCCTCCATTGTTGAATATGTAAATCTGTCTTCCCACTCCACTGTTTTATCTACACCTCCCTGCTGTGAGTGAAGTTGGACTCACTGGGTGAAATCAATGATGAATAAGAGCTTTCAACTTGATTAACCTCGTCTGTCTGTTTATTACTGTTTATCACATCCATCTACATTCCACGCGCCATGCCCGTATTTCTTTGATTAAACCTCTGAATAAATTTAGATCATTAGTAATTTATCAATATGTAATGCTTCACAGGGTTTTTCCAATACTTAAATGTGTGTGTGTTTTCCCACGGGCTCTTCTGCAATCTTCCAACCCTCCCAATCTCCCTCTAAAGCCCTCCCCCCTAATAATTAAGTCTCTTTAAAAGTGAGAAAAACCTCTCACTCTGGCTCTGTAACAAATCAATACTGCTGTTTCTAAAACTGTCTTGTCTCACAAATGTTTGTTTGTTTTCAGGGCAAAATAGGTGATTTCATCCGGGGACCATTAACACACCAACAACCACCTGTTTACACCAGAAACAATGGATTTCTGTCACTTGCGCCATCTGGCATCCCCCTTTTAATTAACCCCAATACATGCTGGCAGGGATGTAAAATGGTAACTGCAGGTGGGAAATGTGACATGAAAACCCCAAAAGGACAATGAGGAGCAGGCTGTTAGCCTGAGGGATGAACAGGAGAGGAATTTTTACTCAGACAAACATATATACACAGAGACCAGCTGGGAAAGTATTGGAGTTATAATTATAGAACGATTATCTCTGAGATCGGCTGATGTCGGGAGCTGTGTGAAAATCCACAGCTTGATTGCAGGATAGAAAGACGGAAAGGGAAGGATTGACAGATGAGGTAATCTAGGGATATGATCTGATCTCTGTGTGATTTGTATAGTCATCATCCTGCAGTAAGCCCAACTGTAATCTGCCAAAGCACATTTTCATTTCAGACATTTTCTGATGAGATTTTAAACTCATTATCTAAACACTGCCTTCGGCTCTGTACAGTCACAGCCAGGCAAAGCAGAAATACACTGTGTACTTTCAGGTGTGGCACTCTATGATGTTAAAGGACTTCATCACTGACTTGTCCAATTTAAAACTGGATGTTCTCATTGTTCTCTCATGTTCCTCATCATTTAAAGGGCACAGAATGGCAGTACATGTAAATATGCTGTTTGTAGTTACAGCTAGTAGGCTTATATGTTCAAAAGTTAAAGCCCCCCTCCACTCAAAAATATGTTTTATTGTGTTTGTGTCCCCTAAAATAACTGACCTTGACTTTACTGACTTACATCTTTGTGATCAGTGTGTTCACATTCCTCTACTAAAGGAGCGATTTCTTCGCACTTGCTTATAATGTGAGATTCAAGTGTATGCCAGGAAAGCTAGGTTTGTCATGTCACTGATACGAAAGCCAATCGCTGTCTGATACAAAAAACAGTGTTTGTGGGGAACAGTCTTCGACACAACGCCGGCAAAGAAACCTGAAACTTCCAGCCTAGAGCCGACTTGTCACTACAGAGAGCAGAGTTAGCGTTAGCGTAGTTAAAGTTTTGAAAGGTAGTGTGTGCAGTTTTTGGATATGAACAAGACTCTGAAGCTTCCTTCCAATATTTACACCATCATAGCACATATTATTGTGTGTTTCACAGTATTTATCACTGTTTCACCCACTGCCAGTTAGCCTAAAAGCTGCCAAGCTAACAAAAAACATAAACAAATAAAAAATGCTAACTACACTTCCCATTCTGATATGTCTGTTTGACGCTGATTTCTATGCATGACGAACTCCTCAGCTGAGTCTGAGTCTGACTGAAGCTCAGACATGTTTGGCTGAATCTCTTGGGTGATACGGTTAAGGTACACTTTATTTTCCCCAAGGGGCAATGTGTTGCACAACCAGCAGTAAAATAAATGCAGACAACAATACACAACAACTCACAACACATTTAGAATGGTGTTTCCTTAAATGCTCCCCATTTTGAGGTGTGCTGCTCCTTCACCAGTCAACCTAGCCCCGTAGCGCTTTGTCAGTGCTGGAGAAAGTATAGAGTCTAACTGAAACCTAGCAAAAGTAGCAATGGAAAGAAATTTTAGACCTGACCTCTGCCCTGCCCACTGAGGGAGAAAGAGTACAAGTGCTTCCAGCCTAGTTCTTGGAAAAGAATGGACCTACATTCATATAGCGCTTTTCTAGTCATCCGACCACTCAAAGCGCTTTTTTACACTACAAGTCACATTCACCCATTCACACACTGGTGGCTGAGGCAACCATACAAGGTGCCACCTGCTACTCAGTTTTTAACACACTCCACCAATGGAAGCATCATCAGGGGCAATTTGGTGTTCAGTATCTTGCTCAAGGATACTTTGACATGCAGGCTGGAGGAGCTGGGGATCAAACTGCTTATCTTCCGAATAATGGACGACTTGCTCTACCCATGAGCCACAGCCGCGCCAGAGAACAGCATTGGTTATTTGTTATTTGTTAAGATACTTAAAATGACCGATTAGTGTGTGTTGGACATCCTGACACACAGGCAACTATGTGTTGAGAAACTGTATATGATCACTCTGTGTCTGTGTCTGCACAAAACTGTAATAAGTGGTTCAGCTCTCTATGGATTTATCATAGTTGCATGTGTTTGTGCTGTAACTCTTTGACACTGTAAACCTGTATGCTGCAGTTGATATGACCCTGCCCTTAACATTTTCTTTGCATACCAAACTGCTACCCATATGTAAATACAGAGGAGAGCATTTTCTGGCTTCTGACTCAGCATGCAGATGAGACTGGTGTCCACAGGTTACCAAGCACTGAGTTTGGTTAGAATCATTGCCGGAGTTTGGTCATTGTTTTGCATATTGATTTAAACCAGTGAAGTTCCTGTTCAAAACCAGCCCATTTTCAAAGTGTGTGATATCAATGTCAAATGCACCCTTTAGTGTCTTTATGAGATGCACCAGGCTTTCAGCTAACTCTTGTGTAAACCTAGCTGTGGCAAACTAAGAGCAACTGACATAGTGTAAAGAGTGAGAAAATCCACATAGGGTGGGAGGTAGAGGTGGTGGATGGGTCAAACAAAACAAGACTACACCAAGTCAGCATTGTTTTAACATAGCATTTATGTACAGTCTTTACTAACTTTATTTACATCATGTAACGTTACATAACAAATTAACTCATTCTAACCCCGAACATGACCTTTTTCTGAATCAAACCAAATAGTTTTGTTGCCTAAACCTAATCACATGTTACAACGTGTTTCAGCTTTGCATCACATGGAAATGCCAAAAGATGTCCTTGCGATCACTACCAGACACAAAGGGGCATGATAAATTGTTAGTATCTGAGGTCCTGGAAATAAGAACAGGGAGTCAAAACAAGCCTTTTGGAATGGCTAATTGCCTGGCCTCCGGTATTGCTGTTTGCAGGTTTCTCAAAAGCTGCTCATCCAAACAACTTCACACCAGACACTGTCCTTCCTTGGGTCCTAAGCAATACACCTGCTATGTCATAGATGCGTACCCTTGCAGTGCTAGAGTATCTATGTGATTTGCTGACAGCTGGCTATTTGGGACCAGGCTTTTTCTGGGAAAAAAGCATTAATTTCAAAAGTTATATTGTTCATGCTTGAAATGTTTGTAACATCTCTTTTCTCTCTGTCTTCACCTGTTGTTGAACATGCTGTAGCAATGACGAGCGACCTGTACAGAGCATGCCGTCCAGCAGTGTAACACTTCAAAGGTGTTCTTTCTCAATACTCTACACACATAGGTCCCATAGATCCCAAGGGTTTGTACTTGACACTTTGACACTGTACCCTCTTGGGTCTGCAGCAATTCATCCGCAAAGGGTAAAGTCGATCAAATGAACAACTGTTGAGAAAAAGACAGACAAACCAACCCAGTCTCACTCTGAAGTCATTGAATACTGGCGCTTGAGCAGTGACTTCCAGCATCAGATACCAATAAAAAAGCCATCCTTTCATGTCAGCATCATACACGGCCAGTTGCTGGTATTGTGTTACGGTGCCCAGTGATAACTTGGCCGGGCAATAACGTAAGTTAAGGGGGTGAAAGTCTTAGTGGGGTGGGTGGGAGTAGTGGCGGATGGGTCCAACAACCATCAACTTTCACCCCAGAGCCAGACCCTGTTCTTTTTTCCTAAACATAACCACATGCATGTGTAGGCTTAACGTAACTACATGTGTTTGTTGTTGAAGGAAAAAAACATCAATTTGCTGTGTTGTACCAATGGAGTGCATTTAGTTTGAATGAGACTGTATGCAAACAATACATCTCCTGTAATGTATTTTGAAAACAGACAATGTATGTAACAGGCAGAAGTTGACATAGCATCCCAGAATGACAACAACCAACGCACCCAGGGTACCTTGCACATCATATGTTATGGAAAGTCCATGACCAAATGTCGATATGGGACCAGATCAGAGTGAGAATGTGTTGGACATAGACACAGACAGACAGAGACTCATTGCATTTTAGTTTGACACTTCAATTGTGTCCAATTTATTGCTACTACTGTCATGAGACAACATGCACACTGTGCATGTGGTAGATTCTTGTTATTTTCTGCACTAATAATACACATGTGCAATCAACACATTTGTCACTCGGACTAAAGTACACTTAAGCAGCCATTTGTGGTTGGCTCAGATTGTACAGAAGTGGAAGAAGTGGAACCCTTTACAGACACTACAGCTTGTTTACTTCTGCCTACAACTCTGAATTAGTCCATAGCTGTATCACACTCCCAGTCATATTCTAATCCAGAATAAGTAGCAACAGTAGGCTAAGATTCAATTTCTAGATTCCATTATATCTCATCATACAGTAGCACTTGTAGACTCTGCGGATGAGAGCCATAGTGGCCTTACTTCTGTGACGCTCATGTTAGAAGTGCTACAAGAGGAGATTAAATCAGAGCAGAGAGGCAGTGGATTTCTGAGGGCCTGTGAGTGAATGTAATTCAGTTTGGAGAAGGTGACAATAGGGCCATCTTGACAAAATTAGTCTGCAGTGGTAAGTGGGGGCTTTGTTCTGAAGAGTGGAGTGTGAAGGTCAAAGGTCATAAGAGCTGTGAGGAGCATGGAGGGAGAGGGTTGAGATGACCATGGACCATTGGGGGGAGGGTGTGGGACAGGACTATGACCTGTTTCATCTCTCATAGGACTGCGGTACTTGAATCAAAAGTTCAGAGAGCAAATTTGAGGGGAGAAAAGGGATTTCAATGAGATGAGTCACAGAAAAAAGGGCAAGATGGTTTCAGCAGGGGGCAACATAAAGCTGCTCCTGACCGAGACTTCAAACCTTAGACTGGGACAAGAGGTCAGAAAAAGAACAGATGGCCCATCGCGTTATTAATTTACTTTTATGTATCTGTTGTTTCTCAGAGAGTGGAAAATCCTGTCCTCTTCTTCCCTCCTTCCTGTCAGCAGCAGTCAGCCACTGCACCGTGCCGTCGGGCTCGATCTGCTCTCTATCATTCTCTGTTTTCTCTCTGTTGTTCTTTTCCATACTAATCTGCCATATGTAGACCTGTTTGGTTTCTCTTTTTGTCTCTTTTTACACAAGCTTTCCTCATTTTCTTTTTACTGCTATCGCCACACTACACTCTCTCAGTTCTTCTTTCTCTCTGTGTCATCTAAAAGTGTTTCCCTCATTTTTTATTCTCACTCTTTCTCTTTTTGTCCTTTTCATGAGTCATTCTGGTGAAGGCTCAGTCCTCCTTTTCTGTCCTGTTGCCATTTTTCTTTTCCCTTTGTTACTTTCCCTTTCTTCGCCTCTTTTATTATTTCTCTCTCTTGCTCTTTGTCTCTTGGCCTCCAATCCAGGATTTCTCTCAGCATAAGAGGGTTTTAAATAACTGCGATTGGAGCGGTTGGCGGAGTGCCACGGGAGATCTTATCTGTCACTTAAACACCAATCTAACCTATGACTTTAATTCCTCCCTCTACTTAAAGAGATACTGAGGATTTAATGTTACCTCTGCAATGTTGAGAATGTGAGAAAATGGAATATATATGCCCAAGCTATCGCCTTGTGTGGTGTTCAGGTTAGAATGATGGATGATTTAAAAGTAGAGTTCCTAAGAGGTGATGATAAAGTTTGTCAGAGCCAATGTTGGCCTTTAGACCTTCTCCCTGCAGCAGACTATGACCAGAAGGGATCATTTCAAATGTGTTTAATGATGCATCTCTAATTTGCCCTACAAAACATTTCAAGTTCATGTTCCTTTTATTAGGACACTAGCAGGTGGTGTTTTAGTATGGCTTTAAATGTCTCTCACATTTTTAACAGTTAGATTCTCATCAAGTGTACAGACAGAGAGTGAAGACAATCAATGTCAGTACATCTTCATTATGTGTTACCACAGTGGATCAGTAAAGACACAGAACTGGTTAAATCAGGAACCATCTGTGTTCAGAGCAACACATTCTCACTCTCAACTCATCCAATATGTCATCTTGATCTGTGGCCATACTCTTCAAACTATGGTGCTCTAGGTACCCCTTCAGTGTCAGTTTTGAACACTAAAGGATGGCGTGTCAATTTCCGCCTGTTAATGCATAGTGTCTTTCCAAAATAAGATTCTGTGTTCACAGGAAATGTTGCCACCAAAAGCACTTGGTTAGGTTATACGAGATTGTGGTCTGGGTCAAAGTAAGTACATTTCTTACTCCACTTACAGTAAAGTAAGTCTCATGATGGTAACTGCATAGTAAAAAAAAGTCAGTGACTTTTGGTTTTACATGGGACACGAACAGCAATCTGCTTTGCAAAAGTCCTGTGTTTGTTTGACTTTTTACTTTTTACTGCTTTACCCTGACACAGACAGCTCTTTCCAATGGAGAAGGTCAGTGATTTTAGGTTGCCTATCACTGAGGCTGCACCTCTACCGCTGCCTCGATCAGTAAGTCACTTTGTGTTATTGTGTAACTTTGGCGATTCTGAACTAACCCTCTTAAAAGCCAAAATCACACAAAGATAAACAAACTTTCTGATCAAGGCTGTGTTAGTGATGTTAAATTACTGTTTTTCTCAATGTAGTCTGGCTTTGAAGAGAGCGATATAAAAGCTCTAGTTTCTTGCCTCTCTTAAAGCAAGGT
>JAPZEB010000026.1:4386951-4405269 GCA_029783705.1 Chaetodon striatus | reverse complement strand
GTTGACACACGCACATAAGCACACACACACACATACACACACACACACACACACACACACAGTGACATAGCCCACACATCCATCCCACACAATTACTTCCTCTCAGATAAGACATCATCTTGGTTCACAAACAAATGTTCTGTCTATTTTCTGGCTGGTGATTTTGACTGAGTACATTTAGTTTGCTTCTGACAGATATCAATCATCAGCTCGTCTGTGGCAACCCTGGAGGACATGTCATCAAGAGAGTGCTATGGTGCAAGTAGGGATCAGGCTTTGAAGTCGGTTTCGCTGTAATGGCTACAGTCCATCTTCCTGCATGCCACAGAATAAAACTGAGAATTATTTTAATGTTAATATTGATTTTTTTTTTGCAAGACCAAAATGAGTTTAAAAAATGTTTTAAACATCAGATGCAACACTGTAAAAACTATTTCAGCAGGGGGTTAGAGGTCAGAGAGCAACACCATCTGGAGCAAGATCTGTTGTGCCTGCTTGAGGACACTTTAATGAAATACAGTAAATAAGTACAGAACATTATGAAAGACAAATAAGATTTAAAAAAGCAAAAAGCCTAATATATTGTAGAACGATGAAACCTTTATATCACTGCCCTGGGTAGAGACCTTGTATGTCAAAAACCATTACTTTAAAAAAAAAAAAATAGCTGTGTTTTAAAATAATTTGAGCACTGAGTCACCAGAGCAGTGATCCATAGCAAGACCAGCCAGGACAGCACCTCACATTTCTACCATCACACCACTCCTTATTCACCAAAAAGCAAAGGTCTCCTCTTCTTCTCTCACCAGAGTCCTTTGCTCTGTCAAATCGGAATAAAGAAAAAGCCAGACAGTGAAAATGTGTGTAGTGACACAACTGTGAAGAGAAAAATAACAATAAGGCCGCAATAAGCTGGTTACGAACTCTATGAGCATTACAACTGCACTGTCTGTCCAAGAGGATTGTTAAATATCAGATGAAAACTAAGTATGAAGCAATTTTCTTACAGGCGGACTTCACTGATTTGATACATGAATACTCATCATGATGAGTACTACTAAACAATTGTATGTCTTTTGGGGCTTAGCGGGAGCTTTATTTAGTCAGAGATACAAACCCTGATGAGGTCAGCGGGGGTCATGAATGGGAGAGTCTAACAAAAGATGCTATCAAGCTACATGATGAGAAATGTAGAAACCACGGTTTTTGTAGGTTGATCCATTCTGGGGATTAAAAGGTGTGTCCAGACAGAACACAAATTACATTTTTACTTTACGTTATTCATACAGATCTGAGCACTTTGCAATCAGTGTTTATTCACCTCAACAGCCGATGGATCGGCTGCACAGATGTTAGCTGTAGCTAGCTAATAAAGGACCATGAGTATCTGACAGAGTCTGATCTCCGAACCTACTAGAACATTCAGTTCTTTTTGTTATTTCCTCCCTTTTATCTGTCTTGCTCTTGTATGTCGGTTAATAACATAGCTTCACAGAGCCCAAGGATAAGCACAAATTCCTTGCTTAATTCGAAACAGTTTCAACTTGCATGAATGTGTCCACTTTGGCCTTCTTTTTATTGACTTAATATGCAGTTACTCTGTGTCTAGTCTTGCACAGCCAGAACTATCTCCTCAGAGGTTGGTGAAGGTCCACAGTCATCAAGGTCATGATGATCCTAAGTGCTTTATCATAGGCAACTGGACTTGCTTTTTCAGTTCAGTTCAGGTTAGTTCATGAACTGAAGAAGCCTCTTGGATGAAAGGTGAAACGTCTTCAGGAAACTCAAGCAAGTCCAGTTGCCTATGATATCTTCCCGAGACCCCAACTTTTGTTTGGTATGCATTTTTAATTTCTTCTAGCCATTTGGGATCAGTAGGACCTGATAAGTATAAATAACTAAACACTGTAAATGATAATTAAGTCCCAATGTCCTAAAACGAGACGACTATAAATGTCTTCAAACAAGTGCTTACTGTTTAACAGTCTTAGCTGTCTGAAACTTTTACTGTTGCTAAAATTGGTCAAATTTGTTGCTATATCAAACTACAAACATTATTAATCATAAATTCACAAGTTTCAACCATAAAATGTGACCAAGTTTTGGACCTTGTCCTCTTTTGTGTTGGGATCGGCTGTAGACTGACTTGGCAGAGATGGCTGCCTCTTGTTTTTACATGGATTAGTGTATTGTGGTACGACTTCCACTAGATGGCACAAAAAAGTGTCCATGAACGAGGACAGCGGGTCTCAGTCAAGAAGAATGAAGTAGGTCAAGTAAACCCAATATGTGATGTCCTCATATGAGTACACAAGGTCTCAGGAGGATATAGCACTTAGGATTATCTCCACAGAGCTGTTTTAGCACTAGAGAAAGGTCTGGAAAAAGCATTTTGTCATTCTACTTTAGGAAAAAGAAGTGCTCTGGATTGTTTGTATTTCTATAAACCAATCACAACGTAGCAGGCAGATAGTGGTAGGGGAGGAGAATGCTGGCTAAAATAGCCAGCCAATGACAGCTTTATACCCACGGTCTACATTCACTCAGGGAGACTACTCTTTGTCTAAAAGTTTGCTTCAGATCTAATTTGAACACCTTAAAATTTTGACTACTCTACCATCTTTGTGGATGTGCAGTACCAAATTGCTTAGGTGCCCCTTTAAACTCAGAACTATGTATCATTGCAAAACAGATACCTTATTATGACTACACATGATTCCTAATAGAGGAGAAAAATATCTAGACTTTAAATTAAGCAAAAAATTTAGCCAAAAGTTTATAAAAGATATAGGTAAGAGCATGCTGTACTAGCTAACAAATAATACAACAAAAGTATACATAACACAAGTGAAACACTTAATACTGTAATAAGTAACTGTAAATAAGAAAGTTTTTTCACTTTTATTTGTGGTGTACTGCCCTCTGACACACCTGTCACACAATCAGTTGCACAGAGATAATTCTCAGTGTGTTGAAACAAAACAATATGGACGTGATTAAATTATTAAAATTTCCACCCATCATTTCCTGATGAAGAAGCTGACAGCTCCAACAGACGATGGACTATAAACTATGAAGATCTGGACATGCAGTGTGTGCATGTTTGTGTGTTTCAGAGAGAAGAGGAAGCGTGTGTGTGCAAATCTCCCCAAAGACACTCTTGGCTTTATTAGGGCCAAGTGATTATGCCATAAAAAATCACGTAATTAAACCCCAAAACACACACGCACAGGGACTGAGGGATTGTGAGTGTGTGTTTGAGTGAAAAAAAAAAATAGATGGAGTTAGAAACAGAAGTAGAGAGTGTGTTTGTGTGTGTGTGTCCCCTGTGTGCTAGTTATGGCTGCCTTCCAGTGGCAGGCACTCTCATTTGGTCCTAAGGGGTTCAAACACACACATGAACACGCACACACACTTTCTCTCTATTTAAACCAGCAGGACAATGGAGCCAGAGCTTCCAGCTCCATCAAACACATGGTCTACACAGGAAGCCAAGGGGGGATTGAAGTCTTGTTTATTGAAGCCTTAGCCTGTGGAACGCGAGGATCTATTGTTAGACAGCCAGGTATTCTTTCATTCTCATCTATCCATCCTTCAGCCACCACACACACTTAGCTAAATAGGATATTTCAGTTTCAGCCCATCTGGGTGGCTTCTTTGAAACAATGCACCATTGTGTTACTTTTCAGAATATTAAAGCCAGGTAAAGATATATACAAATGCTGATTTCCTTATTCTCTACAAAACGATTTAACCCTCATTCATTAAAGCTTTTTATTTATTTATGTATCTTTATTTAAAAAGTAATCTGGCCCACAGGATGTAATATATTTAATACATTCTATTCATTTACTTTGGAATAAGCAGAATAAATGGGCAGTAATAGCCTTGGTGAAATGTATTTAAGTTTTGAAGATGTGAATTATTATAACTCTTCAAATGTTTTAGTAATCTCACCAGAGATGTTCCCTTTAACCCTGACAGCAGCTCTGTAAAATAACTGATAGTTTTAGCTTTGAGTTCTTTTAAAACTGGTCAACTTGAGCCAGGAAATGGTTCATTCTTAACGGGATACTTTTCCAAATTTCAACCAGCTTTGTATCTTATTTGTAAATGAGAACTTCCCTTCATCTTACCAGCACCTAGACCTCCCTGCTAAAATCCACTGCATTTTCACAGGTTCTAGGGCTGTTTCTTGAACTACACATTGAACTAATGCATTTTTGTGTTGTAAATATACAGCACTATGGTCAAATGAACACAACTGTTTTCTAGAGACTAGAGAGGGAAATATTTGATCCTTTATAGAATGTAACCTTTAAGATGTTATTGACTGAACTTAGTTTTAGCGGTTAACATATGTAAGGATAGTCGTGGAACTTTATTTGTACAGAGCGCCTTCCTTGACAAACACAATACGGCATTGGATATGGTCAGTAAGTTGGCATTGGGGCAGGCTTGTAGTTAGAGGGTTTTATTACCCACTTCCACTCCTCACTAGTTGGTTTGGGGCAGCACTCAATGTGACGGACCCTCCATGTAAAGGCAGAAAGAGAATGAAAGTGGGTAGGGACAGGGTTTAGGGGGTGGTTTGGGAAAGGCCCAGAGAGAGCCGCCCCTCTGTTTCTCTCAAACTTAAACTCAAACTCAGACCAAACTCTGATCAAACTGTAAAACTAGGCAGTGCTGTTAATATGAACCACAACTCTGCTACTGTAATGCTTATTTATTGCCTAAAATATCCCCAGAAACATATTTCAGTGTACTGTTTAGCTGTAAAATGAGAACTTGAGAATGTTCCGTTCTGTTCTGGTGTTGCTTATTTCTCACTTCAAATGCTTTCAGAAACATATTTTAGCCTATTTTTTAAATGTTGTAAGAGATCTTTCACTACTAGCTGGCAGCCATATTGTTTTACCAGGTAAAACGGCCAAGCTCACATTACTTCACTGACTTGTGGGAACGTTTATTGGTCTGGTGCAGTGCAGTGCATTCTGGTTGTAGGTTTTCTACCTTTTGCACGGAAGTGAATGCCACAGATCTTTTCCTCTGTTTTCTCCGATCATGTAGCACCAGTATTTGTGTCTCTCTGCTGCATAGAATGCCCAGTGTTATGAAAAGACCTTCAGCAGTGAAATACTTCTTAAATGAGATTTACCCGTTTTTACCAGAGTTGTTATGCAATGCAGGACGAGCCTGAGTGATGTTCCACAGGTATTATTTTTATGTCATGATCCAATATTGAAGCATGGCAGCTTGCGGAAGACAGAAACTGAGGAGCCGAATTTAGGGACTGTCTCAAAGGGCATGCAATACAACAAAGAGACTGGCTCTTTTTCTTGACCCATACTGCAGTTGGAAATAATACAGTGGCATATCGTGATACATGAGCCCACATAAGCCTACAATGTTGTGCATCAAGACAGTAGCAGTGTGTGGGCTTTCATGAGAAACATTGGATGTGTCAGGTTTTATGTGCGTCATATGTGTGATGTCCTTCAGAAGGTGTATGAAGCCTCTGAAGGGGCAACCTCCATGAACCTAGGCGAGACAAAGTCACCAAAGCGCACACCAATAATGAAGGGTACCTGTATCTCAGGAACTAGATAGAAAAACAGTGGGTGTCGGAGGTTTCATGTGAGTCATATGTTGTCATATGTGTTGCCCTTGGTTTTGCTCAAAATGGAAGAGCACAATTTATTCAGCAGGTCGTGCAAAGTAGTCCTTGAGAAGGCTAAACAGAACAGTGGAGTAAACAGAGAGGTGAAGGAACATAAACTCATTGTGCCCTCGTAATAAGACAGTATAAGACTCCATGGAGGATAATAGACTAAGAAAACTATGGCTGTGTATTAAAGTCACCCTATGTTTGAGTATGAAATGTATGCCCTTTATAGTGCCCTTGAAAATTCACACAATGGAATGAAAAAAGAACTGTCCATGGCCAGTACATTACTTTCTGCTAGGTTGTGCAACACCTCACCTGCAGTGACACTAAATGATGATTCATAAGTGTCCTTCATCTCAGTTTACTGCTCACTATAAGGCAAACAATTGTCCATTTTAAGACTAGCAGATGAGTGAGCAAACGTTTCAGATGGAAACTTATTTAAAACTGATATAAAGTAAAGGATAAAAACTGACTTTGGAAATTATCTAATTATCTATCCCCCAAAATGACCCCCACAGGTCATTGTGGGGGTCATTTTGATGGATGATGGGTCGACCAAACACAGGACTTTGACCCAGGAGACTGCTGTTCGTGTCCTGTGTAAAACCGAAAGTCAACATTCACTTGTGTATCATACTTAACTTCTGTCATGCATGTAACATACTTAAGGTACATAATGGAAGGTAACTTATGCACATAAGTAAAGTTATGTAACAAATGCACTTAGTTTAATCCAAGCCATGATATTTTCCTAACCAAACCAAATCAAACCAAAAATAATCCCAAACACAACAAACAAACAAAAAAAAAAAAATCCAAATCTGTGATCATGTGACCTATGCGGTGACAGGACTAATTAAGAAACTTCTGTAAGGGAGCAGGTTGGGGTAGTGGATGGGTCACATAACATGGGACTTTCCTCCAGGACTTTCCCCATGTGACTATGTTCGGACCTGAATTGAATTTGAGTAATTTTAAGGTACGTCCTAACCATGTTTCTTTTCCAAAAAATAACCACAGTAATTTTATTTGTAACAGGTGTAGCTTGAATCCACTATTAGCACCGAAGAGGGGTAGGACAGTTTGTAATGAGCTTTAATATATTGCTCGTCAAACATGGAAGGAGCAGGCATGTGAGAACAACAGTAGTGATGGCCAAATGAAGCCTCATGAAGCATTTTCTTTATTTTCAAGCCCACTAGATGGCGCTCTTGGTTTAAAGAGAGAGGCTCGAAGAATAGCATTTCAATGTGCTTCCAACCTTTTGTTGAACAAAAAGAGCCATCCAGTAGGCTCAGAAGATAAAGAAAATGGCTTATGAGGCTTCATTTGGCCATCACTAAACAACAGTAAGAGACTTGGAGCCGTCCAAGACACAGGTGTAGTATAAAGCACTCGGCATAGCATGCTGAAGTAGACAGCAGTGTCCACTGACTGCGCACAAGCAGCAAACAATTTAATAGTGTTCAGCCGTACCATGAGGGAGCAGACAGAAGGGGATGTCAGACAAACACACAAGGAGAGCCAGCACACCCAACTGTCGGTTGGTTAGAGCTGGCCAGGAGTCGAGGAACCAGCAGTGACAATGAGTGGATGCAACAGGTAGGTGTGATGAAGAGGCGGGTTGAGTGGAAATTTACTGGGTTTACTGTGAGAGTAGCATGTATGACAGGTCAAAAGTGACCAAAGTGACCAGGTGCTAATTTTCAGAATATCATACGAACCGCTGGATTAGGATATGTTGTTTGTACTAGCATCATGGGTATTTAAGATGGCGACTCTCTGTTGTTTACCAAAAGTCTAAGGAAGAGCTGCTGTCTTGAAATCTTATACAGGATTTAAATCTTTCAAATGGGAGCGACTTGATTTGTGGATCTATTTGTTTCTGCTTTTCCTAAACCTAACCAAGTAGTTTTGCTGCCCAAACCTACAACCAAACTGCACTTGTTTCACGAGATTACCCGTATGTTTAATACTGCAACTGTTAACAGTCGTATACATAGTTTTTGTGTTGATCTCTTAAAGCTGATAGGGGCATTGATTTAAGAAGTGCTCCAGAGGGTAGAACAAATAACATTAATGGTCAAATGGGGCAGACGACTCTTTGAGGTGCTCTCTAACAACTTCTTAGTTTCCCTTTTAGAATATGACTGGCAGCCTCCAATCCCACAACCTTGGTTGGATAAATGCTAAATGCTACAGACAGAACACATAAACACAAACTATAATTCAGAAATGCAGAGCAAAAGTAAGAAACACAAACAAAATCCAATTAACTTCTGCTGTATAGACTATATAGCAGGTCAACGCATCAATACATTCACTCATTCATTCATTCATGATGTGTTCATTCTGTCTCACTGAATAGCCTTGTTAATGTTGTTGTTGTAAATGTGGAATTACATAGCTTCATCTGTTAGTAGAGGGCATCTTTGGAATGAATACATGCCCTTGGAATACAATTTTATCCTCAGTAACATCCATTTTATGTTCTGAAGCTCTGTGTCAGCATATAAAAAAATAACAAAACACTTGCAAAAAGCTGGGTAAACTGAGTTTTGGTGGGTTTAATCTCCATTTCACCCTTGTGTCCTGGTTAAAATCAGTCCTCTCAACCTTTCCAAACATAAGTGTTTTCAAATTCACATTTCTGGTCTTGTAACTTTTCCAGATTTCCCACCACAATTTTGTTTGACATTGTCAGCTCAACATGAAAATTGTTGGGCTGTCCCCCCAGACGCTGGATGTGCTAACACATTATCCTCATGCACGCACACAGCCAAAATGGCAGCCAGTAAAAGCCTTTTTCCACTGAAGGTGAATTAGGCTGAATAGTGCGGCGCTAACAGCAGCCTGTGACAGAGGCTTTTAGTGGGTGTTTATAAATGCTGTCAGACACCCGGGAGAAGAGTAAAGGGGAGGACAAGGGAAGGAGAAGTTGGATAGGTAAAATGAAAGGGGAGGTGGGATTATGAATGACAGAGGGAAGGAGATGAGAGCATGATGAGGGCAGAGCAGGAACAAATGGGGGAACAAGAAAGGAAAGGATGAAGGAACAGGACAGCAAAGGGATGGAGAGAGAAGAGGGGAGATGGAAGGGAGGAAAAGAAAAGAAGAAGACAGACAAACAGAACTGAAACTTGACGATGATGAAAGGAGGAGGAGGAGGCATTGAGAAAAGATTAGAGAAAAGAGAGGTAGGAGTAGATCAGAGGCGAGGGGAGGAAGATGTAATCGTGATGACAGGATAGGTAGAAAAGGAGTTAGAATAAAAACGGGCACTTTGATAGAAAGGAGAGATATAACATGCAACATTTTGTATTTTCCATCTACATTCAAGAGCTCGCTGATACTAACATGGAAAACATTTCCACCAAAAAGCTAAATTCTGGACTCTGACACTCTAATAGTGACGTAGGCGGAGTTATTTTGGGATTCTTAAAGTAGAAGTCCAGTTCATATTTAGCAGAGACAAAGCTTGGCTCAGCAGGAAACTCTCCTGACTGGATCATTACTAGAAAAGATACAAAGAATGTACATGATTATATCGAAACTAAGAAACATCCAGAAACAGAGCTTAAAATTTAGATTTTCTTCTTTGCTATTAATGGACTGAAACTAGACATTACACTGTAGAATACTGCTGTACTATCTCTGTCTCTCCCGCTTTACAAAAAAAAATGTCTTCCCTCCAGTGGTGTCTGGCCATTCACTACTCCTCACATATTGGGGAGGAAGCAGAAACCTCAGAGAAAGATAAAGCCGGGCACCTTAAAGGAATAGTTCAATACACTTATTTGCTTTCTTGCAGAGAGTTAGATAAGGAGGTCAATACAGCTTTCATGTCTGTGGGTTAAGTATGGAGCTAGACCCAGACAGTCTAGGGGGAGTTGCACGCTATAACTATTTCCTCTTTATCTATACTCACCCAGCACTTCTGTGCAGTGTCTCTGCTGATCGCCAAGACATAATTGAATGACATAACGCCCTGTAAAACAAACAAAAAGTTGTTTGAGCTGTTGTTATTTTAGTTTTGAACATTGGAGTGAGCCAGGTTTCCCCCTTCTTACAGTCTTTATGCCAAGCTGATTGTCTGCTGGCTTCAGCTCCATATTTAAAGCACAGACATGAGCTTAAATCTATGTTATGATCTCAATCTTGGGATGAACACAAATAGGTGTCTCCCAAAACAAAACTATCTGCAAAACAAGATGAGCTATGGTATAACTAACACCTAGGGCACACCACCTGCCTCTTCCTGTGCGCTATGGTTACCTCACTGAAGTGCTGTGGCTCACACGTCTCTGGTGTCCACGCAGACAGCGTTGCTACTGCAGCACTGCTGCCTGAGTTTGCTTGATGTTCTTCTGACTTATTAACACAATATAATTATAGCCTACACAGGGGCTTCTGCTATGACTGCTGTGTTTCCACAATCAGAAGCTGCTACACCAGAAATTTATGGAGCTGTGCCTGCTGCATTTTCCAGAACACAGTCCTGCAAATATTTCACAATAAAAGCCCTGTGTTAACAAAGAAAGGGATTCTTACCATAGAAATGGTAGAGGACTTTAGATCTGAAATGGAAGTGTTGAGTTATAAATACATTTTTGTATTTTTTTTTTCATATATGGAGGATATTCTACAGATAAAGACACTGAAACTGCAGTCAAAGATGTGATGTCGCTTGTGTGGTGTCAGTGTGATCCTGTTTATATAATATTAACATACCTTTTGGTGATCTGAACACAAGCGGACAGCCGAGACACACCACTGTTCACACCTATCATGTCTATCATGCATCTCCAGCTGACCACTTATGTTTGAATTTCATTATTGCATACATTACTTGCACTAAAGTCAGAGGGCCCCGCCCACAGTTATTACATCTACATTTATTCTAGCTGCTCGCTAGTCACTTTAGCATTTGTGTCTGTGGCTGGAGATATCGCTGTCAGTTCAATCCAACACATCTCTTTCTATAGGGCAAAATGATGACTGGTCACACAACACTTCGTCTGACTTGTCCTAACATGGGCAAGTTGCAGAGCATTTGTGTGCTGTCACCAAAACAACCACCATATCCTGCACTGATGATGTAGTTCTAGTCTGGGACATACATGGTCAAATGCATCTCAGACCACCTTGGCCAGTGTTTTTGGTGATCAGATCATAATGGTTATGGATGTATAAAGAGAACTGCATACAGCGTTGGAGGTCAGATCCCGTTTACTTCTATGAAAGTTGCTCAGAGGCGCATGAAGCCGAAAAAGTTAAGCTGCCACATATAAATCGTGGGGCCCATATACCAAGTGCACTAAGGACTTTTTTAAGGCGAGTTACTTACTTCCTGTTTAGCCCTACGTTGAATGGGAATCAAATTATTTAATTGTGTGGCTCTTCTAGATGTTTAGAATGTTATCAGACCAAATGGATCAAATTCTGACAGTAAAATTAGGCATTTTGTGGGGGTTGTCATGCTCTAAAAATTGGATCCACTAATTCCATCCTCTTTCACAATGTAAGTCTATGAGAGGTCTTTTTAGACCCAATGGCATCATATGATGGACTGGGAAGTTTTAATTACAGTAAGCCCAGGACACTTGGTGGTCATTTATACTTGTATTAATGCTTTTCACTTGGGATCGATCGCCCAAGATGCATGTCAGTATCAATATAATAAGGCCATTGACTATCAACAGATCATTTGCACTGTCTATTTTTGCTGCAATGTGTGTGTATCATAGAGAAAAAACAGACAATACTCCAAATCTCGTGATGAGCTGCAGCTAAGCCGGGCTGCTAACATGCGCTGTGTGGCTGTTCGACCTATTAATATAGATACTGAAATCAAAAGCAAGAGGTTCTGCGAAGCACACGCGCCGCTCATGCTGGTGGTGTGTCCCAGGTGTGAGTCTTATTGCAAAAATATGTCTTTTTGTATTCAGAATGAATGAGACCTTAAAGTTGTATGTACATCAAACAGTATTTTAACCATGGAATAAAAGAAAAGTGTGGCAAGTGAATGTGGAGACAGACTGACAAAGCTTTCAGCCAAACACCTGGGAAGAGACACAGGGTTTAAGTGGTACTGACAAACAGCTCGGGGCAGAAAGCCTCTCCTGGGAGGGAAAAGTATCATCGGACAGAGTCTGATCACTGTGTTGTGACACGGAGCCCGATGCTAAGCGTTTATATCTGCTTGTTCCTTACTGTCAATAGAAGTGTGCCACTGTATCAGCATATTTTCCTCATTCACAGCCAGTGTGTGTGCATGTGTGTGTGTGTGTGTGTTCAACTGCAGCCAATTAAATTCAAACTCAAACAGGGGTGACAAGATTAAAAGTACTGTATATATGTGGTGTGCCGGAGTCAGGTGTGTGTGTATGTGTGTGTGTGTGTGTGTGTGTGTGCTTCAGGGGAATATTTGGCCAAAGTGAGTAGATGCAGTTTTATGAGGCCTACAGACAAAGTGCTGTGTCAAGACAAACTTTGATTTGTGTTCAATACACACTATCTATTTTCTCTCTACCGTTCTGCTTCACTCTTTCAAAGGTCTCTCTCTTCCTCTCACTCCACCCCTCATCTCTTGCTTGTTCTGTCTCTTGTAAAACAAATGGATCTGTGTTCAACCTATTGGGGATGAACACCTCCCTTGCTCTCATCTCTCCTACTGCCTCAGTCTCTCTCACTCTCCCAGCTATTGGACTTGTGACAGAATCAGAGAAATATTGAGAATCCATATTCTAGCCAGACGGAGAGCTGAGGAGTTGTAAATCTTTAAGTGTTGACAAGAAAACAAGCCAAAATAATGAAATGTAATGCTGATGCATCAAAAGAGGGTCTTATCAGCAACACAGGCCAAATAAAACTCAGGAAAGAGCAACACTCAGTCTTTTATGAAGCATACCAAGGGAAACTTTTTATTTGAAGCCAAATTACCAAAACAAATGGTTACAACACACAGAACAGGGCATCTGAAGAACCTTGAAATGTCCTGCGAGGCTCAATATTTTTACAATATATGGGACTAATCCATGCATGATGTACTGTACAGTACCCTTTTCATCTCAGCTGTGACAGCATGGTAGAGAGAGTAGAACAAATACTGTACATGGTCATGTTTATGGTAATTGCTCCCTGTAGGCCCAAAACTAGAAAGTGGACTCCAACAATTGGTGAGGAAAACTAGCTGTGTACCAGCCATGAACATGTTTGCAAATTAAAATAATTCAAGCCTTTTTTCGCCCCCACACCTTCTCTGGATGATAAGATATTCAGATATATGGTTGAATTCGCACTTGTTATCATAACTGTGACTGTATGTGGTCAAATTGAGAGAGATTGGCAGCCATCAGATGTCTGAAAGTAGTGAAACTTCCAGATGGCTGAACCACCAGTGCCCAAAAAACCTGGCTTAAAAATGGATTATCGTTCCCTGAACCCAATCCTAGGTGATGGTCAGTTTAAAAAGCAGATCCAAACTGGCAACTTATATTATGTTACATGGAATCAAAGCAACAAAGTGGTCTGTTTGTGTTAAATCTTGCCTTGTCATATGTGCTTTAATTTTGAAAACTCACTTGCATTCAACAGATGGGAAAACAATGAAACATCTTGCAGTTCAATGCATGTCCCTCCCACATCTTGAATTCACTCATTTGCAAATGACAGTTATAATATAATATTAATGTGTGTTTCTATAATGGATGTATAAAGAGAACTGGATACAGCATTGGAGGCAAGGTCCTGTTCATTCATATGAAAGTTGCTCAGTAGCACAAGAAGCCAAAAAAGCTTGATTTCTGCAATATGAAATTACCTTAACTGTCCACATTTTGGGGCCTATAGACCAAGCGTGCTAGAGACTTATGGCCACCAAGCTTGGCTGAGCAGCTAAGTTCTAGTTTAGCACTTTGCTAACTTTAATGAGGACAAAATGATTTAATTGTGCTCTTCCTCTAAACTTTGGAAATGTTGTAAGAACTTATGAGTCATTTTTCTTGGGTTTTGATGCTCAAAAAATGTATTAATTGATTTTCAAGATGTCTCTTATGATGTGCAGTAACTCTATGGGGAAAAGTCTCTTTGGGCCCCACAGAGTCCTTTGATGGACCTGGACGGTTTAATCCCACTTTTGACCACTATGTAAAATTGACTTCAAAGTTTGGCGGTGTTCCTTGGGACTTGGTATCCATCCACTACTTTTATGTGAATATCTGGAGTTGGCAGCATTAAACCATCACAGAGGAAGGGTGCGCAACAAGAAGATATAATTAAAAGAGCACCAGTCACACCTCAAACGTAACAAAATTGTGTGAAAAAAATTATGTTAATATGACATTTCTATGTATTGCATATGTGCATTTGAGGAAGGTTACAGTATTCATGTTATGCATGCGACCCACCATGTGAGATGTCTAAATTAGGTTTTCTTAATATAAGGCCTTTAAAAGTCTTAAATTGTCTTGAATTCAGATGTGATGGGTCTTAAATATTTTACCTTGAAACTTTCTCCAGTCTAACAGACCCAATGATGGTTAATAACCATTGTGAGAACATTTGAGAACCTGTGGGCCCCAAGGTTTCAGCAACATTACAGACTAGTTAAGTAGGTTTCCACTTGGATCTAAGTGAAAACAACACAAAGTGAGTTTGGATGGGAAGGACAGTGGCATCCTCCTTATCCAACACAGTCTCAATTAGCAGATGATGGTTTCGATCCATCGACCTCTGGGTTATGGGCCCAGCACGCTCCCGTTGCGCCACTCTGCTCCATGTCTCAAGCTTTAGGGCTTGAGAATCTGTGGTTCCCTTTTGTGGGAACCTCCATGAACCAAGTTTAAATAGCATACAGGTTGCAAAGTGAAGCATTTGGTGGACCTTTTGGAGACTTTCTTTCTAGTTTTTTTCCAGTTCTCTCTAACAATCTTGACCTCCTCATTGGACAAACTGAAGAATTGCAATGAGATTTTTTTTTTTGTTTTCCTTTTAACATAAAACACATTGAACTTACACTCACCCAATTGTTGTCATTTCCTCACTGTTCATTTTTTCATATCTGCTGGGATTAAAAAGGTCTTAAAAAGTCTTAAATATAACTTGGTTATGTCTGTAGACACCCTGGAAGAACACTGGTCAAAAATGTACACAAATTTTGAATACAATGAGGTCCAGAAGCTCCTCCCCCTTGGAGCAAAGGAGGAGATCAGCTGCAATATAACAGGGACAGTAAAAGACTGTTATTGTCATGTTATGCCATTATTATGGTTTAAAAACTCTGCTAATGCAAATGTTTTATGTCACACTAAAGGCTGACTGTGTTATGCCTGTCATGCCTTTTTTTGATTCCAGGATGCCAGCATGCTATCTTAAACCAAATACTGGAGCGGAATGACGTTGTTTGGTTCTGTGTAAAAATGCAAAGGTGGTGTAAAGAAAGGCCCATCCTATAGCTTGGTCTCTGTGTTCAATGGACTAAAGATAGCTAGAGGATATATAGAAGACTACATTTAACTCTACTCTGCTCCAGTTAACAATGGTTGGACTTGCACCCACATAATGTTGGACTGAAAAAACATGTCCTGGACAACCAAACAACGCTGGAGCTCAGACTCTCTGCACTCTCCACTGGCAGGATTGTCACCAGAAAGCTACATTAGTACATTGGAACTGAATATCTGCATGTTTGTATCTTTATTTTAGCTTCAACATCCCATTTTAGTTTCAAATGTTTTTCAAAAGGCTCCTTTTTTAAACCAACATCTATTCAATGGATTATAATTTTTTGACTGCTGTGACTCATCACACAAAATTACAACAACAGGTCTGACTAAATGAGCCAGTACAGCAGCTTAAACACTACACACATGGCCAAATGGGCGAGGTGAGCTGCTGTTGGACGACATGTAAGCAGTGGCTGCTCAGGAATCCTGAAGAACATCCAGATGGCCAGTCTGCCTCTGGGTCACATTTGTTGAAACAGGCAAGTTGCTTATTTAGAACAACAACCGACTGTCAGTGTTGCCAAAGGACAGGTATGGCAACCAGAGGGGTCACCTGAAAGCTCTGTATTTAATCAGATGGACTGAGAGGTAACACTTGTTACTGTATTTAGTGCTGATGAGGTTACAAAGGAGAACATGTCAACATCCAAGGCACTGGTCTGTTGACCTTCACATCCCCTAGCTGTGTCCCTTTTTATATGCGCAGTCATCATTTTATAGCTTTCATTAGCAAAGCTTAATAGAGTAGTGTCCAACTTTACAACCATGTTGTTTCTTTATATTGGTTGTTGTACTGACCTTTTGATTCTGTGGTAGCAGTAATAATGTTTCCACTGATCATATTTAGCTTTCCAAACCTGTAGAAGTACTCTGTAAAACAAATCATAAAAATGAAATGAACCATTTACTTTCTCAGGGACATAAAAAGAAAGCATTCTTCAACTCTTGTTCCTCCATGTTCCCAACATTGTGAATAGAAATTCAATATTTTGTTTTAACAACAGGAAAATGAATGCTTAATATAATATTTGTGCAAGAAAGTTTTATGAAAATCATTTTTCACTCCTGCCATCCCTAAATGACAAAGTAATTTTACACATTTCTTCTACCAGCTGTATCAAGTACACCAGGAAAATGTTAGATCCTTTGATAAATGAATACAGTCAGTTTACCTAAAATGACATTCCTTGCAGGCAAAGCATATGGTCACCAATTTTCACTTCTGCTCATTAACAAATACAGCTGGTTAATTAGTACAGCCTGTTTTAACATCCTACGTGATGGCAGGAAAACAGTGATAAACTGTGGTCAGGTTCAAGTGGCTCAGTTATGTTGGGAAATTGTAAACAGCTTTATAACAGTAAAGTGCCTCATAGTAACCGTCCACTCTACTCCAGTGTCATTTGTCCCGCTAGTCATTCACCTTGGCGCTGCCCCGCCATTACAACTCTTATTTCTTAAGGCTATAATGGCATTTACTGGCCCAACTGACAGGATGTCCTAAGTGGAATTGAAAGCTGCAGGCCCAGAAGAGAAAGACAGAGAGAGGGAGAGAAAGAGGGCTCATTCAACAAATATTTCTCAAAAACATCAGTGACAACTTAGGTCAGGCTGTGACTGTGTGTTTCTGTGTACGTGTGTGGATGTGGGTGGGAGGGTGCTGGTGCTACATACATGACTTTGAAGCATTGATGTATTGTTGATGTAGCATTTTATTGCCAAATTACAGGTGCATTATGTAATTCTGGAGAAAGATAGTTGAATGCTGAGTCTCATTCCCAGGTGAGTCAAATACAGACGACCTTGGTTTGGTGGTTTGATCCAATTACCAACCCAAGGTTGTTGCTATTTGATGACTTAGGAAAGAGACTTGACAATCAGCTATCTTTACCCACAACTGTATAGTGAATCTTTAAAGCACTAATGTGACATTTTGGAAAAAATAGAATAAATGAGAACACTTTTTCGGAGAGTTAGATGAAATGATTGATAATGCTTTCATGTTTAAGCCAAGCAAAGCTAGAGCCAGCAGCCAGGTAGCTTAGCTTGGCATGAAGAGTGAACACAGCCCCCCTGTCTCATTCGTCAGACAGCAAATATCACCGTTTTGTCAGTGATTTTGACATTAGGCAGCAACACAAACCTTTCACAGCCATATGATTCACTGCTGGGCGGTGTCAGTTTCTAACATTGTCAGACTGCGTCAGTTTGAAACCCCGCTGGTAACGTCAGCATGATATGCTGCCAGATGGCGTGAGTTTGAAATGCCACCGATAGCAATGTAATATAACGAGCTGGAAAGTCCCGATAGGGTGGGTGGGATGTAAGGTGAATGTGGGCCAACAAATCCCGACCTTTACCCCAGGAGCCTGGGGTACTTCCTTCCTTTTACTTCCTGTGTGAATGTTGAGCCAAACCATGATGTTTTTTTTTCAAAACATACCCACATGCTTCTGTTGCAAAGGGAAATAAACTTAAATATGAGTTGTTTTTCTGACATTGTACATTTATTTTGAAAAAGACTATATGCATCTAACAAGCAGAAACTGCACATGTCCTGTTAAAAAAGAAGCATAACCTGAAAAGACACAATGCATGTAACAAGCCTAAACTGACGTGGCATACTGGAACATCAATAACAGACACCAGACCATACCTAGTGCGTCATATATAGATGTGAAAGTCCACTGACAAAACAGCAGTATTTGACAATTTGGGATGAGGACACACTGTCTGTGTCTGAGGGTAACAAAATGTTTTGCATCAGTATAAAATCTAGATTTGATGTAAAACAAGTTTATTTACACACATATGTACATTTCTGTTGGCCAAACCACAAATCTGCTTGCAATCTGTGTTGGTTTTCCCAGGCTACATGCAAATCAGGGTAAGCCGCAGTTGAATCCAGAGGGTGGTGGTAATGCTCCTGAAGCTAAAAACTGCCAAAAACACTACAAGAAGACTAACTTCGGCTCTTTGACAATTTAATTAAAGCTAAGTAGCTAACAACTATCCATAAACTAACACAAACACATTGATGAATTCAGCCTTTGTCATCCTCATGGATCATTCCATGGTTGAACTGATCAGGGATCAGATAAATGCTACAAAATCTCTGTGTGCCATCTGTCTCTAGATCGG
>JAPZEB010000026.1:4360223-4374937 GCA_029783705.1 Chaetodon striatus | reverse complement strand
TATATATATATATATATATACATATATATATTTCATAGCACTTTCACACTGGCAGTCCAAGTATTCACCTTAAACTCTGGTAATATAAATGTTTTTTTCTGAACAGGGTTGCAGACCAAGCAACTGTAACTGAGACAGCTTGAATGAGAAGGTCTGAGATTACATCTATTAAACTGTGCTACAGTCACAGGAGGAACGAGGAGGGAGAGAGATATGATTTGACCTGCTTATCAACATGGTCAGCAGTTGGAGCATCAGCAGGGGCTGTGGCATGCAGCTCGTGAAGGCAAATAAGGTCCTTTAAAACCCCTGGTGCCCGATTGCCACAATAAGTGTCAAAAATGCTACATCTGCTCAGTCATTACTCAGTGAAATCTGAAAATGCAGACAAAGTACACCTAATGTCAGAGGTCATTTTCATGGAGTGTCTGTTTGCACCAAGGTGAGATGAGTCACACTGCAGTGATTAGGCTTTTTACACCCAACCCTACGAGACATAACTATGGATCTTACTGCGTGCTGTGATTGGCTAGTACTCGTCATGTTAATGTGTTGAGGTTGGAGAGAGTTAGAATAAAGGTTTGGGCTAGTGCTGCCCGATCTAGAAATTCTCTGAAATGAAAGTGGTAAATTTATGAGAAAAAAACTCACAAATGTGCTGCTAGGAAGTCAGCTGATGTACCATAAAGAGTGACAGAGCCCATGGAGTGAGACATGGTGGATGAATGGGGCAAACACAGGACATTCACATGAAAGACTAGGGTTAGAGTCCTGTGTAAGATGATTCTTTTTTTTTAGCTTAGTTGACTTTTTATTTTCCGCTGAATTCACAATGTGTACATAAACTTTAGCAAAATAGCTGATAGAACCATTCTTGTTAATGTGATGCTATACACCTGGCTGTTAATAGCCACAATGGCAAATAGCATTGCGGGCTTCCTGGGTGCAAGTAGCACCTGCCTCATTATTATTTCCAATGTCCATTGAAAATAAATGTCCAAAAGTCTAATTAGAAAAATGATACTCCATAAAACTCCCAAACATGCCTGAGAATCGTCACCTTTCAAATTTTCCTCAGTATTAAAGTAATCCAGTGACGGTTGTCTGCACATCCATGGTTACATTGCAAAGAGCAACTACAACTAATTTGGCATACTTTTAGTTGGTGCCAATTTGCTACCCTCCTGCATCTGATCTGGACATTCTGGGACCGTGTGTCAATTTACACTCATTACATGCATACAGGAAATGCACAGTTAATGTTTGTTAAATGCATATCATCAACATGTAGTTTGAAACATAACCTTCTGACGTAGGTAAAATACTTCATTTTTAGGTTTACTTCCTTAGGTTTAGGCAAGAAAAGTGGGGTTGGATTTAGAAAGAAACATCATGGTTTAGCTTAAAATAAATACAGTCGTTACTCATGTAATGTAACGTCCCGTGACATACATCACTAGTGTAGCATGCAACATGTACTAGCACACTTCGCTTTTATTATGGTTAGTTGGTTTCTTACAGTAAACAAGCTGCGGGCTCCCAGGTGAAACTTCATTGTTTGTTTGACCCAACTACCTCCCCTCCCATCCGCCCTATGCAGACTGTCTTGCTCTTGATCCTATCGTAGTTGCCCACAGAATCAGAAATAGCTGCTGCCTGGTGCATTTTAAACTGTCACAAAGGCAGCCTCTTGTTCGACGGTGTCTGCCCCCGAGGTCTGCTGACAAAGCGGCGGTATTTGGTGAATTTGGAGTGAGACCAGGCCAACACATTCTCACTCCGACCTCGTCACATATTGACGTTTGGTCATGGACTTTTCACTTCCACATACGATGTGCAAGGTACCTTGGGTGCGTTGGTTGTTGATGTTCTGGGACACTGTGTGAAGTTCTGCCTGTTACATGGATTGTCTTCTTTCAAGATACACTTTGGTTTTCACAGGAAATGTATGATTTCCACACAGTGTCTTTTAAAATAAATGCACTACATTGGTACAACGCTGCAAATTGATATTTATATTCCTTGAACAACAGACACACATGGTTGAGTTTAGTCAACAAAAACAGAGGCAACAAAAGGAAGTGGTTAGGTTTAGGAAAAAATAACAGGTTCTGGCTTTAAAATCCTACGGGATGCAAACACGGCTCTCTCGGGAGAAAGTTGATGTTTGTTGGAGCCATCTGCCTGCCCCGATCAGACTTTTGCTTTTGTCCTTATCCTGCCGCCTTTCCCCTGGGTATCATGCTGACGTTAAAGGATTCCTTTTTTTGTTGGTTTCTGACGCTGCAGGATTTTGAGGACTCCGTAGTGAGACCGGGCTCACCAGGCTCAGCCTCCGACAAGCCCTTATCTATACCATAACCCGTAGGGGACGTCAGTCTGGTTTATCTCAGCTTTTAATTTACAAGCCACCACAGCATTGTGATATGAAAAGAAATCACAAGTAATGCTTTTCAAAAAAGAAAAACAATGTAAACACAGCCTCATATGTTCAATTAATGATTTATATGCCAGACTTATGAAATCTATTATGTTTCTGAAGGTAGAGGACATTTTAAAATAGGTAATAACCATTACAGAACAAGCAAACATATATATATATATATAAATATAGTATATTCCCTTAAAAATGTTAATTTGGAAATCAGTAAACACTGTTGTACCTTGTCTTTATGACTGTTCCAGAGAGTGAGTGTAAATTAGGAGGAAGAGATTTGGGGATGCAGGATGAGATGGAAAGGAAATGAGGATAAGAGGATGAGATGTTTGACTGTTGATCTTCTTAACAGTAGTGGTCCCAGTCCTGACCCTGAGGGCTTCAGAGCTCTGCTGTAGTGTTTAAGTAACAGTTTTACACACCCTCCTTTTCTTGCCCTTGGCTTTGTGCCATGTGAGGTGCCGACCCCCCTGTAGGGAGCAGAGGGCTGGATATGAGGAAAAACTTGACCAGGTCCAAACCCTGCAGGCAACAAATTATACCTGAAAACTCTGGAAACTGAGGAGTAAAATATTGCAGATTGCTTTCTTTCATAAATAAGTTATTTGGTGCTGACAGGGAGTCGGCAGGGCTTTGTTAAAATGCTATTGGAACATGCTGGCGGAGTTCATTTTATCAACTAGAGGAAAGACTTCTGGTCTGTCAATCAATCAGTCTGGCATGACTCAGTGGGATTGGTCAGAAACTCTCAGGGTCAGGACAAAGAGGGGGGTTTGCTACTTTAAATCTGCAGCTCATGACAGTAAGGGAAACTACAGTTTACACAGAAACAAATAAAAGTGGGAAAAGCAAAAAGCATGATCTAAGCACAAGGAAATAATCAAAGTTTGATTCAGAGTGCAATTGATTCCTCCATTTGGCAGATGAGGGCAAAAAGAAAACACTTTGTAAGTTTTCTGCTTTTGTAATGTTTTTCTTTTAATGCATGCAACTATATTGTCTTGCATAAGGATTTTTCCAACCAAGCACTCCAGAAATCCAATAGGAGAGGAGCCATTAATGATAGCAGAAGGCACCGAGGGAAGCAGAGAAACAAAGTGGAAAGGAGAGGGCTCTACATCTTCACGAGTTCATGTAATATTAACCAGTAATTAAAAGAGCTGAGCTGACTCCAGGCGAATACGACAGAAAGAGAGAAGTCTGTGCGGACTGAGCAGTGTGTATTTCACTTCTAACTGCTCACCCCATTAAGGCAGTGTCCAGAAGTTAAACAAAGAACGGTTGGCTTCACCTTACCCTCCGTAACCTCTCACAGGCTAAACTGTTAAGCAGTATAAGCAAAGCTAGCCTGACAGTACGGAGCCTGGTGGGTGTACATTTCTTTTCTAACTAGCATGCACCAATGAGCTCAAACTAGATCATTTTTACCCACAAATGGATTAATGAATTTTAGGTTTTGAATTACATAAAGATCCCCTTTGCTCAATGAAGGTAAGGTAAATCATATTGTTAGTGTTACAGGGGTCTGAGGATGGCTGAGAACAATTACAAGAAGTCACACACCTCAGGTCCTGAACACACTGCCTGGGTAAGCAGCCAACACATTCTCACTCTGACCTCAACACATATTGACATTTTGGTCATGACTTTCCACGTCCCCATACGACATGCAAGGTACCCTGGGTGCATTGTTTGTTGACCGTCTGGGTAGAGTTCTGCCTGTTACATACATTGTCCTCTTTCAAAATGCACTTCAGTTTTCATAGGAAATTTAACGTTTACATACAGTCTCTTTCAAAGTAAGCGCACTATGTCGGTACACCACTGCAAACTGATGTTTTTTTTCCATTCAACAACTAACACACATGATTGTATTTAGGGAACAAAAACACATGATTACGTTTAAAGAACAGGGTATGGCTTCTAGAATCTTACAGGATGCAAACATCACTCTCTCGAGTGAAAGTCAGTGTTTGTTGTACCCACCCACCACACCTCCCATTCGCCCCAATTGGACTTTTGCCACCTTAACTTTCATCTTTGTCCTCCTGCATTTCCCCTGACACCGCCATGCGCTATTAAACTATAATGGCAACCTGTCACCTGTCATGCCAACATCAAAAGACGCCTTTTTTTGCTGGTTCCTGACATCACAAGTCACTGCCCAAGCATTGGATTTCATCGACTTTGGAATGAGACTGGGTTTGAGCAGCGCCTGATGGCAACCTTGCTAAACTGCCACAAACATGCGTGTGGTGTTTACACTGACAATGTTGCTGCTGCGGCACTGCTACAGAGCTGCATGCTGCTGTAACTACTTTATTTCCACAATTAAAAGCCAATACTCCATTTCATGAAGCCATGCAAGCCACAACATTATCAACAACATGGCCATGACAATATTTCACAGTAAAAAGCCTTTTGTTAACAAATGAAGGGATTCTTCCCACAGAAATGCTGTCATAGGGCATTCATTTTAAAGGGAAACATGAAGTGTTGAGCTAAAAGATATATTTAAATTTTTAATGTTTGTGACATGTGCTATGTCAATATGATCATTGAAAGATCATTTTCACTGTCTATTTTTGCAAAAACTGTGCACGCCATGTGGAAAGAATACACAAGCTTCCTATTCTCTACAGTTTGGCTGCTCTTACCTGTTAACACGAGCACCCAGAAAACAAAATAGAAGAGATTTTGTAACTCACATGCGCTGCTCACGCAGGCAGTGTGGCCCAGACATTAGCATGTAGAATATTCCGTCTTTTTTAAATTTTCTTTAATCATGTTTCTTTGTTTCAAATAATACCTCTATATGTTTTCTTCAGGTATCCTTGGTCAAAACACGTACTGAAAATTGTCTAATACTACTGAAAAAAATACTTAACCAGTAAACTCATTACCATGGGTAATATTTTCTTTGCACGTGAATTTTGCTCCAACAGCTGTGTCTACACATCTTCTGCATGCTGTCCACATTTCCATGATGACCATAACACAACTAGAATATAACTAGAATGCAACCAATGCTCTCTACAATGTTCACAGTTAGTGTTTGAAAGGTGCTTTCATATTATAGTGACAATTATCACGAAACAATCTCTCAGCATTTTATAACATATTTCTGAATACCTATCGTGTTTTAAAAGTTCACCCACCTTATAACAATGACAGGAAGTCACACACTTAAGTGAGTAGAACGTTTTGACAGTCTCTCAGCTTCTTCACTCTTAACCCAAACCAGAACGAAGGAGTCCGAGCCAATGCAAGTGTAAAGCACCATCTACAGGTAAAACTATATAATAACATGTAACTTTCGGTAAATCGTAATTCTGTGCTGGTGAATGTGCACATTGTAAATAAATGATTTTAACAAATAAATTAATAGAAGGGTATCTTTTCTTTCTGTTGTAGGGCTGCCCCCTGAGAGTCAGAGATCTGCTTCCTCCTTCTTTTCTGAGTTTTTTGTTTAATTTTTTATGTGGGAAAAACATTTTTAACGAGATATTAATCATAGGAGAGTACATGTCTGAAGGGGTCTTTAAGTGCTGAGATGGTCTGCAAAGCTCTGATTGGTTTGGTTGTTTCTCCAAGTAAGAAACACAGATGTAGACTAGAAAACTGCACTCAGTAGAGTACAGATCTCTGCCAGACGGCCATGTTCCAGCTGCTGCGCTCAGTGGAATTGTTCCTCCTGGCTACCTTACAGATGATGGCGGTGAAGACAATAAAATGATGATTAAATCATCTCATAATGTGCCTTACTTTAGTGGATCATAATGTATTTGGTATGGTATTAATCTGCAGGTGTTCTCGTTCAAAATGATACCAAACTTTTTTGTGGATGTCAGCTTATGAGCAACAATGAAGGACAAAATGTGGCCTGCAACAGACTAAGTAAGGCTTGTTGTTTTTAGCCAAGCCCATTTACAGAAATGCCTTTCATTTTATGCTCTTGCTACTTGATTTTGTCGCCCATCTGCGGCCCCCACCGGCCTGTTAAAAGGAGTGAGGAATCAGCACTCAATGACAATATAAAACATGAGCTTGTCTTTTGGTAACAGTGGTTGCATCATTTTTTTTCTTTCCCACAGAGCCATACTCACGTGTGACAAATGCCCAATATTGGACATTTCATGTCCCTTGCAGATCTAAGCAGGCTTTTGGCAAGATGGCACAGAATGACCCCCCTCTCACTTGGCTCGTTGGTCTAGGGGTATGATTCTCGCTTTGGGTGCGAGAGGTCCCGGGTTCAAATCCCGGACGAACCCAGGAGTAGGAGAAGTGTTTGTTTAGATACTATGCAGGGCTATACAAACAACATGCTTCTGTGTGAGGGTTGAAATCTCAGATAAACCCAACAGCAAAAGTTGGTCAATGTGGACTTTATAATAAGTGACAACGGAGCTTTACGACATAATGTTGTGTTGCACTGTAGCAAACATTGGCCAGGTCCAACGCTCTTGAAAGTCTACCTTTTCCTCTTTTCTAACCTATAAATGTTGTTACAATGTGAAATACTCGTGTTAAACGATGCCAAAGTGTCAAATACTTAGGTTTATGCATTTGGACGTGAGCCCTGCAAGCTGTTCTGGATGGCTCTGCACGCTGTGTTTTACTGTCTTTTTTTTAACAGAGTAGTACCATTGATGCCAATGCGTGCCGGACTTACTTATATGGGCATGCCCAGGTATATGCCGCACAGGTAAGCAGGTAATGACAATAACAAGCTACGCCTAACATTACTTACCATTCAGAGACGTCTTGAAGTAACCTCTATACTTGAGAAACTTCAGGCTGTCCAGGCTCTAGTTCTGGATTGGATTCGGAGTGGGCTCGGTGGGAGGCGTACATGGAGGAGGGCCGGGGGGGTGGAGTAAATTACACAGACCATATTTGTGGGACACAGGAAATACAAGGAAGCCATGCAGCGAGAGGCACAGCATCCTAAAGATCTACAAAGCTTTCTGTGCGGGTAATTGTGTGTAGCTGCTCTATAGTAGTCCAAAAATCAAATACAAATGAGTATAATAGGTCCTCTTTAAGAGTTGACTTTACTTGAACTGCAAGTGTTTGCAAAGTGAAAAGAGTCAGATACATAGCTTTGGCGATATTTTCCACTTCACAAAGAATGCTAATCTTACTATAGATACTTGTGGCAATGACTGCTTTGTCATCTTAATCCATGGCAATGTGGATGTGGATGGAATTGGTAGAGTCAGTATGCTGCCACGCCAAACAGTTTGAGCATACAGTCATACACGTGCATACAGAATATTAGGCTGATTGTGTCTAGTAGCATGTGAGATTAGTTGTAGGATGACAAACAGACACACAACCAATCATATGATAGGCCTGGAGGGATGGAGGGGACAATGAGTAAAATGTCAGACCTATTTGAATCACTGAAAAAAATTACTTCAAAATGTCTATAACCAGGCTAATTTCAGTCTGGTTAGCAAACAATTTGAATCCTACCTCTTGCATTTTTAAGAGTTACATGATAGTTGAGGCAGAACAGTGCACACAGCTCACAATCTACAAAGTACGTCATTGTGGCTAATTCAGGTTTACAGCAGGGCTAATTGAAAAATGTTAGTTTCTGACATTCAACTTCAACCCAGTACTCCCAGCCTTCCACACATTCACATTCACGCCCCACACACACACTCCATCCAGCTCTTATTAGCTCTCTGCCCTGGCTATAAGAACAATAACCTCACAACTTTTAAAGGAATGATCAGCATCAGTAGAAACTTCATTCTAAGCAAAATTTCTCCCCATACCCTCCCTCTCCCTCACCCCTACTCTCCCTCAGGCAAAACATTTTGCTGACCAAGACTTAGCCAGCTATCAAGAGTTACAATTTCCCCTTTATCCGCAGTTCACTTTATGTCAAGTCTGCTCGTAACGGGGGCCAATAAACTTAGACGTTCTCATTTTGGCCCAGCGAGGAGAGCTCTTTGAGTCGGGAGACATTTTCCTCAACACAAGGAATGTACACTTTGGTTTCAACTTTTGAAACTGATGCCTCCAACGGTTTTTCCTAGCACTGTGATGCTGTTGGATGTTCAGAGGCCCCTGCTGTTCTCTGTGTTGTTTCTCTGCATGTAACTTAATGAGGAAAAAAAAATATAATCCATACAAGGATGTTTGCCCTTAAGACTTTCTTGGTATCTTTTGTCATTATTTGATACACCTTCTAATGAAACTGAAGGTGACCAGTGAGAAAACAGGAGAAGAGTTAAGTAGCCCAAGATGCATTTACAAGAGGCCTGGGGTAAATGAAGCAGATTGCCTCATGGTTCTTACCTCCATCCTGTGTTTTAGAGAGGAAAAAAAAAACCCTCTCTGACCGATATCTCACCACTGCTGGTGTACATGTAGCAAGATCCTGTATCTCTGCTGGGCCTCTGAGGTGTTAGGAATGACAAAGGATAGTTCTTTGTGTATACACACACACACACACACACACACACACACACACACACACACTTTTTTGTCAATTGGCATGGACAGTTAATAAGGTGTTTGGCTCGTGTACAGTCTTTCCCCAAAATCTTGTGCAAGTCTGTGAATTCCTTTGAAAGTTATGTGCCTTTTGTTATAGGTCACTCTTACTGCCCCCCCTTAGGCAACTGGCTTAAATACAAACACACACCATCACACATCTCCAAACATACTTGATTTCCATGCCAAACTTCAGTTTCCTCAGGCAAAAACCAATGCCTGAGTACTACTGATGGCCAAATGAAGCCTCCTGAGCCCACTAGATGGCGCTTTTGTTCAACAAAAGGTTGAAAGCAGGCTGAATTGCTATTCTATGAGCCTCCCTCTCCCGAGAACGCCATGTAGTGGGCTCAGAAAATGCTTCATGACGCTTCATTTGGCCTTCACTACTGAGTATCAAAGCTACAACCTCCAGGGCTGAAAAATGAAGCCACCATGAAGTGCCAAAACCTGTAGTTCTTTGCATGGCCACTTTAGGCTGACTCCAGAAGCCTGGCAACCCCTGTAGATCCTTTTTTTTTTTAAATATCCAACTTTACAGCAGAAATAATCATGTTTACATTCTGGAACAAAAAAAAGGTTTTGGTTTTTATCAGGGGCATCACTCCAAATCCTGGGCCCTATGCATAAGCAGTCTCTGTGGGCCCCCATTCTTCTTCTCTTGAACCATGTTTCTCTCATGTACCTTTGATTTTAAAATTCAATTTTCAAAGTGACTTTGCTTTCTCGTTTTTCAGATCCCTGATTTCTCTGTCTTGGGAGAATTTCTATGTTGCTCACCCGTTTAAATGCCATTGGGCTTCCAGTGACGCATAATTCAGGGTGGGACAATTTGAGTGACAGGCTGCCTGCCGATAGTGCTCTTGGCTTGTCAGTCAGATCCACCCCTCACTCCTCCACAGCTCCAGCCTCCCACGAAAATATGGTAACTTCTGCCTAAAAAATAAACAAGATGGTGATGGCCAATATGCAAAAATTGAGGCTTCAAAACTGTAGTCCACGAACCAGTGGGTGACATCACAATAGCTATGTCAAATACTGCAGCTGCCAAAGGCTGAAGAATTTTTTGTGGACCAAAAGGCCAACAGACAGAATGACCTATAGACCTGCTGGTCATAGCTAAAAATGTCAGTGTCATCCAACGTTTTAATCTTGGGTCACCATAGTCAGTATCAGCAGAAATGCCCCAGGAACTTCAGTGTGGTTGCCTAAACATAGTGATGTCCAAACGAAGCTTCATGCACCATCAGCTGTATTTGTTCAAACCACTAGATGGCGCTCTTGGTGTAATGAAAAAGGCTCAAGGGATGGCAATCCAGTTAATTTTCAACCCTTTGTTGAACAAAGAGTGCCAGAGTGGACCCCAAAAATGAAGAAAATGGTTCATCAATCATCATAATAACAAAATTTGGCTATTGCTAGTTGAAACCAAACTGCAATGGTACAATACAACTGGTGGTTCATGAAGCTTCATAGGAGTTTCTGACCACCAATGCTGCAAAGGAGTGGGTCCCAGGTCTCATATCGTATACTCTATTAAGACAAAATAGTGACCTGTATTAAGTTCCTGGGTTTCACACTATTCCACTGATTGTCAGTTATTGTCAGCAATGAAAACTGGTGAGCAACATACCAGCAAAAAGGCGTGGGAGAGGAACACTGCTAGCTAATATTTAAAACAAAGCAGGTTCAAACTCCACAAACTCCTAGGAGGGGGGTTGCAGTGGCAAACAAGCTGTTAACACATCACTGTTATCACCTTTCAAGTAGACGGCATACGGTTGACTATTTCAATATCCAGCTCACAAAGAGCAACATTACCATTTGTTTGTAGTCTTGTTTCTGACCCTCTGTCAGTATTCACCTCCTTTTAGCTCTATTTTGGCCACTACCCAACCCCTGAAAGACACATCTGTCTTGTTAGATGCTAATTGCTGTCATATGTTTACCAGCTAGGGGCTAACTGTGTCTGTCTGCCTGATGGTGCTTAGCAAGAAGCATACAGTCAGTTTTGGGCTTTTTCACTGAAAACAGCTGAAAGCAAAGTTAATGAGAGCTGTGAGAGTGAACCAAACCATTACATGTGAGAGCAGTGAAACCAAAACAACTAGCTGAAAGATGCAATAAAGCTCTGTAGCGCTGATGGGAACTGCAATGTTGGGAAATTCTTACTGGGTTTATCACAGACCACTTTCATATACAAGTAGCCCTATGATCCACTGCTCACACACAAATATTGATTGTAACTCTTAACTATCAGCTACAACATTGAGTCGTAGTGGTTGCCATTGGCTGCTACTAAAGGTATGCTTATGTAGGTGCACATGCCCAGTATATGTAAATTAAGTGGTAGTGTTGTGCTTAAGAAACAGAAATATCAAAATTGTGTAGAACTTTTTTCTTCCTTTTTGTCTGCATCCAATTTAAACAATTAACAAAGCAAAGGCAGAGCAGCACCAGTAAAACATCACCCTGTGTGATAATTAAGTCTTTAGCTCTTTAGAGGCTGAACTGCATGAAATTAAGCTTAAAGAAAAGAAGTGCTGTTAACTCTCTTATAAAACTGTTCACGTCTGTTTTTCTAGCCAAATCTTTACGTGTCTCTACTTTTATTCACCCTGGCCTGTAAAGAACTTGTTTTTGCCTACAAGTATAACTTTTATCATACAAGACAGAGAAAAATGTATCAAATATAAAGTCCTGAACAAGTTTAACACATTGGGATTTCGCCGGCAAAATGTCATATGAAAAAAATATGACTAAACATGTCACAAGACACGTCTGAGAGGAAGGAAAATCTAAAAGCATCACCCTGCTTACCCCAGCTCCCCGAGGTGATGTACTGGCATATGCTTGTCGCTTAGAGTATGATGGAAAACAAGCTCTTTGGAAATGATATCTTGGGTGTGTGTGTGTGGGTGTGCGTGTAAGAGAGAAAGTGAGTTAGAGCCAGCTTTCAAGCATGTTCCTGTAAACTCAGCATAGATCATGTAGAAAGCTGCTAGCTCCCTGTAGATGAATGTCTTTAGTTTGCATTGAAATGCCTCATCTTCCCTTTCTCTCTCCTCGGCTTTTCCATCCCTCTCTCCCTGCTCTCCAAACCCCCTCTCTTCCAGGCTCCATCCTTTCTGCCACGCTCAGTGATGGAGTGTAGGATGGGGGAATATTTACGAAGGGACGAGAGAGTAATGGTGGACCTTTTTCCTGACAAGCTGAGAATCAGAGTAAAGAGGAGGACAAGTACAGTCAGAGAAGAGGGAAATTAATTTACATAGAAATGAAACAAGAGAGGGGATCTGCTACAAAGGACGGATAGAGGAAAAGATTGAGATATAAGAAAAGAAGGTGAAAAAACACAGGGTGAAGGAAATGTGTGCAATAGTGCACACCTGAAGCCCAGCGGAGCGTGGTTTTGTCAAAGTGTCCTGTAAGGAGCTGGAAAACCTGTTCTCACACACACACACACACACACACACACACACACACACACACACAGGGAGAAACAACAGTTCAAACTGTTGCTTACAAAAACCTTTAGTTTAGATTGAAATATAATGTTAGACAACCACTGCAGCCCCTAAAAAGATGTATTAGTATCTTAATACAGTGTCCACATACCAGCATAAACATCTACATCTGCACTTACAAAACATTTAAGCTTCTTTCATTTTATGACGCATTTTTAAACAAGTCAAGACAAATGAAGCACTAGTTTTGATCATCTTAAACGTACTGTATTTTTAATGAATGATCGTGGTTGCCACCTGTGATAAATACAGTGCATTCCCTGTGGCTGCGTCACAATGAAAGCCCCCCCATATTTCATCACTTGAATGCTTTTACTGTAATGTGAAGCACAGCCTATTGGGAAAACAATATTTTTATCAGTGTATATTTCAGTGTATATATGCTATTTAAATGCAGTGACAATAGTCCCTACATATATATTAAATCTGAGTTCATTTTTCTCCCCACTGCCATTCCTATATTGGCTCACAGTTCAAAGAAAAAGTTACGTATGGGTAAACAAATCAGAGGCAGAGTAGGGCAGGTCATGCTGTCACCATAGTAGGAAGGTCCAATGATATCAACCTGCAGATGATGTTTTTCTGTAGGCTGGTGCAGAACTTAGCACCACACTGGTTCCCTTGTCAAAAAGCCTTTCAATTGGATTTTGCATTATTGCTGGAAATAAACTCTGTAGCAAACATTTATGATACTTACATGTTTTGTTCAGCGAGATCATTTTCACAAATGAACATCAGTTTCATGATCCAAGCCTAAATGCTATCGCCAGAAGTAAGAAGCTAACATTAGGCTATTGATGAACTATACTACAGTCACATGACCTAACATCACCACTATAACAAAACTGTAAAGTTGTGCTCAGTGTGGCTTGGCTTGATGACAGTCTGTAGTCTCATTTAGCCACCTGTTAGCAACCACCTTTTTAAAGAAACATAGAAGTTTTACAGTTCAGAAGTGGGGTATTTACTGATGTATTTTATGTCATAGAACAAAACCTGAAAGTCTCTTTAGCTTGTGTTAACCACAGACCTTCAGGCATCTGACCAAAAACCCATTAAAAAAAACAGTTGATTTTGAGATGAGGAAACTGTTAGGTAAAATGCTAGCTCATTTTCAGGTTTTAGGACTCATTCCTGGGGCACTCTATAGCATCTGGGGATGTGGTCTGTGAACCAACAAAATAATATATAACGAAATGCATACATAACTCTCCAAAGACACTGAAGTAACATTAGTCAAATGATGCACACTGTAGCACTAGCATGCACAGACACACACGTAAACTAACAGTTGCGAAAGCTGTGCTGCACTTCAGACTGGCACCTCCTGACCTGACTCAGTTCAGGATACGTTCATTGCAGGGCCGATGTACAGCAGGGTTCTAAGCACTATTTTCCTTTGTACATAATCTAGTGCTTTCAAAATTACGTGCACCTTTATTTTTTTTTCTTTACTGAACCATTTGGTTTATTTGTTCTTGTCTCTCAGAACTTTTGCCATTGCTTTGGCTGGATCCAAACAAAAGAAGTGCAGTATCAACCGTAGCATCTTTTTTCTTCTTTTCACTGTGTGATGGTAGATTGTTTGTTACCAGCCAGTTGCCATTGTGTCAAACAGACAAGTTTGAATTACATCAACATTCTTGTAGTTGTAGATTTCCTACCTCTTTGGCAAAAGCAAAGACCACAGTTTTGTTTGTCTGTTTTTTCTGGTCATGTAGCACCAATTTCAAACATGTCTGCGTCTGTCTACTGCATAGACAGTCTAGTTTTATGAAAAGACCATGTCTCTAGTGATGAAATACTTATTTAAATACACATGTACTTAAAAGTTGTCAGTGTTGAATGACATGTTATTGGTAGTAATATGCCATACACAACGTATTTTCTGTAGTCACGTGCAGCAGTGTATGTAGAGCTGAGAAATACGTGCACAGTTTATTGTGAACTACCACTGATGTGCATATGATATGAGGCATTATTTGAACATCAAATTGGAATAAAAGTCATTTGACTTTAGAGCCTGGGCACATACCATCATAGGGGTCTAGGGTACCATGCCTGAAAGGTACCATACCGTAGGAGTTTGTTGGAAGCGGGGCTTAAGTCTTGAGTTTTCCCAGGATTTGAGCTCTAGCACCCAAGGTTCTTCTTCTACACAGGACCTTAGAAAGTAAATGGCCTGGGCTCGTCCGGGATTTGAACCCGGGACCTCTCGCACCCTAAGCGAGAATCATACC
>JAPZEB010000026.1:4338839-4353663 GCA_029783705.1 Chaetodon striatus | reverse complement strand
TGGAATGAAGGACTCGGGGATTAAACTGATCTTCTGATTAGTAAATGACCTGCTGTACTTCCTGAGCCACAGCCTGTAGTCAGCGTATTACATACAGTGGATGTCAGCATACTCCAGGCAGCAGAACCACCACAAACGTGAAGCAATGTACTGCTGTGGATGCGGTTAGCAGCAAAACATTCCTAAGCCACCTAAAACATCAATAACAGTTTAACTGCACGCTAACAGCCGTTTCTCAGCCAGACTTCATTGACAAAAACAGTCATTTTAACATGCTGAACACAGGAGCTGCAGCTTTACTGCTGTATAAATCGGTTAGTTTGTGTTATTGTGTGACGTTGAAGAAATAAAATTTTGAAATGCCAAAGTCAAACAATAACACAAACTAGCTGAAAGAGTCAGGATTGGACCTGTAGCTCCTGTAGCACCTGTGTTCAGTGTTCTTAAATTACTGTTTTTTTTTCTGATGGAATCTGGCTTTGAAGAACGTGATATAAAGGCTTCAGTTCTCTGTCGCCAAGGGCAGTTTGATGGTAAGGTAAAGTGGTGAAAATATTCAAAATAAAGCATTCACTGATACTGAACTTTAATGTGGCTAAAAACTGTTTTACTGCTGCCCCTGATCCAGTGCACTGCAGTACATTTCTTCACTTTCATGTCGGCACTCCAGCCTGCATCTACAAACTGGGGCCATCTACTGTGTGTAATACAGTCACTATGGATAAGTAGCTCATACAGTCCAACTTCAAAAGATCCGAACTATCCATTAAATATCTGTACCACATGTCATGTCAAGACACTCTGTAGGATTCATCCTCTGGGGAACATGAAAGTATAGACGTTGGTTTCAGAAGTAAAAGTTGTGTTCCTTTTCTCCAGAGACAATTTTTGGACTATTGTAGTTGGATATCCCTTACAGTCAGGATGGGCTGAACTCTGGTTCAACATCAGTACAGAAGATGAACAAGTAAATTAGGAAATATAAAGGTACCAATCTGTTAATGTAAAACTGTGAGGTATGAAGTCAACTATTGCTTCCAAGATGCATTTTCTGTTATGCTAATGACAAGTTGAAGCTAAAGATTAGAATATGATAAAACTGACAATTTGCAGCTTAAATCATGATGATGAATTCAGATAAATTCAGCGACTATGGCGCTGTGTAACAATGAAGCTCTGATTCGTGCCTGTAACTGGCTTCTTCTCCATAGCAACTGAGGCTGAGGCTCATGGGTAGTGTAATATTTAGAGCCATCTGCCATGCCAAACTGACAGAAAAACCATGATTTCTCTAAACAGAGATTTCACTGTAGAAGGTTGGAATGTGTTGGATCACACTGCTTTGTCAAAGGATTTAACTACTTTGGTTTACCTGGTACAGACACTGCATGGATTGCTTTAAAACTGTGATACTGTAAAATTTAAATCTGGACTAGAAATGAATGAGGAAAAAGCTACAGGGTTTTATTGTATTTTAACGAGATTTGTCTCTGTGCTTCCGCCAACAAAACAAGCTTTTGCCCTTGCACTGCAACACCTGCAAAAAGACAACCTCTAGTTAACCACGCCACCCACCTTGGCTCAAGCGGGTACATCTGGAGCCAGAAAATGACCAAACAGGTGCAGGTGTAAAATAATGGACTACCACCTGATGATAATGGCATTGTAAATGCGTTTCCACAACTCGCAGCTTTTTGCTGGCATGGAACTAGAGGCCACTTTGTCAGTGAAGTATTGTAGGTACTACTGTACCTTCCCCTTGGATGCAGTGGAAGTGTGCTAGACCCATAAAGCAGAGTCCATGTATCAGTCCAACCAGCTGTAAACTTTCCCATACAACAAGGCTCCAAGGTGTCCACAAATCCTTCTAACCTCAAATTGGATATGCCTTCATGATAAAGCATTCTTTGTCACAAAATAAGGTTGCACTCATATTCATATCCACAAGAGGTTGTATTCCTCTGGGATCTACTCTGTAGTATGGCCTACAAAATGCTTTGAGACAAGGATTTTGTGGGACATTATTGGGATTAAATAGAGCAGTAACTTTTAACACTTCTACTCCTTGTGAAAGATTAATGTCCGAGACATCAACTTTAGAAAATTACAAAGTGGACCCTTGAAGATTTTGTCCCCAGAAGATAATAAGACGGAGCAGAAGCATGATCATTAACTTCCTGTTTTCTCCTCTTACATCACAGGGTTCTGCACACTAAGATAAAGCAGCTTGCCGGGAGGCCAGAGCTTCTTAAGAACCAGGGAGTAAAAGAGAGAGGGGGAAAAAAAAGTTCTTCTCGTAAGTAAGTGCGGTTTTCTCAAAAGACTATACGAGAGATACAGACACAGACATAAAAAGATACAGACACTTTAAAACTGTACATTAGAAATAAATGTTATCTCTATTTTATGTGACTTTAAAAACTTCCTTTATACACCAACTCTTTTCAAGCTCTTTTTCTTCCATGTTTGGTAATCCTGTATACAGTATCTGTACACATTGTCTTACATATGTGCCTACATGCATCAATATATGTGCTGTTTGTAACAGCGACTGTATGGCAGCCCCTTTCAGCCAATAAACACACATAACCACATATTTGATTTATGAGAAAGTCTATGTTGTATCTTGTATTTTAAAAATGAATGCTGCTGCTTGAAAACACAAAGAGAAAGAGAGAGAAGAGAAATACAATTTTGACTCAAATGGTCTGCGACAACAAGTCGGCTCTGTATTTAGGCAAGGGAGCAGCAATGGTAGAAGAGGGAACACAGGAGAAGAAACAGGATAAAACCTCTTCTTTAATTCAGTAAAAGACAGATATGGTTTTGCAGAAAAATAGAGTGGAAACAGAGAAAGGGAAGTACAAATGATTTTAATTCTATGCTGCCCTTTTTCAAATAGTTTCAGACAGTAGCTGTGGCCAAATTAAGCAGTGACACAAGCCCACAATGTAATGCACAAAGGTAATTGAGGAACTGCTTACGGCTGAGATATTGGAAAACCATTAAAAGTCCAGTGGGGTAGGATTTAGTGGCATCTAGCAGTGAGGCTGCAGATTGCAACCAACTGAATACCCCTCCACTTATCTGTCCCGTAGCCTTCAGGTAACTCAAAAATGTGAAAGATCTGATCTAGAGCCAGTGTTTGGTTTGTCGGTTCTGGGCTACTGTAGAAATGTGGTTGGGCAACATGGCAAGCTTCATGGAAGCAGATCTCTAGGTATGAAGGGCTCATTCTAAGGCAATGACAACACAGCAACTCTTAGTTTCATGTAATTATACAATAATGAAAACACAGTTATGAATACTATATTCCAATCCCCTAAATCCCCTAAAGCAGCACGGCTCAGTCAGTAAGATGGTCGGTCGGTCCACTGCTCTGGTCCGGATCAAAAAATCTTGACAACCATTGACTGACTTTAAGCAAAATTCTGTTTCAACATTCATGGACCCCAAAAGATGAATCATAATAACTTTAGTGATCCTAATATTTCCTTTAGCTTCCCGGTGCGGCAAAGTTTTTATCTCTCATGAGCTTTTGGATGGATTATCATTACACTTGTGTTCCTTGACCTTTTCTCTAGTCAAGGGTCAAACTTTTAATTTGTCCAATACTTTGGTTGATGACTAAATAACTGCAAAACAAGAAGGGCACCTGGATAGTGCAGACCTCCAGCAGGGCCAAATGCAAACTGGTCTCACTCCGAAGTCGTCAAATACTGGCGCTTGGGCAGGGGCCTCCAGGGTCAGACACCTACGAAAAAAGCTGTCCTTTCGCGTCAACATGACTTTGCCTGGCAGCACCGGGGGGGAAATATGGCAGGACAACAACAACATAAGTTAAGGGGCGAAAGTCTGAGTATGGTGGGCAGGAGGGGTGATGGATGGGTCCAGCAACCACCAGCTCTCACTCGGGAGGCTGGTGTTTGCTTCCAGTATGAATGTAAAGCCATACCCCAGAAAATAGAATATTTTTCCTGCACTTCCTGCCATAATAGCAAATATCTCCATTTAAGCACATAGTGCTCTATAAGTTCAGATCTGGCACCAAAAATGAATATTGGCAGTGCTCTGCAGAAGAGGGTAAACTTTTCCTCTCTTCACAAAGCACTTTGCTCCACCTAAAGCATGCCAGGGGCACAACTCCCTCCAAATCACACACTTTCTTTTTTTTTCACTTTTTCACATTAACTTTGGTGTAAAAAAGCTGCTGGCAGTTTGAAAGAAGAGGATTAATATGAAGACGGCCCACAGCCACACTGCTTAGAATTGTATTTGCATATACAAGAGCTAAGCTAGCTTAATAGTGACTGACCTCTTATCATCTCTGCTTCTTATTTTGCCCCCCTCCCCCACAGACACACACAGAGAGCAGCTATAACACTTTTCTTTAGATGATGTAGTTTCTAGACCAAGAGTTAGAGACTAAAAGAAAGGATGAAGTGAGTCTGAAAATGGTAAAAGAAGAGAAAAGCTGATGAGAAGACATATATCTTTAGCAATAACCCTGACGACAAAGGTCACCTAACTTCAACAAAGCAGTAATTTAAACCCAAACTAAGATGAGTACATGCCGTTACATTTCAAAAATTAATGTCACTGGTGTAAAACTGTTTTCTGCTTTCATGCAAAATAAAATCTACCAAAAAAGTATAAGATGCAGATAAACTGCAATTGAGCTTGGCAGGAATGATGCCAGCTCTTAGTAAATCAGTCGACAGCATCACATCATGTCTCCTGCTGCTGTTCTTGGCCAGCAGTGTGAGCTTATGCCTCTGTTTGGGGGCACAGCTTTTTCCAAGCCAGCTGTTTTCTACATCCAGATGGAATTCAAATACAAACTTTTGTTCCCAAAAGTTGTGGAAAAAAGCACACCATGCCATCACCATCTGGAGTAAAGAGGAAGTCACTCCTCTTGAGCAGGATCATCCACCTTGGATCAAGTCTTTCAAAACTATTCCCACCACTGCTGTGCTCAAGTAAATGCTGAAGGGCCCTTGTTGAGGACTGAGGGCGGGCCACTGAGTGTGGCCCTTCATCAACCACTCGAGAAGTGGATATGTAGCACACAAGAGGGGGAAGCGTGCCCTAATTCATCCTCGCACTAAAAGATACAGTGATATAACACTTGGACTTACATAAGCAAGTGTGTACCCTACATGACATTCTAGCAGAAGGTTACATTTCAAGTTGGATTTTTGGCTTTTTGCTTTCTGTATTAATGCTGTTTTATTGCCTCACTATAGTTTCTATATTACAGAATAATTTTAATTTTAATTTAATTTAATATACTTTATTAATCCCGCAAGGGGAAATTAATGCTTTCATTCTGTTGTCGTTTTTTACATAAACACACAGGTCCAAAATACACATACACACGCACAAACGGGACCTATACATTTATTAAATGGAGAGATGTCACAGTGAGAGGGCTGCCCATCGACAGGCTCCCTGAGCAGCTGGGGGGTTTGGTGCATTGCTCAAGGGCACCTCGGCAGTGTCCAGGAGGTGAACTGGCACCTCTCCAGCTACCAGTCCACACTCCATATTTTTCATCCGGGCGGGGACTTGATACGGCGACCCTTCGGTTCCCAATTACATGGACTAAGCTACATATTACACTAACTCAACCTTCAAACTTTGGGAATATTGCAGGGACTACTGCCAAGGTTAACGATAGTTTGAAATATCTCTGGGTCCTCTTCATGTACCAATGCACCTAGAGATGGACAGACAGATTACTGCAACAGGCAAAGCAGTGGACTGTGTTGCAGATGATGGAGCCAAGCCTGAAGGTGAAAATCTCAATTTTGCATCTGGTCTACATTCCAACACTATGGTCATGAGCTTTGGGTAATGACCCTAACAATAAGATCACATCAGGGACAGGAACATTTGGGGTAGCAGTGCTCCTCCTTTGTATTGAAAGGGGGCCAGTTGAAGCTGATGTTTTCTGGACATGATCAACTGTGAGGAGACCCCATGAGGGATTATGTGCCATCTGGTCTGACAACACCTGGGGATTTCACAGGAGGAGCTGGATGACATGGCTGGAGAGAAGTAGCCTACTTAGTCTCATGCCACCACCACCCAGACCTAGAAAAGAATGACTATACAGATGCAAAAAACATGAAAGCAGGAAAGAGAGTGCCTGCCTGTCAGTAATTCTTAGGGATCGCAGTATTTCTATTCAAGATGGTGATAGAACTTTTTAAATAGAATCTTGTAATGTTTGTATAACTTGTTATGGCCAGGAAAATAGCTTGTTCCTTTCTTTTTTTGACTTGCTGAAAGCAAGTAGGTAGCGGAAATACAAATCTTTGTCATCCTTGACACCAAGAACAGGAACTAACATGGGGCTCTGAATAAAAAAACTCAGGTTCATGGTGAGTCAACAAAACAGCAAATGGACAAAGGTGAGAGGAAAAGCTTTTTGAGCCCCCGTGACCGAGGAAATTGCCTCTTTCCTGACACAAAGCCCTATGATGCACATAAATCCAAAACCAAAATGCAAGAAAAAAAATTCTGAACATTGGTTATTTGTCTTTTCTATCTCTGAGCTAAAACAGCAGTGATCACAGATGGAGCTGTCTAAAGCCAAGCTCATGCATGCTCCATGTACGGAGAAACACTTGCAAAAAGCTGTCTTTGGAAAGTAAATACAGTAAACAGCCTTTCAGAGCAAGTGAGTTGACCCAGCAAGGGTAAGTCAAAACAGAAACTCTCTGCCCATGCACAAACTGTATGAATCACTCATGTCCAGAACACAGTGTGACCAAGGCCAGAGAGACTAAGACTGGCAGACAATATGAGGACAATCTTTTGATACATTATTCCATTCACTGTTCCCCTGGCAACCATTGACAGAAGACATGATTCTTAAGAAACACCATGAACTCCAGACCTCACATGTGCAAGATAACATGACTTCACATGGTCAAGCTAATATGTAAGACACAGTGTCCAACCCATTCAGTATAAACAAAGATTTCCCCACAGTGACTCAGTGTGACTTCAGTCAAGTTGCCTGAAGTAAATGCTGGCATTGTACACTTTTGTAAACAATTACATGTGTATGTTTCATATGTATGATATCAACATTTCTAAAGTGATGTAATAGATGACTGTTGTTGGGAAGTGTATGGCATGGCACCTAGCTGAGATGCCTGCTAAACGGTAGACCACAGCAGATCACTGTTTTAGACTAACAAACTACAAAGTCGCTTGTTTTTAGCAAGTCATTGCTGCATCTTCTGGCAGCTTTCTAGCTACCAAATGTGGGTGTTTTTTGTTTTTTTTTTCTTTTTTTACAAAGAGGTGGCTGTGTTTCCACTGGGGATATTTTAGTGACCAATTGCTATGTTTCTGCCGGGGATAGTGCTATGAAAACACAAAGTGGTTGTTTTTTACATAGACATCACAGTTACATCACAATCCTAAACATAGCTGCATTTCTGGCAGGGATTGTGCCATATAAAGTGAGTATTTTAAGGCAACTCATAATCTTTTCTTATTCATAACCAAGTAGTTTTGGTGCCTGAACCTAACCACATGTTACCCACAGCACTGTTGAAACATAGAGTTTCAAGGTATCTGCTACATAATGTACAAATGTAATGTATCTATTGTTTGCAGAAATGTGGAATGCCAACACTCATTCTGGCGATTGTGTTGACAGTAGACTGACAGAACTAACAGAGAAGTCAACATTGTAGAATTATACTGGATTACATTGTACAAGGCAAGATATAAAACTGAATCAATCGCAACACCCACTATTGCAGGGACAATCAGGGCAGAGTAAAAATAGGTAACACCCTTCACATAATTTTTTCATTTCAAAGACCCACAGTGTCTTTTTCACTGGCACATGAAGAAAGCAGTGACTACAGTCCCCCTGCCCCCAAGTCTCACACCTTCACAGTGGCTCACAGTCCAGAGTTTTGACTGCTAGCTTAGCTTAACAAGGCTTCAGCAAACACAATGGACTGACAGAGCAGAGGGTGTAAATCCCACACATTCTCTGACCTCATCGCTTATCAACTTTCCACATCAACATATGACATGCAAGGTACCCCGCGTGCATTGGCTGTTGGCTGAAACACCATGTCAACATCTGCCTGTTACATGAATTGCCTGTTTTCAAAATACACTTCTGTTTTCACAGGAAATGTACACTTTGCATACAGTCTCTTTCAAAATAAATGCACTACATCTGTACAGCACCGCAAATGGACCCTTTTGTTCCCCCTTTAATAGCAAATGCACCTGGTTATATTTAGCCAACACATGCATGAGGTTGGTGGCTGTGGCTCAAAGTTAGAGCAGGGCATTCACCAATCGGAAGATGGGCGATTTGATCGTCGGCTCCTCCATCGAAGTATCCTTGGGCAAACTGCTGAACCCCAAATTGCTCCTGGTGGCTGTTCCATTGATGTGCAAGTGTGTGTGAATGGTTATTGAGTAGCAGGTGGCACCATGTATGGTAGCCTCGGCCCCCAGTGTGTGAATGTGTGTGTGAATGGGTGTGGTGTGAAAAGCGCTTTGAGTGATCAGACAACTAGAAAGGCGCTAAGTGCAGTCCATTTACCATTTAGGCAACAAAAGGATGTGGTTGGGTTCAGACAAAAAGAACAGGGTTTGACTTTAAACTCTTACAGGAAGCAAACACTGGCCTCCTGGGTAAAACTTGGTGGTTGTTGGACCCATACATTACCTTTCCTGCCTGCCCCACTTGGACTTTTCACCCCCTTAACTTAAGTTGTTGTCCTGCCATGTTTCCACCTGATACCGCCAGTCGTTGTACACAATAAGGGCAACTGTCTGCATATCATGCAGTGGTTACAGGACAGCTTTTTTCGTTGGTGTCTGATGCAAGAAGTCACTGCCCAAGCACCAGTATTCGATGACTTTGGAGTGAGACCAGGTTGGTGAATCAGGCCAGGAAGAACTGTGAAGCAATTTTGATGCAGTGGCCACAATCATTAATACAGGATCATGTAGCACACACAATGATGTGTAAAGATGATGATGTATTAAGTGTCAATAATACTCCAAAATGACATCTCTCATCTGGCACTGGACTTCAAGTAATGCCAGAAAGACTCTGTGGTTGGCCAGCTTGGCCAGATGTTTAAATTTGGTTCGAATGAATAAGGGGTTTGAAGATATTTTAAATGTAAAATGACATCAGAATTTAACTTTGTAACGATGCTTATTGATATTTGTAGACACCGGGTTTTGTTCTCAATGCCTTCCAACTAAATGTCATTATTCTACCTTCTGATGATGTTTGCATAAGAGGTTTGGCATTTGCATCTGGTGAGCAGCTGTCATTGGAAAGAATGGAACACCATGCCTAAAATGGTATCAAGTTCCTGATATACATTAATGGTGGCAAAGAGTGATAGGGAGGGTGTAAAGCCTACTGACATTTTGATTTATGTTTATTTTGCACAGAGCCCATTTCAGTATCGCAGACAGTTTTTTGGTCTGGATGACATAATTACACAATTTTCTGTGAAAGAAGGATAATACCTAATATTTCCCTATTGAACAGGCACAAAAAATACTTTGCAAAATGTAAAAATCGAAGTTCACCAATAAGACAAAAAACAATTTGGAGATAATCCTTTAACAGCGATCTTTTAAAATTGCTGCCCCACTCAATAATATAGCTTTGTATTGATTGCTGGAGCTCAGCAGTAGCTTTAGAGCACATTAGACACATTAGAATTAATAGAACGGGTGGCGATGGACTGTGGTGGCCCAGCTTAGCAATGTGTGCACGTGTTTGACATATTTTCAGATGGATCTGTCTCTCTCCCTGTGTGCTGCAGGTCGTCCTCTCTTTGCCAGGTCATCTAGGAGGATGCGATCATTGCTAACGTGTCAGTGACTTTCCTCCTCGGGGGACGGCTGGAGAACAAATTCCCTGGGCTATTCATACATCAAAAGCAGTCAATAAGTGCTACTGATGCTGTGGCTTCTCCTCCACAGCAAAATGTCACTGACCTCTTCTGTTACTGTTATCTGTCTCACTCTTTCTATCCTGCCAAATGTGACCTGGGTCGATATGTACTCTACTTCAGCTACATGTGCCTTATTGATGAAGTAAAGTAAAAGTTATTATCTATCTCAATGTTGCATTAGAGGCAAGAGTGTATATGGAACATCCACCAGAGAACTCCATGACCCCTAACTGAGACCACACACAGTATTTATCCTGTCTAATGAAAACTGGACTTGTGAGACTTGAGAGTTTTAAGTGCAGCTTAATTCCTGAGGTAAAATGAAATAAAAAATTATGGAATGAAGAAGAGTTTCTTTAGGTGTGTACCTCTAAAGCAGGTGTTGAAATATGTTAGTTATGTAACTGCTGTCTTTTTATCAAAGGAGAATATGATCTCTAGAGACTTGGTGCGCAGTACAACCTGGAAGCAGACTTTATGCTATTGAAAGTTTCAGGACTGTCTACACTCATGACTACTTACTGTTTTGGCCCCTTGAGGTCCAGCAAAACAAAGTAAAGACTAAGAGTGACATATCATCAACTTAGAAAGTTGATATGGCTAAAAAAAATGCAAATAATATCCAATTTACACACCCAGTACACTTAAGCATTCATTTATAGTTGTGTTTCTGTCCCAGTCTGTTTGACAGAAGAAAATGTTGGTATTGTACATTTCTGTGAACCAGGTACACGTTAGATTTCTGTTTCATATGTATCATATCAATGTTTCTGAAGTGAATAAGGTTGTATAGGAGCTGACTTTGACACTAAGGCGAAATTCCTGCCAAGCCACTGTTTGAGACCAATAAAAAACAAAATCGGTTGATTTTTACCATTTGCTGCGTCTTCCAGCAGCTTTTCAGTCACCACACCTGGTTGTTTTTTAGAGACCTGTCACTGTGTTTCTACTGGGGATGGTGCCGTGAAGAACAGTTGTTTCTTATCAAAACATTGCAACATCTCCAGCAGCTTCTTAGTCAATGAAAATTGCTATTTCAAGGAAAACATGATTTTTTTCCTAACCATGACCAAATGTTTTTTGTGCCTGAACCTAACAACATTTTAACCACATCATGTTTTTAATGTGTCTGCTATATAATAACGTATAAATGTAACGTATCTGTGATCTGCCAAAATTTTTTCTGGCAATTGGGTTGTCTGTCCATGATGATTTAGGGTCTGTCCCAATACTCACACTTTGGCCAAGGGCTAGGGTGTCCCAAACTTTAAGATGAGTAAGGGAAGTGCTTTTCAGCCCTTAAAATCCCAACTTAATTTGAAGGGCCATGCGATGCATACTACGAACTGAGGCAAGTGTATTTACATTGTGCCAGTCCGCTAGTAATAGGCTAAAAGTTGTACAGAAACGTTTTAATTGCTGGCAAGAGATAATTTCTACTCCTTCTTTCGTTGTGGTGTAGACAGTTCTAACACGTGTTACATTATTTAACAATACGATCTTAATGAGTGGGTCGTCATTTTAGCGACACAAACAACAGCTGCAACACTGTGTTAAAATTTTTTTTTTTTTGTAAGTTGACATACCTGAAACAAATCGACTAGGAGAAGAAGGTGGTGAAGGCATCTTCTATTTGCTGCATTTCCTCTCCGTTGATTTGTGTTTGATTAAATAACTATATTTGATCATTTTCCCCAAAAAGTACCATCCTTATCTAAACATATATATTGAGGCACATGACATACTGTTGGAAAAGGTTGTGTTCATATTGGGTTTTTAGTCATTAGCATTGTTTCATATCTTAGTTGCATTGGTAATAGCGTTTCCTCATACCTCTTCCTATGCGAGTGAATGTCAGATTATTTTACTGCTTCACAATTAAGATTCTCTAACCTGTTCCATGAGTCTGTAATCAGATGAAGCAAAGGGTCACTTTTTTGAAAAACACTTGCCCTGGCTCTATTTTGGTAAAGCTTCACACATATACAACCTATTTTCAGAGCAACAGCAAGCCATTGCTTAGGCCTACTAAGGGCTTGATAGGCTTGATAAGTTTATGTTGTCACTGGCAGTATATCTGGACACTTTTTTGCACTCCATCTGCTAGAGTTCACTGGTTTGCTGTACACTAGAAAGAGGTGTTACTCACTGAACAGCACCCAGGAGTTCCTTTTTCATTTTGGCCAGTAGGCCATTTAAGATGGGACAATAAGGGATGCTGTTACCCTTGTTTGCAAAATATTCCTTGTAAACCTCCCATCCCTCTCTATCCACCGGGTCCACACCCAGATGTACTCCTATTTGGACCTACATTCATAACAAATGAATTATTGAAATATATAAAATTTTGACGGAGCATTTCTTTTTCATCCGCAGCAATTGTAGCACTGATTAAGCAGACTGATTGCATGCCGTTATCATCACACATGATGCTACTTAGTCAATCAAATCTGTGCTTTCCGATAAGCACTGCCACTCAAGTGAGTGAGATACACACAACGGAGACAAGATGAGAGACAACAGTCAGAGAAATAAATGAGTCAGAGAAAAGTAATTTCACATAGCGTGTTCTAAAGAGAGCTTTTAATCAACAATGGACTGACTCTTACATGTTCATTCTCCACACAGGCAGTCAGAAAACGGGTATGTCTCTTTATTTTTCCTGAGACTGAAGTGATTATTAAAAATGGCACTGTGAAGCACCACTACGAAACAAAGCAGAGCATCTTTTGAGTAAATATGCCTGCTCAGATCTAGACCTAGGGTAAGGCTGGTTTGTTCCCCCTCTTAAAGATTAACAAATCGCCTAAGACTTCAGCTCTGTTAGTAAAGGATTAGCACTGGTTTTACGCATCCAAATAACTGTTAGTATGACTGCATGTCCAACGCAATACTGTGGTAAACTCTTGAGCATTCTACTGTGTCTGTACCTGTAATGATGTTCAGTTGTAGCGTGCTACCTCCTTTCTTTCTTTGTTCCTTTTTATATCCTGGGTTCTTGAAACTGTCTTTCTCCTACCTTTTAAAATTCTTGTGTGTTTGCTGCCTGTGGGGTAGGTACTGCATGTTTTCTTTCCCAAGGCTTCTCTTTTTCTGATTTTATTAGCTTTCACTTCTTCTTTTCTATTTTCTCTACACTATTGCTTCTTTCACACAGTGAATCAGTGAGAGTGAAATGATAAATAATAGTTAGAAAACGTCGGTCTCTGTGTGTGTGAAGCAGTGTTTATAGCCATGGAAGCTATAGAAAGGTGATTGATATCTAGGGGGTTAAGAAAAAGAAATGTTTGTGATGTTTCTTTGTGGGGAAAACATGACCACGCTCATTACTGAATCCTGTAGCCCAACTCAAAGAATAATAAATAATGTATAAACTCTGCTTTAAGGTAAAGTTTCTCTCCCTTCTTTGATGTGTTTTCAGTTATGGACAGTATATGTCGCTAATTCAAAGATCTGAAATGTTGACTAGTTTGTAAAATGTTTTATTATGACACATCTGTATTATTAAATGTAGGCCTATTTGCAAATGTCAGCATATAAACCATGTTTATGTACTGTAGCAACATTTTCTTGACATACATAGTGGACTTATACATGGTAATATAAATCCCTAAATTGATTAATCAAACTTAACATGTATTACTCTGTCTTGTCCCCATGGCTTTTTAGCAATGCTAGCATTCCTCACTGAAAACCTCAAGCTTCCAGATGACAGTGTGAATGGAAATAGCTGCATGAATCTCAACATGCTGCATGAATTAGAGAATCCATTTGAATTTTCAAAAAGTCCCTGTGTGTGTTGAAGAGGGTTATCAGCATTCAGTGTAGCAGCACAGGGTGCCATGCTAACCAGACTACTGAGACACCAATAAAAAGCAAGATGATCAGGGCCGTCAAACTAATTAGGCAACCGAGGGGAAAAGATAAACAGGCGCTACCATCAAATATTCCAGGGGCTCCAAAAAAAAAAAAAAAGATGATTCTGATGAGGTCTCCCAAGATCTCTGAGAGCCAATTGAAGATTGGCTATACTGACTTTCAGGGTTCTCAGTTACCTCATTTCCACTGCATGGTTCAGCTCAACTCATTTTGGGTACCAGGGCCTTTTCCCTATTTTATTCCCCTCTGGTATGTAAACCCATCAATGTAGGCAGGTTTCTCCGCTGATCTCCATAGTAGTGCTGCCTGAAACTGCTGTGACATCATCTTCAGTGCGACACTCACTGAATCCTTTCAACGGCAACCAAACAGAGGAACTTCTGCATTTTATTAATTGTACAGTGTAGTGTGTGGTATAATGTAAAGTTAAAGTTTTAGTATAAAGTTTTGTGAGCTGCCATCTTTTAAAAATACACAGTTGCTGATGACAGCAGCATGGCAGGTTTGTGCAGGATGCTCTGTGTCACGCTAGTGATAATTCTCTCTGACCACAGTGGTCTGCACTTTTTTTCACTCCATTTTCTAGTATCAGCTCTTCTTGCTTGCAACCTAGACTGCAGGGGTACTAAAAAGTATCACGTACAACTTAGGCAGTAGGCAATACCTTAAATTTTCTTTAGCCTTATTCTCTTGCACTCCTTTCTCTTTCTCTTCTTTCTTTCTTTCTTTTGCCGTCTGTAATATTTTGTAACTTCTGAGCGTTAATTAGCATGTTAGCACTGCCTTTGACTGGCTACATGGCAGTGTAAGGATTTTCATCTGCTTCATTCTCTTTTGTAGAGTTACTACTGTCATACTGTTCAACCACCTTATGGCTAAATACATATATTTGTGTTGCCTTAGCCCCTTTTCCACCAACATTCCCAGGAACTTTTATTACCAGGAACTTATTTACCTGGGTAAAAGAGTTCCTG
>JAPZEB010000026.1:4319262-4333229 GCA_029783705.1 Chaetodon striatus | reverse complement strand
GTGTTGGCAAAACGTAAACACGTGTGTTAGCTGTTGAAGGAAAGAAAACCACGATTTCCAGTGTTGGACAGACATAGTCTTTTTATTTTAAAGGAGACTGCGTGTAAACTGTACATCTCCTGTGAAAACAGCAGTGTATTTTGAAAACAGACAATGCAAAGGGTGAAGTTGACACGGTGTTCCAGAACATCAACAACCAATGCTCCCAGGTTACCTTGCACGTCATATGTTGATGTGGAAAGTCCATGAGAAAATGTCGATGTGTAATGAAGTCGGAGTGAGAATGTGTTGTTCCAAAACCATGCAGCAACCTTTGGTGCTGATAAATGCCAAAAACTGCAGTTCCTCTAATGGCTAATTTGATAACCACATTCGATAAAAAAACAAATATGAAAAATATCATCCGAAAATTTGAATAATAGTTTGAAATATTCCCAGGAAGTCCTTATTTTGAAATGATTGACAAACTCTGAGCCCTGGATTCCACTGCTCTGGAAGAGATTTGTATTGTAATATATGTGGTCTATAATTGTGACCACCTCTCTTTCCCCAGTTTCCCTTTTTCCATTTCTCCTCTTTCTTTCTCATTCCCCCTCTGCTTTCCACTCACTCTCCTTTTGCTGCGTTCCTTGAAAAAGTTTCTTTTTATCCTACAAAAACTCAGCAGTCAGCGCTGAACTTTGCCCAGTCATATATTACTGCAGTGGATGTGATCATCTGAAGCTACGAGAACCAATTTTTTTTCTCTTCATCGTTCCGTCTCATTTTCTTTCCCCCTCTCCCTCATCGACTGGTCTGTATTGGCTCCATTTAAAACAAGCTGATTTGATCATAGGTTATGATATTGATAGACCGCTCACCTCTCATACACTGACTGTGATTCACAAAAGCACGCTTACGCACACAAACACAGTCACACACAAAGAGTCAGACACACCTCAGACTACTTCCTGTTTAAAAGGTGAAAGTGGATTGATTTCTGACTGTGGACTTTTCTCTTCTTTGGTATTTGTGGCTGGTGCATCTTTATTACACCACTGTGTGTGTGTGTTTGTTTGATCTTTGTGCAGCTTATTTATGCTGGCAAAAAGGAAGCGGGAGAGTTTGGAGACATGAGAGAGATGGCAAGACTTAAAAAGGAGGAGGGAAAAGGTCGAGTTATAGACAAGATGGATGAACACAGAAACGGAACAGAGACAGAAAAACAAAAATAGAGAGAACGACAGAGCGAGCGTCACAGAGACAGTCCTCTGGGGAAGATGTGGAGATGAGATTCATATGCCACGGGGGGTCGAAATTAAAGTTTCACAGAACTTAAAGTAAAGCCTATTTATGGGAGCAATTTTCATATTCATGCAATATTTCACACCCCACTCACAAACACATAGACACACATACACACACATGCCCCCACAGACACAAGTGCTTCTTCTGCTGATAAGAGGCTATACACTCAGCACAGAAACACATTCATTGAGGACAATTCAGTCGGCACACTGCATAAGTTATCAAGTGAAATCTTAAAATAGCAAAGATAGCAATTTAGAGAAAATATAAACAGTCAGAGAGGCCAATTTAATGGGCGAAATATACTTCATATTCATAGAGATTCTGTATTAGCAAAGGACTGTGGAAGTGTGACTCACCCTTATGCAACCGGACTAATGAAGGCAGAGTCACCCCCGATGTACAACTCGCCTGAAAGTCTGACATCATAAGGGGAAGTAGTACCAAAAGTTTTTCTTTGCTCCCCCACTGCAGCGGGAGATTCAGCCAGGTCATTAGAGCTGCAGCGTGGAGCATTTTCATACTTAGAAAGCTTTGACAAAAGTTAAATGAGGGAGATTTTGTCCCATTGGGAATTACTGTTATTATTCTACTTTCAGTCAACTCCTAACCTGACTCCCACCACACCTGTGGTGGGGCAGTATCAAGGCAGATGATTTGCAGATGGTTGGTCATTACAGATTTTCCCCATTGTCACAGCATGCTATGTCTGGGGTCAGTTTTGGCATTGCAAAAACATTTCTGTGGTGTGTGATAATGGAGCTGTGGCTTGCATCTGTATTGCTCAATCCATTATATTAAGCTGTTCAGAAGAAGTCTTGCTTGGTGATCTGTCACTCAAAACTTTATCAGTACAGCTTGTCATGTCTCAGTTTACATTATCACCCTGAAACAAAAACACATGTTTTTCCTCTTACCTTTAGTGCCATTTATATCAGTGTAGATTGTTTTGGTGCGAGTTGATGATTGTTGGAGATATTGGCCGTAGAGATATCTGCCCTCTCTCCAATATGATGGAACTAGAGCATAATGAGTGGCCTGAGTAGTGCTGAGGGCAGAGATCACATTTTGGAAGCACAGGATTTAGACATGGGATAACAGCCGAAAGGGTGTTGGGAAGAGAGGAGATGGGTATCGCTTTTTGGAGCCTCAGGAATGTCAGCACAGAAAGATATGGAAAGAAATGAAAGTCAGTGTGAGTGATAAAAATAGAGCGTGAACGTTTTTGTTTAGAATGCTCAAGAAATAAACTGTAAAATTCTTAGATACTAGAGCACAGGTGTTGATGTTATTCTTGTCTCAAACAGTCAAAGAATCTGCCTTAAAAGGACAGTTAACCCCAAAACTCAGGGACATGAATTTTTCCTCTTATGTTTAGTGTTATGTATCAGTGTAGACTGCTTTGGTTGGGGTGCCGAGCATTGGAGATATCAGCTGTAGTGATGTCTGCCCTCTCTCAAATATAATAGAACTAGATGGCACTTTGCTTGTGTTGCTCAAAGTACCAAGAAAGAAAAAATAAAATAAAAAAAGCAAAAAAAAAAAAGCAATGTCTCTTTCCAGAAGTCACAACCAAGATAATCCAGACCTTGTTGTGAGCAGTTTCATGTAGTGACTACTCTCTTTCGACTGCACCCACTGACTGTATGACTGCACGGAAGGAAGTGTACATCTACTCATGGACGAGAAGCTCAGGCTCGTGACAATGCGAGACGTAAACTTTAATCATCCTTCTCAGCTAAGCTGTGAAAAACTTTTCATAGCTCAGTGGTGCTAGGTAAGTTAGTAGTAGATGCACACTTCCTTCTGCAAGTCCGTAAGAACCAATTCTTATTTACTATAATGGAGATCTGGCAAAAAGCAAAGCCTCTTAAGAGAATGTGTTCGGGCCTGAAAAGAAATGTCAACAGCTAAAACGTTAACACAAAAGACAGGTGTTAGAGCCATTTATAGCAAGTCCTAGTTTCCTATTATTTCTTGAGTCACTTCAATGCGCCACCTGGCCTGGTGTCCCGGGAAGCTTTAATTAAAAGCAGCTGTGCTGAAGTGAGTGTGGAGTGTGAAAGACGCCACTGGGTTACAGTCTTTAACTGCTGCCTGTTGGGTTCATCTTAGTTTTTATTATTTGATGAAACTGTTTAATACCATTTTGATTTGAACTTTGTTTTTTGTAAAGGACTGTTAATTTGGGGAACGTTTGACTGGGGATTTTTTTGTTTTCGTTTTGTGCAGTAAAATGTTCTCTATCACTGTTTTACTACCATATCTGATGTGTTTGGATTAATATTACTGTTGCATTAACATGCATGTTGCATATTATTGCTGTGGATGTTAAACTATGTGCTCATTTTAACTCCTTTATGTACTTTATGGTAGTTAAATCTACAACAACTCATCATATTCTAAAAAAGTAAAGTCAACTTTTCATGGTGACAGCCCTGTTTTCAGCTTTTATGATGATACATTTTCCCGCTGATCAAAGAGGGTTTTTAAAGAGTTTATTTCACTTCAGAAGTGGGAGATTTTTCTCAGCACAAATATGAACACTTTATCCTTCAATTTATCACAAACATTCAGCATCAACCTAACTGGAGATACATGGTTTTCACTGCACAGGAACAGAAACTGTAACCTAAAAAGTATCAAATGCAGTGCAGTAAAAACTACAATATTTGTCTCTGAGATGTAGTGGAGTAAAAGTAAAGTTACACAAAATGAAAACACTCAAGTGAAGTACAAGTACCTCAAATTTGTACAGCTCTTTGAATCAACCACACCATGGGGAGAATGCTCTTCCACATTCTGGGAGGATCTTGTCCACCTCCTGACTTCATTGGCCAAAGCTTATTGAAGATCCACCACACCAAATCCCTTCTCTGTTGTTAATGTTAAAATATGTTGTCCACTTTGAACTGATCTCTCCACATTGAACTTTCATTCATGCTCATGTCATGACCCTGACCTGGGGAAACCACTGGGTGTTGCTGTGATTTAAAGCATTCTCTTACACAAGAATTTCCTTTGGGATAAATAAAGTTCTATTGAATTGAATTGAATGACAAGTCTGAACCTACTAACACAGAACATATAACTCCATGCTGCCTGAATCACTGTACGTCTACAACTAGATGTCGCCTCCTGCTCTTCCTTAAAGGTTTGTTTTGTCACTTTAGCACAAAAAAACATGACAGTGGGCAGTATCAGAAAAAGCCAAAGTAGCCCTATTAAACCTAACAATTTGCTTCATGTCACTGGAAAACACTAATGCACATGTAGTTTGACATAATACGGTAGTCTTGTAAGAGGAGATCAAAGCATGAGAGGCTGAGCTTTGTATAATTCCCCACTGATGCCGTTATTAGACCATAAACCAATGTTTTGATTCACAGAATCTTCGTCCTGTTTGACCTGATGAAGATCTCTCTGTGGATCAAAATGTTGTTTTATGATCTAATAAAGATGTCAGTGGAGCATTATACAGTGTGCACGCTCCCATCCTTTGATCTTCTGTACTATCTGCCTCAGTCAGTCACACACAGATTCTATTTAGAGGTGCTTGGCTGTCTGTTCTTCTCAGTAGTCATGTCAAACTAATAAATTATTTCCACATGTATTTTTGGATGGGTTAATTGCTGTAATCAAAGAGGTCCTTCAGCACAGAGACCGACAGCCCCTGTTACTCTCCACACTGCATGTGATGGGAATTGCTTTACAGCACAAACCAGGAAGAGGGTGTTGTTTTTCAGTACACCGCTAAAGGGTGCAGATTCTCTGCCAGTGATAGATGATGAAATGTCAACAAAAAAAATCACTTTTAGTATATATTTTTTTTTTTTAGAGAAAAGGAAGGTGGAATAGAAATCAAGGTGTCAATAATAAATGTGGTCCTAGCATTATAATACCACTCTTGTCAGACAGATGCTACCAATCATCACCTTGCTTTCTCATTTGTTACACCGTACATTTATGACATTGTACCTCTTTCAATGCACCATAAAATTCATGACTCAGTATACAGTCTAATGATAAAGTAGCAGTTTAGTTATTCTTATTCAGGAACTATCTGTCCTTGTGTCTTTTTCCACAGGGACAGCAGCAGTACAGTCCTGACCATACATGCCATTCTCTGTTAACCCAATAAATTTATACTCACCCTGCTCCTCCACCACCGCTTCCTGCCAGCCTACCACCTGTCCACACATCCGCTCACCCGAGGATCATTACTCCCTCCCAGCATAAATACTCCAGTTTCTCAGCCACTGGTGGTCAGTTTGGTCTTTGTCGTACGTATGCAAGACTTTCCGGTGTGTGCTCCCCCACTGTTTCCTTGGTGCTTATCCTGCCTGCCTCTGATTGTCCTGCTTCACCTGCTCCCTGGTAAACCACTCAGTCTTCTATCCTTGACCAAGAACTGTTTTTATGTTCCTGGTTTCTGTACACCAATTTCCTGTGCCTTTGTGGAGAGACTACCAGTCAGCTCTATGTTTGAGAGTTTACCTGTTCAGCTGCCTGTGATTTCCTGTGCTGTGGATTACTTTCTGCCTTTGTGTGTGCCCGTTGCATCCACTCATTTTCACCACTGGTTCCTCAACTCCTCAACCTGCAGCCAGCTCCTCACATGTGTGCTGACTTTGTCCATGTACTCCTGGTATCAGACCCTCTGCTTGTCTGATGTTGCCTCCTGTCTGCTTCCTCATGATATGGCTGCACATTTTTGAGCTGTTTGCTGTTTGTGTACATTCGGCTGACACCAGTGTCTCACCAACTCTCTGCTCCGGCGTGCTACACCAAAATTATTGGACTGAACCTGTGTCTTGGAAGACCCCAAACCAAGAAACTGACATTCACTGTTGTTTACCTGCCTGCTTATTATGTGATCTACATGCAGTATACAAACTGTCCTGCCTGCCCCTGATGCTGCAATTGGGTTCAAACCACTCCCATCACAGAGTCACAGGAAAAACATTTCTAAAAACACTTAAGTTTATACCATTGTCTACTACTTTGCAACAGCTAGTATGTCTTGATAGAAATGTAGCACTATCCATATTTTGTCTTGGATAGTTTTTTGCAAAGTTGGGAAATGTATCTGTAAAACCTGTATTGACGGCCTTTATTATTTTCCATGCAGTATCGGCTTATGGCAAGTAAAGGAGGACTCATGTTTTTTATGGTTATGGCAAAAGTTAAGCGAGTAACATGATCATGTTCATAGCACAGGACTTGTGGTTAGGCTCAGGCTGCTACACTTAGGTTCAAAGGTAACTTTGGTATTTTTCAACTGGACCCAATTTTCTCATCTTATGTGCGCAAGTGACTAATGGGAATGACAAATTTTGAAACTGGTCCTGTATTGAGCAAGACCGGAGAGAAAGGCTGTAATTTAATCAGTTGAGGCAATTATGCACTGTCAATGTACGCCCACTAAAAGTGCTTGTTTTTGACAAGCTTGGATTATCATTTTAAGTGTCAGACAACATCATGGAAAGAATCCCTATAGAGATAGACATTTTTGTTAAAGTAAGATCCCTTTGTTTAACCAGAGACAGCCCTAAAATTGCTATCATCAAACCTACCAGACTCCTTTAAAATAAACAGTAATTTCATTATTAGAAAATGAACTTCATTCAAAGTCTGAAGAGGAAAAATAAAACTCACAAACGTCATCTTGGTTTGTCTTTCCACTATTACAACAATCACTAACTCTGGTTTTGTTCAAATAACCCCTTTATCTACCAAAATGACGGCTTATTTAAATTAAGTCTGGTGGGTTTGGCGATTTCAATTTTGGGGCTGTTTCTGGTAAGAAAAAAAAATCCTTAACAAAAAGGATCTTACTCTTTAACAAAGAGGCCTATCTATGTAGGGACCCTTTCAATAATCATGTCAGACATTTATAATTACAATCTGAGTCCGTCAGGGGTGAAAACAAGCCCTTTTAGTGAAAGTACATGACTGGTGCAAGTGGTTACATTGCAGTTACCCTTCAGACTAAGTGTAGTAGACCTAAACCTAACCACATGTCTTGCATTATGAACCTGAACCCAACACTCTCCAGACTGAAAAACATGATATTCTCCATGGCAAGACGGCATCACAATGGTGCTTCATTAGCCTTTACATTTAGCCTTACATTCCTCCAGAGCAGATTAAAAATGACATAAAAATGTTCAACATTGCCCAGAGAGAGAATGTTTTCTTAGATGTGAAATTAAAATTCTAAAGTCTAAAACAAACTGAATTCATGAGTCATCACACTCCTACTGTTTGCTGAAGACTAGTGATGCTGTACTGATGTGAATTATCTCCCTAAGTGCTACTGCCTTTTAGTGACGGTGGAGTTGACGCATCATCACACTTAACTGGCTTATTTCCTCTAAATAAGGAGATTCTGTTTTAGGAAGCATTTTCCATTTAATGGGACTTTTTTCTTGCCTGTTTATTTTTTAAATAAGGCTCTATCTGCACATTAAACTTTATGAAAACACGATGACATCCAAATAAGATTTAACTTGACACATTTGACTAAGGGCTTAATGTCATGGTGGTGAGTCCAACTGTGGGCACGTGCGCACGCGCGCGCACACACACACACACACACACACACACACACACACACACACACACACACACACACACACACAGAATAGTTATCTGGCAGTGTAAGTTAATTATGGCCCAAGTGTCAAAAACTGAAGAGCTTAACTGAGTCAATCCTTTAAAGTCACAGTCTGCAATTTTACTTAAATTCATGCAATATGGAAAAGAGATTTTGTTTCCTACATAGCATAACTGGCAAAGGAAATGAATTCGCCTTTTGAAACACCATAAATTGATTAGGTGTCAGCTGAATGTCTCCTACCTCATGTTACAAATTCAACCAGCAACATAATTCTTGTTTCTATTTGGCTTGTGTAAATTGGTGCCTTAACATTAAGTCAATTAGAATAAGTTTAATCCTGAAGCTTGGATGTCTCAGCGAATTTGCTTGAATGAGTGAAGCCAAGCAGAAAATCTCTGTATAATTTATAGAAGCTTCAACCCAGGCTACTTGACCTTATTTTCAAGACTCCTTCAAACATCATGATATATTACCAGAGCTGCTGTAGTAGAGTATAGGGTTTCTACGCAACATTACCTGACACTTGTCAAGGGCAGGGTTCTACAACTCTGCGATACAAAACTTTTCTACCTAAAACCAAACCATAGCATCTTACTAGTGGCAGATCAAAAATAAAAATGAAATATATAACTGATAATGGCTGCAATTTCAAACACACGGTTACATTGTAAAATCGTCATAGTTAGGCTTAGGCACCAAAACTGCTTAGTTGGATTTAGGGAACAATCGTGGTTTTCGTTTCAACAAGGTCACTTGTTACATACATGATGTAAGTTAGGAATGTTATATATGTGACATATATCACATTAGGTATGCTCTGTAAATAACATTACAAATGTCAGTATGTGATGTTAATACCTCAACACCGACTTTTGGTTGCACACGGGATACAAACAGCAATCTCATGGGTCAAAGTCCTGTCTTCGTTTGACCCATTCACCCACCCAAACCTTCTCTGTATAAAGACTTTGTTGCTCTTTATACTACGTCACCTGGCTTCCTCCTTGCTCCCATCATAATTACTACTGCCACTGAGGGGGCACTGCCTGACAGTAAATGCAAATGTTGGTTATAATAAGCTGCTTCTACAAAGGAGTTATTATTCAGGGGTGGACAGTCTCAGTTAAGTCAAGTGAATTTCATTTCTATAGCACTGTACCATGAGTTATCTCAGGACAGGTCTCGACCATAGTTTTTTAATTTACAGAGGTCAGGCAGTTGTAGCTCAGGAGGAACAGTGGGTCTGCCACCAATCAGAAGCTCTGCAATTCCATCCCCAGCTCCTCCAGTCCGCAGGTTGAAGCATCTTTGAGCAAGATACTGAACCCCAAATTGCTCCCGATGGCTGTTTCATCGGTGTGTGAGTGTGTTAAAAACTGAGTAGCAGGTGGCACTTTGTATGGTAGCCTCAGCCACCAGTGTATAAATGTGTGTGTGAATGGGTGGATGTAACTCGTAGTGTAAAATGCAGGTCCACTTTCCATTTACCATTTACACCTACACTGACATTTAAAAGAATTATGGTGTTCATGTATTCCTTTAATGACAGTAATCGATATAACAACTGCACAATTATTGGAACTGTACATTGAACTAAACATCAGAACATTTCTTCTTCACCACCCTGGGAGCATTTAAAAAAACGCAGAAATATTTGTCTGCTTTTCAGGTGGTTGATGCAACATAATTTCCGATGGGCACTCTCTGTCCGCTGGTGGGAGTATACTCACTTGTGTGTGCATGCACGTGTTTGTGTGTGTGTTTGTGCACATTGGGGTGGAACTCCGCCGTGCTCGTGAGCAGAGGAGAATTCTAAACATGCAACAATGTAAAGACAAAAATGACATGCCGTCGTGTAAATAAGATAAATAACATAGGGCTATTTAGTGTGTTTAATAAAAGGACAAGGTATAGACCTGTTGTATGGGTGCCCCCCTAATATAATGGTAGGGGAAACACTGCACCAATTGTGAACAGAGTGAAACTGAGGGAGGTCTCATCAGCTAATCAGAATCAGCTGTTTCTGTCTAAAAGTGATGAGTCATGGTTAGGTATAATAGAAAAGTAATTCTTGAAAGTACTTACTGAAAGTTTTTCAATTTGACCATCCCAAGATTTTGCTGAAGACATGTCATTTGTGTGGATAAAATTAAAAATCACTGAAAGATCACAGAATTAAAAGTCTTTACATTTGGGTTTTTGGTCAAATGTTGATGAGGTGTATAATCATTTGTTGACAATATTCACAACAGATGGATAGTCACTGCACTATCACTTTGGAGAGAAATCTATCATAATCAAAAACTAAATAAAGATTTTTTTTTTAAGACATGGGAACTGATCCAGACTTCCCTCCTGACAAAGCTGATCAGACTTCTAATTTATGGGCCTCTAAAGGTATTGTGTAAATTTGTAAAAAAAATGTTTGGCAATAAAAATGTGAAATCGTTTGAACAGCTATCATCACAACACGGTCTACCTGATTCTCTCTTTTTTTTTTTTTTTTTTTAGATTCCTCACAGTCAGAAGTTACAATATTGATGTTTTCAAAAAGAGATTTATTCAAGATATAGATCCACTGATAAAATGTAGGATTATAATGGGTGCCTGTGGGGATTGAAATGAAATTTCATGCTAAGATCATTAAATTTAGAAATCAAGTCCATGTCTTTGAGGAAACATGGAAAAATTAAGTGATGTATATAACACGCAATATTTCCAAAGACTCTCCTGTCAGATGTGATAACTGAGATAACATAATATGATATGAAGTGTACTGATGCTTTCTTTTTGTACATGGGTATACACAAGAATTTGTTTGTGAATATATGTGTACACATGCACTCACATGTTGGTGTGTGCCTGTGTGAGTATGTCGTGTCCTATGTGGGTAAAAGGTTAGCCTGGTAAGACCATCCTAATGATGTGAGCTCAACATTCTGTTTCCCTCTCTGTATCAGTCAATCAGTGTAACAAAACACTGAGAAACTCTGCTAGTGCAAACTCTTGTCGTTGTTTCATTGTTATTGACTCTCTTTCTACAATAACTTCACTTATTGATGTGTTTACTACAGAAGGGAACCGGAGCCGCAATTACTGTTCTGCAAGCTGCAGCCTGCATTTATGTAATCGACTACAATGCAGTCCCTGATTGGCTGCTTACGATTTAAACTACAGTGCTGATCTCTAATGTGCCCCATGGCAGTGAGTCCAGTCTGATACAGAGAATGAAACAGAATGTTGAGCTCATGTCATCAGGATCGTCTTACCAGGCTAGTAAAAGGTATCCTTTAAATTCCATGGTTATCATTAATTCATATCTCATGGAATGAAATTTATGTAACAAGTTAAATGATATTTTATGAACTCATATTTTCATAGCCAGCAATAATAATAATCATTACTAATTTATGTGTTTTTATTTTAATTTCTTTATGTCTTTATCATTGTTATTTGTCTTTTCTATATCTTTTTTATGATTTCTGTTGTATTACCATATTATTTAATTTCTTAAACTAGAAAGAAAGGAATAGAGAGAAAGAGGTCTTACCAGCCACAGAGGAGCAAGAGGAGCCTACACCTTGCAAAGATCTGGCCAGAAACAGCAGAGCGTAGCTCGATGAGAAGGCGAACACTTTACAGTGAGAACAACAGAAATATAGACAAAGAAACATCAGGCATGATGCAAGCATTCAGATTTTCTGATAATGATGACACATTACATGGAACTTACTGATAGTAGAGATGAACATGATACAGAAGCCGGCGAATATGGGAAGTTGGTATCCTATTCTAAAGAGACAAAGACAGAAAAAACAGACATTACGTTTGTACAGTATGCATACATTTGGTTAAATATGCCCAGGCAAACATAAATACTTAGCTTCATTCAAAGCTTAAATTCAATCCTTTGATAGTGTCTCTTTGTAAAGCAGTAAGACCTAAAATGAATTTGTTGTGGGGGACTGCCAAGTATTTAAATGGAAAATGCTTTAGCCAGTGAGGCATAATATTGCTGTACATACATGCATAAGAATAACAAGTGAAATCCATTGTCAGTGCTAATACATAATTGCTATTGCTCCAACAGTGTATGAGGTGTCAAAACAGCAAGTAGCACCACCATGGAGCAATATGAAATCATTACCTAAGACCAAAAACAATCAAGATAAACTGCTTAGCAAAAAGTGTCTTGTAACAGCATGAACACTAAACAACTGCAGAAATTCTGCCTGACACATTCTTGCCAGCTCCAATTGTTAGCCTGACATTTTAACCAGAGGAGGTTGACAACATTTTTTAAAGTAAAATGCTAAAAGCTGCCATGCACATCAGAGCCAGTGTATTCCCCTGGAGATACCTGACATGCTTGGCTTGCCTTGTATTGTCCTCTGTCAGGAGGGAAGGTGACTAAGAACCGGTAATGTTCCTTGCCTCAATTACAGCATATCTGAGTGCCCATCTGAGACACTAAATATTGCTTTTGAGGGGAGTGCCAGTAATGTTTGAGCATCCATGTTTCTCCCTCTCCCCTAAATATTTATCTAACATGCTGCTCAAGTCTTCAGACTGGCTCTGTTCTGGTAGGTTTTAATCTTAATAATTTTTCCGTTGTTTTTGGCCTATCATAATGTTATGCTATAATGTTAAGTTCTATGCCCCAAAAACTTATATCACACATCAGATCTTGATGAACAAATTACTGGAGCTGAAAATCTTTACTGATTCACATTGTATAATTTGTTGAGAACAAAATGATTTAGCAATGGTCAATGGAAACCAAAATCGTCAAATCAAATCACACCGTAAATCAAAGTAAAAAACTGAAATCACAGGCTGATACAACTTGTATGAATAATATCACAGGAACTCATAATGTGACTCAATAGTGTTAATGGCCCCCGCACGCCTGTATGCACTCTCAACATCATCTGGGCATGCTCCTGATGAGTTGGCAGACGGTATCCTCGGCAATCTTCTCCCAGACCTGAAACAGGGCATTGATGAGCTCCTGGACAGTCTGTGGCGGTACTTGGTGGCACTGGATGCTCCCATAGGTGCTCAGTTGGATTTAGGTCAGGAGAATGAGAGGGCCAATCAATGGCATCAATGCCTTCATCATCCAGGAACTGTCTACACATTCTGATGACTTTAGACTCGACTTGACAAAATGTAAAGAGACTTCCAACTCGACTTGAACTTTAACATCAGTGACTCGTGACTTGACTCGGACTTCAGCCTTTTGACTTGAAAAGACTTGCTACTTTCCCCAAAACCCAAAGATGGTGTGTATATGTGTGCGTCTGTTTGTGTGTGTGTGTGTGTGTGTGTTTGTGTGTGTGTGTGTATTTGTGTGTGTGATGTCGGCACAATGTCCAATCAAATTAGATCCATGTTGTTTTGATCCGACAGCATCCATTCAATCAAACTGCGGGTCAACCAATGAAGAGGAATTGTCAAACAAAGTGCCAGTTAGCAAAAATGATACCAAAGGTAATTTCGTTTGGGTATAAAAACTACGAAGTGGTCCACAAAAAACGAACTGCAGTATGCAAAACATGCGGGACGAAGATTACAGACGGCGACGCAAGAACTTCCAACTTCGTTCGACATTTGAAGTTGCACAACGAGCGATAAGTTCTGAATGGAAGCTAAAGTTAATCAGCTTAGTAACTAGCTAGCTGCATAGTTAAATCAATGAGGCTGTAAGTGTAAACTCACTATTAACGTTACATTGCAAACACAGTAATCTGTTGTGTCCACTGCGGGTTCACTCCCTTACTCATGCTTTTGTTGTTAAGTGATAGTTGGGGATTTTTTTTTGAGCGGGGTTGTATTAGGTACTTACACATAACGTTAGTCAGTGTATCACACACAGTAGATGGTGGTCAGCAGCTAAACGTATTTTAGCCACCTAAAAAGAAGCAAACCTAATAAAATCAAGGTCAGTTACTAGTGCTGTCAAACGATTAAAATATTTGATCACATTAATGTCATAGTTAACTCTGAATTAATCATTAATCGCACATTTTTATCTATTCTAAATATCCCTTGATTT
>JAPZEB010000026.1:4290475-4301970 GCA_029783705.1 Chaetodon striatus | reverse complement strand
TTGCATATGCACAGCTTTAAGTCTGATAAATTGAATTTATGTCTCTGTGCATACACTGAATTTAGAGGTATAACTAAAGTGTTTCAATGTGTCTGGCCTGTGGTGTTGTTAGTGGTCATATAAACTTCACTAGAGGTTTTGTCTGCAGATGAAATGAAACAACCAAAATCAAAATGCATATGCATTCATTTAATTTGATTTTATGTATGCCTTTGGGGCCAGTTATAGTTCTGGGCCCTTTCCAATTCATCACCTAAAAACAGGCAAACAGAACAGCGCTGCCACACACACACACACACACACACACAGATAAACACCACACTGTATTGTACACATGACCCCCGCCATATGCATACACAAACAGATATGCATAATCAGACGCACACACACAGTTTTCAAAGAGAAAAGAGGCAATACAATGTTATGCCTTTTCCCTAAACCCTGAGCTCCAATCTTATTAGAGGGAAGATCAAAGAGAGGCAGTCAGGTTTCTCTGCACAAGGCCTGGCTCTAATTCGCCTGAGGGGGCTCCAAGCACAAGAAACAATCGTATTTATTCTATTCACTCAGGTTCCATTTCTCTCCTTCTTCTCTCTCATTCTTGGTTGATGTCTCTCTTAAACCGTTTTTGGAAAAGCATTCCTTTTTCTTTCCTCTCATCAACATCTCCCTCCCATTTCGTTTTTCCATCTTTGTCACCACGTCCCTGAAAAGTCTCTACCTGTCTCTCCTTACCTCTATCTCCTCTTTCAGTCTCCTCTCACTGCACTTCCCTCGCCATGTATCTTTCTCCAACTCAGCCTCTCAGATCTTCTTAAGCTCCAACAATGGTAAACAATTATTTTGTTGCCTGATCCAATTAAACAGCTTAAAGTTCCATTCTCCTCTGCGGCGGGCAAACAGCTTTCCCTTTGTGTATTCTGTAAATCTCACACAGCTATCATGCCTCAATGGGAGATAGACATCTCTCCCTAAACTGGCCCTGTTCATTAAAACATATCAGGAATTAAATATCCATTTGTTGTCACTGTGCCCAGGTTGATTAAAATATAGACATCACGGCTTATACTGTTATCAAGTTCTTCATTTATCATTTGCACAACAATTACAGAGAAGCAGTCACTGGCAATGAAAACATTAAGTCTCAGGCTTCTGCCAACGACGCTGATTGAATATGTATATAAAAGAAGAAGATCACAGCAAGTGAGAACAGAATGAGCATCTAAACATGAAAAAATGGGCAATTTTTAACTCCAGCTGTAATGCCAACACATTCTCACTCCGACCTCGACACATGTCAACATTTTTATCGTACCCTGGGTGTGTTGGTTGTTGATTTTCTGGGATGCCGTGTCAAGTTCTGTCTGTTACATGCATTGTCTTTTTTGAAAATACACTTCCCTTTCCACAGGAAATTAAATTTTTCTCTCTCTTTCAAAATAAGTGCACTAGGTTTTTCCCTCAACACAAACGCACAGATTTATGTTTAGCCAACACACATGTGGTTGGGTCTTGGAAAAAAGAACAGGGTTTGGCTTTACAACCCTACTGGAAGAGAACATCATCGCCAGAAGTCACTGGAGGGCTGTGCCTGCCAAACCAAGCAATGAAGCAGCAGATCTGAAATCTCTCAATGGTTCATCTGATCAGGAATACCTGGAGTTCGTGTTGAAGCTCCTCAGCCTGCGCAGAAAGACGAGCCATTGTCTTGTATTTTAGTGATTGTGTCAGTGTGGTGAGATCAGGTCAGGTCCTCAGGGAAATGAACCCTGAAGAACCTGAAGCTGTTGACTGTCCCCACATCCCTTCTCTAGGTTGTCTCATCATCATCAATGATCAGGTCCGTTGTGTCGTCACCAAACGTCACAATGGTTTTGTAGCTGTATATGGCCACGTAGTCGTGCATCAACAGATGGTACAGGTGAGGGCTGAGCACACAGCCATGAGGGACTCCAGTGATGAGTGTCAGGGTAGAGGATGACGTTCCTTTGCTTGGCTTTTTGTCACATTGTGCCCCTTTTGGTATTACCTGTCTTCTGTAATGTAACTGCTTGTGCTGTGTTTAACATAATTTGATTCTATGTCCTTATGTTTTAACGCTTTGCCTGTTTTAAACATGTCCAACTTTGCGTGATGCTGCATTACTTCTCTAAGCTTTTTATTCTGTTATTATTTTATTCATAGCTATTCATATTTAGCTTTTGTGGTTCTAATTTTATATGTTGTGTGATTTGTTGTTTTGAAGGTTCAGTATGCAATTCTGGAAAGAGAGAACTGATTGTTGAGTCTTAGGTAGTAAAATACAGATGACCTTGGACTGGTGGGAATGAGACTTAACAATAAACTATCATTCTCCAGAATAATCTGCTGTACCTTTAATGGCCAATTTAACACAACGCCAAGGAACAAATTAACCTTTTGGCTAACACTGGCACACTTACAGTGATGCTGATCAATGTGCATTGTCCCTAAGAATGAATTAATAAAATCAAAAATAAAAATGAACCCTGTAATATCACTGTTGGTTGTGGTTACAGCTGCAACAAACCACCCTTTGCAAATATTATATCATTTTCCTGTACAAAAAATCTTTTACCAAGCAGACAACTCTGCTGTTTTCTTTCCACAGTAGAAAAATGCATTTTGGAAACTACAAATCAAACATGCAGATCTGAGGCTGTATTCACAAACATTCTGAGCATACTCTCAGAGAGCTCCTAATTTAGCCTAAAAACTTTTAGTAAGGAGTCTTAGCTTAGGAGGGATATAGGAAAGATCTCAGTGCAACTCTTCCAAGGAAGGGACAAAAACCTTTACCTTAGTGAGGAGGTGTGGTTGACCTTGTTGCTAGGTGTGATGCATTCTTTTAACAGTTGTGATTGGTTGTCACAGACACACCCTGTGAGCCTACAAGGTGTGGACACCCTGTGGAAATGAAACGGCTGACTGTGAAAGTGTTGTCATTGTTAGTGTGATTACTCTGCTGATAGAAGGTTGAGACAGACCCAAGCCATCACTGCTGCACTGTTGCAATTTCCAGTTTTCCAAATATCTTAGTATTGTGGTCATTTTATTTCTGGTGTTATAGAGTTATTTTGTTAGGTGGGACATGTCTGCGTATCCCTAATGAGATCAACCACAAATATTATCCCTGCTTGATCTAATCTGTTGCATTTCATTCACTCACTGTCATTTTGTATTTAGAGACTTTTTCTCAACCTCTATGTTTCCACCATTTTCTTCTCTGCCGAATAAACTCTTAAGCCTCTAAAAGTCCTCCTCTCTGCTCCTAACAGTTTTTCACCTTAGGAGCTCGTTTAAGGTGTAAGATGCTCTGTGAATAACCTTTATCTTTACAAGGACCTAGTCTTAAATTTAAGGAGAAATTCAAGAAAATGTCACAACGCCATCACTAGGAGCAACACTTAGCACTACGAAGCTTTGTGAATACAGCCCCTGGTCTTAACTTTAAGGGGAAATTCTAAGATACTTCACAATTCTAAGAATTTTATTAGGATTTTGTCACTAGGAGCAACTCTTAGCATTAGGGAGCTTTGTGAATACGACCCCTGGAATTTTGTGGCCTAGAACCTGCCACAAACTATTGCAAGGATTTGTGTGTATCAGTTTGAAATGTAAGTGGCCTCAAACATTCGTTGAGTGTCCTAGCTCTGGTAAACTTTGTTCTTCCTAACTAACATTTTGAAACCAGGAAATATTAATAAAGCCCACGGATACTGTAGCATCAATATGTGTGTAAACACAAGTCAAGATCAAATCCGGGGATATAAGAGCTTCATCTATAAAATCAACAAGAACTTCTCTTTCCTCTCACTTTGTCTACAAAGAGTACAGAAGTCAAAAATAAAACAATAATCCTAGAGCTGGTATGGAATGAATGACTTGACTTTGAACTTGAGCCATCCAGTTGACAGTCTAAGCAATAGGACAACCAGTTTATATACCAAATAGCTTTAAAATGCAAAAGCCGCACAACATGACTTCTAGAGGATAATGAGATGCTTTGTCACCCAGTGGCAAAATATTGAATTCTACTGGATCGATTCAAAACAACTCAACAAGTGCTGACTGAACCACGGGCTTCATTTTGTAATGGTCTGTAAACCGTTCTTTGTAAGATCTTCAAAACAACTAATCATTGAAAACAAATGTAATCAGAAAAAAATGCTGAAATACATGGCAAATGCATGAATATTTCTCCAAACTTATGTCTACCTCTGCTTTTCTACAGTAACTGCTGCCTCTGCTTTTAGTAATATTCTGAAGAGTGAAGAACATCTTGCTTCAAATTCATGGATAAGAAGAGAGAGGAAAAAAAAGGTCAGCCCTGAGTTCAGTCAGTTATTTTTCTCAATAATGCATCAAGGCTCAAAATGATGCTGTAATATGTTACAGTGGCTGATGTAACCTTGGGTCTCCAATGAGCTCTATATGAGCTGACACCAGTTGAAAATATATTAAAAGGAACCTAAAGTTTCACGGCCAGTTTTTTCTAGTAGTTTGATTCGATCATCTCTAGCAGAGGTAGATGTCTTGATAATGTCATCCAGGGACGAGTTTTGTTTTCTAAGATGACAATGAGCTGAATGGCGAACTGTTGAAAGCAAACGAGAGGATTTTGTGGGGACGTAGGAAGATGCTTTCTGTTACATTTATGGCAAAATCTTTCCAGTGATCTGGATTTAAAAACTTTACCTCCTGGTCAGGCGCTAATGACTACAAAATGATGCAATCTAGAGCAGTTATAAGAATTTTTGCTGTTTCACTCAAAACGTAGAAAGTCCAGTCAAGGTTTTCTTTTTAGTTTCATTTATGTATTCAGCGTTTTATAGAAGTAACCAGAAAACGTTAGTCTGTGATCAAGTTGAAACCAAGCTCCAACTTTTGGCCGTATAGTTCATTTAAGGACTAAATGTTTTCTCTAACCTCTAGATTCAAGACCAACAAGACCTGCGTCAGTGTCCCAAGTCAAGATCAACAAGTCCCCATTTAAGTCCAAAGTTAAGAAAAATCCCTGAGTCAGTGTTTCCAGACCAACAAGTGGTGAGTTGAGTCCCATGTCTAGGCCAACCAGTCCGTTTCAAGGGAATATCAAAAGTTCCCAATAAAAACCCAAGTCAAGACCAACAAGTCCTGAGCCAAGTCTAACATCAAGGCAAGCAAAGTCCTGAGTAAGTGTCCCAAGTCAGACCAACAAGTTCCCAATCAAGTCCCAGGTAAGACCAGCAAGTCCTAGTTCAAATCCCTAAATGAATTAATTTATACGTTTTCATATAAAATTATACAAATACAATTTCAGTGTAATGCAGTCTTTCAGTTCACAAAATCTGTATTTTGTGCTGAGAAGCAGAAACAGAAATAACACCTTAGCTTAGCTTGAACTATTGATATGATATGAAAGGAAGTTAAGCGGGAGTTTCTGCCAACTGACCATCAGTTCACCAGAGATGACACACCGATCTGTTGGTTGGCTATGTTGAACTACGGTAACTGGCTATGTTGAACTACAGTAACTACGGTACATGTATTGTTCATCTTGAGCCAGACAATGTTTCATTGAACTACAGCATAAACACTTCTCTGTCGCACTCCCTGATTTGTAAATGCAGGCATCTAGTATGTGTTTCGATCAGTTCTCATTCCCAGATCGTGAAATATCAACACAAACCCTGTGTCATGCCCCTTGGCTTCTCATAGCGTTGTATAGGTTACATTTTAGCATATACAGCTGGATGTAACCACTGAGACTTCGCCCATCGGTTCGTCAGTTTGAATCCTTGAGTTTGGCATTTTGGCTGTTGTCATCTTGTTTTTTTTTTTTTGGAGCTTGAAGTGGCCATATTTGGACATGAGGGCGGATCTGTGGAGAAGCAAGGACTGGATCTGACTCATAGACTTTATTGAGGCCTTGTAGCCAACCTGTCCCTCAAGTGGACCCATCCTTAAATATGCATAAATTTAGGCCTTGATAAAATGTTAACCGATAAGTTATAAAACAAAACTGACCCCCTATCCAGGTGTAATAAATGTTGAAATAAGCCATAAAGACCAAAACGTTTTTTTGTATCAGGCTGTAAACAAGTTTATTTCCGTTGTAAAGGAGTTGATGGGGATTGACTAATCGGGGATTGATTGATCGTTCTTGGAGCCAGCCTCAAGTGGCCATCCAAGAAACTGCAGTTTTGGCACTTCTGATTTTGTTTTACTTTTCAGATTGATTGTAACACAGGGTTAACGTTGTGAAATGGTCACCATTAGGTTTCGGCAACAAAATGTAGTCCCCCCCCCTGCTGTGATGTTGAGAGCTACGGGTGGAGGCTGCTGTAAAGAGTCCTGATGGATGTTTTCCTGTGCCTGTATCTGATGTGTATGGATGATTTCCTCCTAGGAAAGTTAGTGGGCCCTCTTTTATTCAGCAGCTTTTATTCAGGGACTTTAATTAAGCTATAATTTTATTGCTGTTATACTCTCTCCTGGCAAATTGGTGCAATTTTATAAGCGTTAGATCCTAATGGAAACTGTTGGAATAACAATATTGAGTTAATGCAACAATAAATAAAAGCTAATGATTCAACTGCAATAGTTTTTTCTCACTGTTTTCTGCCAAACTTTCACCACTGAGCCCATGCAAATGTATTTTTTTAATATGACGATTAAAACTTAAATCATCATTAGTGTCTGCAAATATTAAGTTGTGTCTGAGGTAGCCTGTTTGCCTTCCCTGCAGCTTAAGTGGCGTGTGTGTGGTGATAAACAAACAGACACACACACACAGATGGTGGGCTGCCACCAGGAGAAATTTAATGGGCTGTGTATTTACACTCACATTTGATTTTCTTCCTTTTTAATCTCTCTTTGTCTTCACATCTCCTGCTCTATCCATCTCTCTTTGTGATGTGCAGAAAGAAGGTGTGAAGCAGTTCTCTATTAACCTTTGCTGAAATGTCAGGAAGCATCTCACTCACTCACACTGGCAACCACATGCAGACTCATTTACGCACACTAACACACGCTCACAAACAAAATGAAGTAGATGTGCACACCGGCCAACCTTGTTGTGTCATTAAATCATCATCTTGTCCCAACTCGCTCGTACAAACTCGCACACAAAACTAAAGATGCCCGAGGAGGGGTGAGTGCACAGAAGTGACAGCGTAGATTGGTTAAAGAGTTGGGATGCTGTTAGATCAAGTCTGCTGGAGCCTAACTGGAGGGAGGGAAGAAACAAGGAGAAAGAGAGCGGATAATGCTGAAAATGAGGGAAGAGAGGCACAAGAGGGGAAAGAGGAACGATGAAAGCATGCGTGCCAGAACGTATTTGATATGTTTTTAATATATATTCTTACTCAGGAGCTACAGGAAAACTGATCTGACAACCTTACATCTGTTATTCTCTCAGCCTTTAGTCCAAAGAATGTGGGCTCCCTCACCTCAGGCACAATTTCTCTTTGGACAGTATGTGTCGAAATGTTTTAACATTTCATTTTGAATGGTGTCGGACATCCAGTTGTCTCTTAGCTTACGTCCCCTGGGCCATTTATATCCGCTCTTTGTCTGCTCCATCATTAACACGAGCTGCCATAAAACTCACCAGTGGAAGTCCCTAGCTTTTAAGTAGGCTAATGTTATGGATCTAAAAAGCAGCTTCAAAATGGTCCCAGCAATCTTTTTGGTCTTTCTAAGCCTGCTCAGCCTGTCTGCACTACCACAAATTTCTCCTCACTTTTAGCTGACCAGTGAGCCGATCCTGGCCCTTGCACTTTGTCCTGACATGATGACGTTATCAAATCAGATCTGGAGGAATAAACAAAGGGGATATATACAAGATTATCTGTAAAAACAATGTAGAAATACATACAAAAGTAAACTCTTAATCAAGACTAGAAGTGTGTGGCGGTGTATTTATCTGCAGGTACTCTGCCCTCTGCCTGTAGTTTCTTCTTATTTTGCTGTGTTTGGGACGTTCCTGGGTACAGCAGGTGAGGTCAGGACTTATAAAAAGGTAGCAACTGGGTGCTGCACAAATCAAAAGGAAGCCACAAAATCACAGACATCAAGCAGAGTAAACCTGGGGTTGACTTTCACTTCTACTGGCTCTACTGTTTAAAAAACAATAATGAATCCCTGCATGGTATGCCTTCAAATTTTCAAGTTCTTAACATATTTTTTTCACATACTTTCTGACAGGCACTGCATATGCAATTCACAATTTAAAACAAATGTTCAGATAGCCCATTAGTTATGTTAAAAATAGATAACTTTAAACAAACTGTGTTGTTCCACCCAAGCAGCAACCTACAGGGCTGAAGACTGAAGTCAACACAGAAGTGCAAAAAACTGCAGTTCCTCCAATGGCCACAGCAGGCTGACTTTAGTAGCGAGTCAGTACCCAGAGACCCCCATGTTAAAATGTCCATCTTTACAGAAGTAAACATAATACGTTGATTTAGCAACATTTACCATGGCGTAATATCAGATTCACAGAGTATCGCGTAGCTGTTGCTATTTCAGTGTGTTTTCAGTTCATGAAAGTTAATTTAAACATTTTGGTCACCTAAAAAACCTCATTCAGTGTCTGGTTGTACTAAAAGACCCTCTAAGGAGTCGGATGTTCAGTGTTTTTGGTGAGCACATTTTGTTTTGATGGTTTTAAGCTTGTTTTTTACTAACAAAACTCAGCATTAGCCTTTGTATTATGACAGATTACCATAACTCTAAATGCAGTATGGTAACCAAGCTAGCAGCTAGTGTTATCTCCACTCTCTTGTCCAAAAACCTCTGGCTCCAACAATCCAAAATGTTGATGCCCAAAATGCAAAATTCAAGGCTTTAAAATGGGAGTCCAAAATCCAATGGTCATGTCACACTGGCTACGTCCATTATTTGATACAGTCTATGTTTCTGTGGAAAAAGGGAGGAGGTTAAACAGGAGAACAGAATAAGTGATAAGCTAGCAGAGAGGGAGGCCTATAAACAAAAGGTAAAAAGAGGAAGAGGAAAATAAAAGAGAAGCCAATATGACAGAGAAAGACAAACACAAAAGTACAATAATAAAACAACATCAGACGTAGGACTGCAGTCAGAGGGGAGAGGAGGAAGTGAGAAACTAGAAGGAAGTAAACTGGTAAAAGGAAGAGATGGTAAGGAAAAAACAAGAAAAGCAAAGAATGGGGGTGCAGAGGAGTACAAACAGTGGAGAGACGACTGAAATCGGGGAGAACATTGAGGCCAGTTTCGTCACAGGACCTCAGAGAGTTGAGATAAAAGCCAGTTGGCAGCTGGCTGCAGATTAAATCTGTCACTGTCACCTTGGTTTTGACTGTCTGTAGTTTGACTGTGACAGGGAAGGGACTGCATCCTGCTTACGTGAGGGTTTCATCATCTCCAACACAGAGTTTGGTTATGATCATCAAACATGTTATTTTTATTTATTTATTTTTTATTTCTCTTCACAACCACAGTGACACCAAATAACTCTCGGACATGATATGAGTTGCCTCTTCTTCAGGGATTGGAGGCAACATCACCATATCATCACTCTGGTCCAGTATCTAATCTATATCTATAGTCTCGGTCTTCATCAGTGATTGTTTGAAGGATGTTACCTTTGGCCGCTGGTCTCTACTCATTAGCTGCTTGCTAAATTTCTTATGTTTCTGAAGATTACTGAAAGTAGTACTTGTGCACCTGCAGTGTGACATTTTTGTGAATGAAACGTGCCCCCGAGCGGTGTGGAACAGGCAGTCTCATGTGACAGTTTTAGGGACATTGATCATGCTAATGATCAAATTTCATGAACAGGCACCTCCTGGTGAGCAACTGGTATTCACCAAGCTGAAACGATTAATTTATGACAAGTTTGTGCAATTAAGAGAATCTGTGTGAATCTGATTTTAAACATCCAAGTGGCAACCTGCAGGGTTGAAAAAGAAGCCAACGTGCAAGTGCCAAAAACTCATCAGAAAGATTAAAGAGAAACCACAAGTCAGTGCTGTTTTAAGTAGCCTAAACCTAACAGCGACCATTTCACAACATTAACCTCATGTTACCATCAAGTTTCCACCTAAGGGTTGAAGAATGAAGCCAATGCAGAAGTGCCAAAAGCTACAGTTCCTCAAATAGCCACTTAAAGCTTGCCTAATCCCCATAGACCTCCATGTTAAAATGCCAGACTTTACAGTCACTACCATGACACAGTGTTTGTAAGGTAACATAACCATGATGTAGCTCCAGATTTATGTATGGGGATAGCCATGTTTCCATTTCATGGAAGTAAATTGTAATGTTTTAGTCCCCTAAAAAAGGTCTTCTTCAGCATTTGGTTGTACTAAAACACCCTCTAAGGAGTTGGGTGTTCAGTTTTCCCTATATGCATGTTGTGTTTTAGTAGTTTGTAGCCTGTTTTTAAGCTAGTGAAAACAATTGTTACTGTAGCATTAGTGATATCACAGTTAACTGTAGCTGTAAATGCATCATGCTGACCAAGCTAGTGTTAGTGTTGTCTCCATCCTCTGGTCTCAGTATGGGCACCTCTGACTGGCCAAAATGCCAAACTCAAGACTTCAAAACTATAGTTCACAAAATAGTGGGTTTGTGGACTCCTGAACAACAGCATCAGTCATTTCAGCGAGTGCTTCAAACATTCAAGTGATAGCATCCTCTAGTGGCTGTAGTATTTATGGCAGGAGGACAAGAGTAAATCAGGTGCATAGGGTGGAGGTCATACTGGATGGACAGGACTACAAACCATTAAACATTATCACTGCAGTTTATGTCCTCTCTCCAGACAACAGTCAACATTGTTTCTGTTTAATACCATAACTGCGATCGTTCACTAACCTTAACAATGTGTTTATTATTGTAACCGTGGCAAATTAAGTCCCCTAACCTTAACAAAGTAGTCATTTTAACCCAAACCATAATCTTTCCCTAAACGTGACCAAGCAATTTTTGTGCCGAGATACGATTAAACCTTAACTATGGCATAGGTACGTCCTTTTTAACAGCGATTTGTAAGCGGCTTTGAAAGGCAGAGATAATTGATGTCGTCAGCTCAGAAAATGCTCCTACATGTGGATATAGAGGCTATGGACTAATGTGTATATTGTTGTTGAATCTCGAGGATTTGTGGGTTCCATCCCAATACCCAACTCTGTTGTCGTTAGCATATAAGAAAGTGTTCAGTCTTTATCTGTTTATTTGCAGTTATAGTGGCTGTCAGTGGCTTTCCTGAGAAATATATCTGTCAGTCATTCAGTCGCTGCAGTATGACTATGGTGGCTGGATGCCCAACACTCCCATCTCTCTGCAACTTCCTCCACCAACCACAAAGGGGACAATAAGCAAGGCCACAATGCTCCAGACATTCTCTGATGTCAACACATACCCATTCACTTGGTGCTGTATGCAGAATTTTACTTGACAGTACAATTGTTTGTTTGTTTGTGTGTGTGTGTGTGTGTGTGTGTGTAGCC
>JAPZEB010000026.1:4277736-4287867 GCA_029783705.1 Chaetodon striatus | reverse complement strand
GCTTTCAAACTAAAGTGACATGAAAAGTTACTTAGCACAGAGAGGACCTCGGATCACACAGGAAGTGTTTTGCAGGTTGCAAATTGCAAGGTGCAAAACACCATCTTCTTTTTGAATGCCACTAGTAAAAAAAAAAACGCTTGCTGTGCCTTTTTTTATTGTTTCCAGCCAACCATCCCATCACCTCCTTACCCTAACCTTCCCGTATAATCAATATACCATGTACCAAAATGTACAGACAGAGGGTACTTGCTGTATCTCTTGTTGAGGGTGAGAGGCTGTCAGAGAATAGTTTGTTGGGCACAGGGAAACAGAGATCTGTGTGGGTACATGATACCCTAAAAAAGAGGGTGGACCACAGGGATAACCACCAGTTGGTCCAGGAGCTTCACCTCCCTGATGGCTGTTTCAAGTACTTAACTTATGTGCTTTCATGCTGTTTTTGTATTGAGATTGTGGTAACTACGACTAGCAGCCGCTACCACCAGTTTCTCCTCCATTGTTTACCAATTGTAAACTTGTTGTCGTGACCACCACAGAAGACCCACCTCTCAAATCATGCAATTGGACAATCTGAAAAAAGCAGAGATGACTTGGGTTGAATATTTTTTAAACTTAAGGACATGTCAAAAGTGCCAAGTGCCTCGACCACAGAAATGTGAGGTGCATAGCAATAGAAGAATAACACGCAAAAAGCTTTACCCTCATTAAAGACAATTACAAAAAACTGCCTCCAGCTGCTAAAATGCTTTCTGTGTGATTGGGGCCCTAAAGGGTCAAAATGACAATGCTAACTTGCTGATGTTTAGCGGGTATCATTTTTTACTATAGGCATTCTTACATTTGCTAAGAGTACAAAGTGCAGCCGATGCTGATGGGAATGTCATTAGTTTTGCAGGTATTTAGTCATTAACCAAAGTACACAGTAAAAAAGGTGACCTGATCATGGTGCTGTTCCAAATATGATGAAATTACCATACAAGACAAGGAGAGTAACATTTACTTGAATTAAGTCTTTCAAAGTCAAAACTAGATAATACAACATGTATTCAAAACAAATGAGACTAGATTTGAAATCTATATATATTATCTAACTTGACAATCTATCTTGTAGATGTGATACTGGATAAGTGAAAAACTTGACCTGTTGGTACAGCCAGAGAAAAAGCCAAGGAATCACAAAATGCAGTAGGATTCATCATCTGGGTATATGAATAAAAGGGCAATCCCTCCAAACACTGGCAAGATATTTCAGTGAGGACCAAGGTGATGGAAAGAAAGACCAATATTACCATAGACCAATGCAGCTAGCATGGCTAAAAATAGCTTTTAATGTTAAAAAATGACTACGCTTCATTTTGAAACATTCACACACACATACACACACATGTTCAGGGGGAATTCAAATTTACATTTTAATCTCCTTGTCAAAATGAACCACATGTATCCTCTTTATTCCCCTGATGAATGACAGTCCACCCTGACACATACGCACAGTAGCTAAAGAGTTTGCTCTATACATTCAGGGGCAGCTCCGTTTTATAATTGAATTCCAAACCCCAGTCAATTCAATATCACACAGCACTCAAAGTTATTCCTCTCCATTCTTTATAGATTGGATGCGACAAGCTTATGCCTTTCAATATTTCATTTTTTGAGAACACTCCAACTTTCATAGAAGTGAGAATGAAATGAAACCATTCGTGACACATTAAACCAAATCCATGTCTGACACAGTGCCTCTAGCTCCTTAAGCATAGCAATTTAGGCTCTGAAAAACCTGCCGAAATAATGTAACTGCAGCCCCTATTGTGTGACTCCCCAAGAGGCATCATATTGATGCATTCAGCTGGTTGTCAAGTGAAGGGATACGGTAGATACAAGTGAAACACAGAATCACCACATAGTTATTATCAGTCATAGTCTTTCAGCTCACACGTTAAACTGATAAAACCATGTGTATGGGCTGAGAGTGGATTGGCAGAAAGAGTGCTTTTTAAGCATACTGATGGATCCACTGTTGAGTGAGGCCAGCAGATGCAAACAGTATTGTTTTGGATCCAAGTGCTGGGGCATTGCAATTAGTTTTACCATTTGTCCAACCATTGCTTTTTGCCTTTTTGGGATCCAGTGTTTGCATATATTCTGTGTTTCTGCTCTGCTGGTCAGAGCACAATCCATTCATACTGGAAAAAATATCTGCTAAAACATTATGTCCATATAATATGGTGTTTGATAAAAAATGGCACGGGGATAATCTTGATTTAGGTATCATTTTGTTGATAAAGGTAAAGAACTTTTCCTTGGTACAGTCTACCACTTACAAGAAAAGTGCTGACCTCCCCAAAGTTATCATCCCCAGTTTTTTTTACATACATCACAAAAATTTGACTCCATACAACTTAAGTTTTAACATGTGGTAAATCATTCTTGTCTGAGTATGGACAAGAAGCTAATGCTTGTGACAGGGCAAGATGTAAACATTGTGCTTAGCTGTAATGTTAGGTAGCTCAGTGGACCTAGGTGAGCTAGAGCCAAGGTTCCCTCTGCATGGTGATATGGTTGGCTGGTGCAGTTCGGCAGGAAGAAAATAGTTCCTATGTGAAGCAGCTCATAACAAGGTCTGTGGCAGTGATGGCCAAATGAAGCCTCGTGAAGCATTTTCTTTATTTTCTGAGCACACTAGATGGCGCTCTTGGTTTAAACAGAGAAGCTCAAAGAATAGCAATTCAGTGTGCTTTCAGCCTTTTGTTGAACAAAAAGTGCCACCTAGTGGGCTCAGAAAATAAAGAAAATGCCTCATGAGGCTTCATTTGACCATTACTAGTCTGTGGACCAGGCATCTCATTTACAAACAGTGCGTATAATCCATACTGAAAATATATGTAGGGACAAAAGCCAAAAATGGCATGTGCCAAAAAAATACTGGACAATTTCTACGATGAAACTTCCACCTCACCATCTGCATCGCCAATTTCCCATCTCTGAAACGTTCATCAGCATGGGTCAAAGTTTGTCCCATCAAGTCTATTTTTATACATCACAGCTTTTGTGTTGTGGTGTACACCTCTTTTAAGCCTTGTTTTGTGCGTATGTAATTTAAAATGAATTTTTGGGGGGATTGCTTTGAGCAGCACAAGCCAGGTGCCCCCTTCTCCCTTTTAGGCTGTTTTCATGCCATGTTCATACATTTTCCTACAAAAAATAATGCACCGAAATCCTTACATATCCCATATAATGATGAGCCAGTAATTTGTGCATAATCCATGTATTTTGGGAGGCTACGATCACGTGATCAGTGCACTGATCGGGAAAAAAGGAGGCGATCCCAAGTTAGGAGGCAGGTTGGGTGGTGGATGGGTCACATAACACAGGAATATTCCATGGGGCTTTCCCCATCAGACTGGTGTTCAGAACCACATGAACTTAGAGTCATTGTAACGTACGTCCTCACCATATTTCTTTACCTAAACCTAACCACAGTAACTTTACATGCCTGAACCTAACATCCATAACTTTAAACTAATTAGATAACTTTACATTAAAGGCATAATGTCAAACACTAATTTGTAAATACTAACTGTAGTGGGTGCATTTTCATAGGCTATCATATGAATGGTTGTATGAGGATACATTGTTCCATTATGTTCATGAGAAGGTGGACATCTCTATGGCTGATATCGCCCCCACTCGGCAACTCACATCAGAACAATCTAGATTATTAAATAGGACTATAGGTAAGAGGAAAAATGTGTACTTTAAATTTCCAGATGCACTGTTCCTTTAAGTTTGGGCACGATTCCAATCTTTCCCTCATTGTATCCACTGACCCTCATTTCCTTGACTAAAGTTCCCTACTTGGGTCACATGATAATAACTGATAAAGATTGTGAGATATGATTGTCTGTGTCAGATACGCCTCTTGGCTTGTTTGAATGAGCACCATCTACAGAGTTCTTCAGCAAACAATCTGAGGAAAAAGATGTCACACTACTTGTCAGCCTCTGACAAGTGATTTCTAAAAAGGCAGTGCACAGTGCACAAACACCACAGACATCTTACTTACTACTAGCTTTACCTCTGCAAGCCTTTAAAACCAATTCAGACTGAAAAATCTGAGAAAAGGAACTCAACTTTTTGGTTGAACTGCTTCCAACTCGTGGACACAGGCAATGTGTAACAAACCAAGAAGTTTCAGAACTCTTGTCGACAGGAAACATTATTTTAAAACCTCCCCAAACCATGCAAGGGCTTTAGGGCAAAAAATGATGGAGATGGATGAAGGCTGTCATTGGTTCTTTTTTCAAATAAAATCTTAAACAAAACATGCCAAGCTGCATGCTCATGAGGTACATGTAGATAATGGTCTATATACAAACTATAAGATGTATGTTTTAATTATTTCAAGGGCTGCATTAAGTCTCAAACACACCATACCTCTGAGGGAGTAAAACTTTTGCTAACAGTGGCATTATAGAGCATACAGCTAACGCATGGTCAGTATTTCAGACAGGCTACAGAGTAAGGAGAAATAAATGAAAAACCCTAACTTAAAAAAAATAATAAATATTGTCTCTGGACTTGAGGCTCCATCGATAATTTCAAATAAGCTATTATATTGTCATGTGTTTTTACTGTGGTGAAAAATGTACAGTATTTGTATCACCCTAACAAATATGGTTTGGCTGGGTTTGAGCCTTGCATTATGGGGAACGAGGGAGCTTTTTCATCCAAAGCCAGCGGTGAATTGGGAAGAAGAGAACAGAGGAGAGCTGAGGGTACAGTGAATATTGCTTCTAAAGCCTGGAACATGAATCACTTTAAAAAGGCCCACCGAGACACAAAGAAATAGCTGCTACACCCGTGTGGACACACACACATACACACACACACACACACACACACACACACACGCTCCAAGTATTGGTAGGAGCAGGTTCTGTTTCCATGTTTTCTTTAGTTCCCTTTTGTAATTTCATTCTTCCTTGCATTCTTCCCCTCCTCCTTATTCTTTCTTCATCTTTCTCGCTGTGCCATTCTCTCCCCCTCGGTTTCTCTGTATCACTTTGTATTTCATACACCTCATACATTCCCCCAGATATTATTACGGAGCACTGAGCAGGATCTAATCGGAGTCATACCTAATAAGGAGTGACGTCTTCAGGAACACACCAACACATGGGAGGTGGGTTAGGTGAGGGTGAGAGGGGAGGAGGGTGCCGGAGCGGCCGCAGATTGCAGGAAGACAGGAAATTGTGGCAACAGTAGAGAGGGTAGTAGTGAGAAAAGAAAAAGGTGACATGGAAAGACAAGATAAATGGACGGACAGACAGACAGATAGAGAGCTGTAAGTGGTAATCGCTTGTTGTAGTACTGGATGGCAGGAAAGAGGTCCATATTAAGGTTCTTTTGGCAATTCATAATGGTCCTAAATAAAAAAAAAAAGTTACCTAGGGGACACTGTGTATCACTCACCTGTTCGCATTCTCACCTGCCCTCTTTTCTCCATCTGTCTAAGTGATGTTACATTACAATAATGTTGGCCCGACTCAGAGAGTGCAACACAAAGAGAGAGTGGATAGACTCAGATGACAACACAAAGATGCTTCAGTGTCAAATCGAAGTCACTTAATGTAGATCAGAAGCAGCAACGTAAATCAGTGCCACTCATAGATGGTATACAATAGTGGACTTAGCTACTGCCACATAACAAATTGGTTTGTAAACTCTTGTTTTAAAGCCTTGAGAACAACATTTCAGCCATTGCCACCTCTGGCTTTCTTCAAGACAGAGGTGGCTATATTATGCGATAGGTTGGAGCTGTGGAGGAGGAGGTGGGGGGGGTTCTGACTCATAGACTGTAGCAACACCGCACAGACAGCCTGTCACTCAAAGTAGCCTGCCCTTATGTTTGTAACTTAAGCCTTGATTAAAAATGCAGATGATGAGCTATATAAAAATTCAACCCCCGTACAGTTGTCATGAATGATTAGATTAGCTATAAAGACCAAAATCATTTTTGTACCAGGCTGTAAACATGTTTATGTCTGCTGTAACGTTGGGCATTTTAACATGGGGGTCTATGGGGACTGACTCGCTTTTGGAGCCAGCCTCAAGTGGCCATTTGAGGAACTGCAGTTTTTGCCACTTCCACGTGGGCTTCATTTTTCAACGCCACAGGTTGCCACTTGGTGCCACTCCTTGCAGTGAAAAGCCCATTTATGTAACGTTAGCATAAGTAAAAATACCTTTACCTTTTACCACCATTATTAGCAATTAGAAGACCAGTTCCTTTAAGTAAACCTGACTAGAAAACATGACTATTTAAGACACTTAAGCATATGAGTAGCACACCTCAGCGAGCGTGTGCATTTGAATTCTGATTGTGCATTCCATATTGCAGAGTTAAAATGCAATATGGAGTGTGTCTAGTCTTCTGTCTCTTTATTTGTTCACTCGTAAATGCTTTTTGGATGCTGGAGTTGGCTGGAGAGAAATTTCCTCAGAACTGGTCAGTATGATACATGCACATCTGTGCACATGAGAGAGAGTTGTATGTTTTTGTGTAGTTTTAAATTTTGTAAAGGGTTAGTCTGGTCTGCCAGTATTCCCAGTGGGAACACCGTGATGACCCCTCCGCCCCACTAGGTGTGCCTGTTTTCTTGGCTGTTCTTTCTATTTGAGGATGTGGGTAAAGACTGAGGGTCGTCATTTACCTAATGAGCCACACCTAGGCCAGTGTGCTTCATGATATAAAAGCTCACCACCTTGCAGCAGGCTTCCCTCAAGGCACAGCTGCTGTTCTTTTGCTTTGTCTACAGACATTTCCACACACCCATACATGCAGACATAACTCAATACTAGTTGTGGCCAAATGAAGCTTCATTAAGCCTCATGAAGCATTGTCTTTATTTTCTGAGCCCACTAGATGGCACTCTTTGTTCAACAAAACATTGAAAGCACACTGAATTGCTATCCTTTGAGCCTCTCTCTTTAAACCAAGAGCGCCATCTAGTGGGCTAAGAAAATAAAGAAAATGCTTCGTTAGGCTTCATGAGGCTTCATTTGGCCATCACTACTGATTACTGACTTTCACGTTTATTTGATTATTTATTATTATGTTGTAAATAAATAAGCTTTCAACTCTTTGTAAACACATCCAAGCGTGCTACTCATCCATGCATGAGGCTGTTCATTCTGAGGTGTTTAAAGTAACATTTTAGTGAAAATTAATGTCTTTAGTAAGTACTGGGGATAAGACCTAGATTATACCACATGAGATGTGGGAGAGTTTGTAAATGGTTATTTTTATATAGTTTTGCTATTGTTAAACACAGTCCCACACACTCCAACTTTCCAATTTTCTCAGTTTTTGGATTCTTTGTTTACCATTGAAGCATGCAAGTAGAACAAAGCTTTCTTTACAAATTCAACATAATACTGAGTGAGTAACTGATACACCAAACACCATTTTGACAGTGAAGTATTCCTTTAGCAGCAAAACTCATCACAGTCACAAAATACCATCACTGAAATGATGGTATAAATTAAAACCTATGAGAGTGTTTAAAGCTACTAATCTAGTCAGTAAACTGAGAAACCTTTATAAAATAACCATAAAAAAACAATACAAAAGAATAAATGCTAACAAATCACCAGCCTTATCCTTAATGACTGTAATTTATACAATGCAATAAAACTATTTACCCTATTAAAGGGAGATAGGTATCAGAATGATCCATACACATTAATACAATGATCCAGAGATAAATATCAGGAAAAAAAGGAACAGCATAGTATTTCACTTCAGCTAGGGCAACATCTCTGAGTCAGTGTGACTGCAGTTAGCGCTCTGTAGTTGCATGACACCAAGTCTCACACAGCCAGCATGGTGTCTGTCAGTAATCTGAGGCAGATCTCATGCTTTGATGTCCTTTTTATCTGTGAAAATGCTATCTGACAGAGATAGTCACTGTGCAGTTTGACCTTTAGTGCACAGGAAGAGAGAAGTGAAAAATCTTCTCCTATTTACAAATTCCAGAAAGTTGTCCCTTGCTATAACCTGCCATTTCATGCCTCTTTGCACTTCAACAATCTCCATGTACCATGTTTACTGAAAGTAAATTCTGCTTCCGTATCAGTCTAAATAGTTTGGAGGTGAATTTGACAACATCCTCCTTCTAAAGTCAGTTTCTGTTGTACGTGGAAAGGACGGAAATAAACAGAAAGAGCTGTTCTCGCATTCTGCTCAAGCCTCTTTAGCTTTGGGAAGGGCGTCAATCTCCTGTGTCTCTGTTGTGAGGTCCACAGACCCACCTTTGCCTTGACTGTACTGACAGTGCTGATCATGTGTTCCACGTCTTAGGAGTCTAGGAGCAGTTCTTTGTGCACTGCGATATGTGACTCCTCAAAGGAGCTGAATCACTGCACTCTGCATGCAGGAACAGGTCAACAGGACTGGTCCTGCAGCTCTTTTGTCCATTAAAATAGTTATCAAAGCACACAGTCTTTGTCAAGTACACATGAATAAGTCATGAATAAGTTCATTTCTATGAGAGATACTCAGTGGTGCATGAAGCTGAAAAAGTCTTACTTTCTTGGTATAAAATGTCATGGCTCTTCTGCATTGTTGGACCCATGGAATGGCTAACTTCTGCCAGGAGGTGGCTACCTTTTCTGTTTAGCCCTCAGCTAACTTGAATATAACCAACATTATGTAATCGTGTGGCACTTCTATACCTTTCAAATGTTATCTGACCAAATGGATCAAGTCCCGATCATGAAACGAGTCATTCCACAGGGGTTGTGACACTCCAAAAAATGTATCTATTGATTTACAACTGTGATAACAGTTGTGCTAACTAGCTGGGGAAGGCAGGTAATGGTATTGTCTTCACTTGATTCTTTGTAAAGTACAGCAAATAGCTGTAACCAGAGTGAACCAGGACCTCAGCGGGACCTTTTTCATGTTGTCGAAGGTGGTGTATTGCCGCTTCGCTCCTTCTGTTGTTTACCATCCACAATGAAAGACTAACTTACATTACTCAGAGCAGTTCGCTAAGAAACAACTCAACAAAGTAAATTACACAAGTCACAAATACATGTCTTGAGAACTTATCATTTACAGAATGTCCATGGATCCTTAAAAAGTCTTAAAAGGGATTACATTTATTCTTCTTAGAATTAATTGGTATTAAAATGTCTGAAATCAATCCGTCAGAGGTCTTAAAAGTGTTTGGGACATGGGAAGTATGTAATCTATGAATCCTTTTTTTCTGATGTGGTATTGTAAAAGGTCAAAATAACTGGTAACATGTATTTGTTTTAAATTATTTATCAAATGCCTCTTGCATTTATGTCAGGCTGATGAGAGTAATGGAACCAATAAAAATCAGGTTTTATGTTACATTATCATTTCCTCTATTTATTTTTAAATTTTATTTCTTTTGTTATTTTTTTAGTTATTGTAGAATGGTCTTTAATTTCATTCATTCATGAAAAAAGTCTGAAAAAATCTTAAATCTAACGTGCCTTAGGAATTCTGCATTTAGTCCTATGGTTTTTCCCACTTTTCTCCAAGCCCTGTGCTTGAAGACAACACCATTTTTTATCTTCAGTAACATCAGGAGAATCTTAACATCGATCTCAACACTGATAGGCTTTTGCAGCACAGCGTTACACAAATTTCCTGAAAATGTTCAACTCGCACGAAAAGAATTTTACATGCTTGCCACATTTGCATCGCCTGGCGAAAAATCATGTCTGTGCATAAATTGTGTATGTAATTTTGCTATGCCTTTTTATTTTTTTTTAACCTAATGTTTCTATGTCTGTTGAACCAGCGGGTATCCAGACCACAGGCTGGTTTAACATTCCGCCTCATTGGGCCGTTTTCCCCTCTATTCCCCTTGCTTATACTTTTTTTTTTTCTGTTATCCTTTGCTATATTTTGCTGCATTAATGTGATCCCTGCTACTTTTGGCTGTGTTCTTTGTGTTCCTGGCTACTTTTTGCCGCCTCACTGTCGAACAAAATCAAAGCATAGCATTAAAGCTCCCGAGCGTAGTGACAAGAGAGGCCTAGTATAATGGCCTCCATGCCGTAAACCATAATGCTGTCTAGTGGATTATT
>JAPZEB010000026.1:4204011-4216512 GCA_029783705.1 Chaetodon striatus | reverse complement strand
AAATTGAAGAAAACAAGGGTGGTCTAATAATTTTTTCCATATCTGTATATCTATCTATCTATCTATCTATCATATGCATATGTATGTGTGTGTGTATGTTTATTTTTTACTTTTAGACAGTACTTAACTTTAGAAAGAAATTAATTGCATTTAATCTAGGTTAATGGATTTTAAAATGTGAGATTAATTTGTTAAATTTTTTTATCTATTGACAGCCCCAGTGTGTGTATATATGTATGTATGTATGTATGTATGTATGTATGTATGTATATATATATGTATGTATGTATATATATATATGTATGTATGTATATATATATGTATGTATATATATGTATGTATGTATGTATATATATGTATGTATGTATGTATATATATGTATGTATGTATATGTATGTATGTATGTATGTATGTATGTATATATATATATATATATATATATATATATATATCTTTCAGACGTTCAGAGATGTTCAAGGTGACGGAAAGGTCCATGTAATATAGTACACAAGCCAAGTGAGCTCTACCAATGTCAAGGTCAAATCTGAAATGTGAAAATGTTATTTGTTAAATTTGTAAATTCACCAGCGCTCAGCAGAGGGCAGAAGATTATATTCTTTGAGGTAGCTGCCTGTGTCTCACTTCTCGGTAACAGCGCCAGGCTTTTAGTGGCCAGAATTGGAATTACAATGATCAGGTCTGTCATGTGATGCCATGGGGCCCTAGTTATGTCTTTTCCCATAGACAAGAGATGTCTGTAGACAAAGAGATGTCCTCAAATCAGTAGCTACATATTTTGAGCATCACAACCCCTGCAAAGTGACTCCTTTCACTATCAGGATTTAATCCATCTGATTCAATAACTCCTCAAAAATCTAGAGGAGTCTCGAGATTAAATCATTTTGTTCCCATTTAAGTAAGCGGAGGGCTAAACTGGAAATCAGACACTTGGCTGGTGGAAGTTAGCCTTTTTGAGCCACATAAGGTGAAAGATCCAGGTAATTTCAATTTTTGGCATCACTGCACAAATTTCATAGGAATAAGCACCTCAAAAGCTGTATCCAAGTTGCTTAATACATCTGAGGTCTCACTCAGACTCACCCTGGTTTCAAGTCTGCAGGTGTCTGTACCCGTTTCAGACATTGTCACCAAGCGGACAATACGACTTGACATCGTGTAGTGATTTTACTCTGGACAGCAGCATCAGGGTAACCATGAAGTGAACTTAAATAGGGCATATGTCCTGATGACTGACGGGATATCTGGACAGTTGTACATAAGGAATAAAAGTCTTTCTATACCAGATTTTTGGTTTGCTTCACATTGCTTTGTGCTTCATTGTATGACAGTGTCACGTACAACACTACCGTTTACTGTATCTACTTGTTCCAGCTCTAGGATGCAATAGGATGGTTACAAGTCAAACATTAAAGTTAAATTACATACTGCAAATATAATCAAACACAAATATTTCCCATGTCTTGTGCATCACTTAAAACACATTTGACACAAAAAGATCTTGCTGACACATTGGGTATCTACTTGGCACACGATTTTCATTTGTAAGATGATGTGAATGGGCAGAATTAAGAGATTATAATGTCATGTGTGCAAAACTTGGACTTTTGCTGTACATCACTATCTCTTAATACTCATGTATAAATTGGGCCTCCTGTGTCACTTGCACATTGTAACAAGCCTGATTACTGTGATTCCATCAGCTTAAGCTCCACTGACATTATACACTTTCCTTTCTAAACTACTGTGGTAGACAGTTATAATACAGAGACACTTGACCTTTTCTATTTTCTCATTTCAAGCTGTAAATTGAATGTGTAGATATCCTCTAAGTTATACTTGGGTACTTCAACAATTCCTTTCTAGTCTGAACATGAGGCTTTGTTATGGGAAAAGGTTTCAGTTTTATAGAAACTGAATTCAAGATGTTACAGGTATTGAATAATGTGCCACCTTTAAGGGTTAATGCTGCTTTGTAGTTTGTAAAGCAACAGGTCACAGTAATTCATTTACCTTTCCTCAAGAGTTTTAGCTGTTTCTCCCCTGGGCCATAAAAGGAATGTTTCTAATGGTTCATGAACACGTCAGAGTGTAATAATTCCTTTTCAAAGTACACTTAAGACCTTCTTCAATGGCTTTATAATTTGTGCTCAGCACACAGGTTACGAATTCATATGATATTAAAGTGATTTCATGCTTCAAGTGTGACAAATTGTGAAAATTTCCCCATTCGCCCACATGTGCCCACACACACGCACACACACACAAAACACACCCATCTATTTGGTTTAATTCCAAAAGGTACAAGTCAGGATGAACGCATGTTTATGAATAATTTAAGAATTTTACATAAGAGCCTTAGTCTCTAAGTGGATTGGATTGGTTTTGTATGTGTGCGTACTGTACGTGTGTATGAGTGTGTGTGTGGGGGTGGTACTTGGTTGGAATACATCTCTATCAGTGTTTAGCCCCATAACAAATGGGATTTGGCGAATCTGAAGGTCAAATCGAATAGCAAACAGTGCCTCTCAGCCCCGGCCCCTTCTCCCATGAATCCTTAACAAGCCACTCAGGGTACGACAACCAAGCCCAGTTTTTGGAAGGCAGCCTGTTTCTCAGCTTGTGGCATCTCTCTAATAACGCAATCTATTCACCATCATAAATAATGTAGGCGGAAGACTTATGATTCCATTGTAGTTTTGCAGCACCGACCTGCTTTCAAGGCCATTCCTCAGCTGAGTAAAGAGGAGATAAGAATGAATATTTTCAGAGGAATACCATTTGATATTTCTGCCATTGTCCTGCAAGAGCGGCTTTTGTTGTAGAGCCACCTCTGCAGATTTAGGGTAATAATAGCTTGATTTTCTTCTTATCGTGCCCATGTATTTTTGAAACTTTACAATGTTGTATCAAAGGATTGGGCTCTTTCCAGGATCATCAAACATTTTGCATGTGGGCAACAAAGCTCACACTCAGTGGACAGATGGTAGGACATAAAATAGTAATAGAACCAGAAACACGGCCAAAGTTTTCTATCAAATTCTAGTTTGTGGTTTGATAGCTCATACTGATTGTTTAGCAAGTTACTATAGAAAATGCTGCAACTCATGCCCCCTACTGTTAAAGAAGGGCTCCGATTTTGGCAGTATTGACTTGTTAGTGTGTATGGTTGCCATCTGATACTAAACCATACTTCTGTATCGTGACATAAAGACTCTTAACCCACACCATCTGCTGATGAAGACCATGTGACATAGTTGAAAACTGAAAAAATTGCTTTCTGGTGTGGTATTTCCGAGGTCAAGAGTGATCTGCCAAGCTCAACTTTAGAGCTAACACGGATGGAAAGCCTCAAAAGCTCTCCAAATAATAGGACGTTTATAGACATCTGCAGATTCATGACTGACAGCTGGGCAGACCCATCTGCTGTTAAAGATTGTTTTGTCAGCTGCCATCTCCAAAGGTCAAGAATTAACTGTCATGTTCAAATGTTCTCACCTATGTCTAGTCAGTGTTGGGCTTGTTGCTCAGAAATTGCTCACAACTCTTTTCAAAAGTAATATTATTACTTTACTTATTACTCTCCACCAAAAGTAATTTGTTACACCTACAAATTGCTAAGTGCGTAATTTCTTCTCAAAATTTATATTTCATGTGCACCTCTGTTTGAATGTCAGGGTAATCACAGGTATGTGCAGCTAAGGCTAAATAGCTTTTTAAAGCTTTTTAAGCCTTCTTAAAATAAAGCTGCTTTCTTACCAGAAAGAGAGGGTCGGCTCCCCTGAACATATGATGTGTAACATTTGATACTGACTAAAAGAATAAGCTGAGAATTGGCAAAAAATATAAAACTATGTCCGTGCATTTCTTTGGAGGATTTAGAGGTTTAAACCCAAAATTTTTTGCATCATAAAACAACCTGTCATTTATCACAAACTGTGTGAATATCTGAATATCTGTTTTTTTTTTTTTTAACGAAACTAGAACGGTCTTAAACAAGAAAGGTTAGTAATGTTGACAGACTCTCTTTTGTGAGACAGAATTGACATCTCTTTCTTCCGCCTGCTCCAGCTGCAGCCTCAGGTGGATCAAGATCTGGTCTACAACCTTTTGGGCACTGAAACGTGCATTTATTGCCTCATCAAAGACAGAACTGGGGGTACTGTCACCTGCAGCATCTTTATAGCAGATGACCCTGCTGATGCTGACTGTATTCTCGATTACGAAATAATTCTTTGAAGAAATGTTTGTTGTTTTAATTTTTCTTTGTTCATTTTGTCTTTGAACTGTGGGGTTGTGGAGGGGACAATCCCAAGAAAGCTTTTGTTTTGTTTGAGTCCAATCGGTAGCACACATATTCTCGATTTCTGTGTGTGTGTGTTTGTGTGTGAGTGTGCATGTGACTTTTTGTGTTTTGTAGTGTGTAAATGATTCCACTCTGTGAGGTCAAAAATGACCCTGAGACAATTTTTGCACCCTAATGGCATCCACCTTTCATGGAAACATAAACAAAGGCAATGTTTCACTTTTTCTGTAGGGTCACTTCAGGAAAAGACAACAAAGCTCAAGTTAAAAAAAACAAAAAAAAACAGGTTATCTGGGGATTTTCTCTGCTGTTAAAGTGTCAAGTCATAAAGGTAACACAAGGGTTAAGTCGTTTTTTTTTTTTAACCCATTTAGACAAATATAACATTACAATATTTGCACAGATATTATAACGGTGGATTCATACTCCATACGAAATGAAAAGAGAAAAAAAAGTAGGATACTTCTGCGTTATTTTTCTGTCTATTTCAATGGACTAACAATCTTAACACAGATATCACCTAATAGTATGAATGACAATAAATGGTCTTAACGGATTATTTATTTTTATTTTCATTATGTTAACTCAAATCAGATAATAAAGTGATGTTTTTACATGTGTTTATTATTATATATTTTTTGCATTGTATTCATCATCAGGACTTAAAATATCCTTAATTTATAGAGTATGTCCCAAAACAAGTATGTTGAAAAACCTCCTGAGTTAAATATTGTGTGTACATAATCAATAAAATGCATTATAAGCTGATCTCAGTTAATCAAAGTACAAATGTAGAGAGGGAGTTTACCCAGCATGGCTTTATAAATGAACAAATACCAGTGACTGAGCCTATGAAAGATCAAAGAAGGCCAACCAGCCCTGGAATAAAGCATACAGTGATGAGTGAGAGCATTCATTTTAACAAATATCAGTGCACTATGATATGCAGTATTTAACATGTGCAGACAATGTGCAGATGCTTTCATGTACAACAGATCACCATAATCCAGAACCAGTGAAAATGTAGCAGCAACCAGTCTTTTTCTGGGCTTTTTCTGGCCTAAAACCCTAACTTCAGCCTCAAAATTTAAAAAAGATTATCAACCTCAGGTTTAAAAGACAGGGAGTCTTCAGGCCGAATACAGAGATATTTGTGGCAAGTGACAACCTCCAACTTCTTTCCCTGAGCAGTAATAACATCAGGAGTGTTCACAGGCTTCTTCCTATCATTTGAGAAATGCATAACCTTGGTTTTTATCTGCATTTAAAATCAGCTTTAGTTGTGAAAGCTAATAACTCAAACTAGTTTTCTCCCTAAACCTAACTAAGATGGTTCTTTACTTGAACCTAACCGCAGCATAACCATAGTGTTATCACATTAGAAAGCACAATATTAATCAACAGTGATTGTGTAACGGCTTAGAAAGGCACAGAGAAATCATCTTGTCATGTCGATAGTACTGTCAGATTGAAAAGTGTTTCTGTGTCATTCTAGAGGGCATGGCCAAACTGTTTATTGTGTAATTTAATCAGGAATTGTTAGCCAAGGCATGTAACTAGCACATACATGCATACAAGTTGTATCCATGGAAACTCCGTCCTCACTACGAAGTCCAGGTGGCCTGAAGTATTGTTCTGATGTGCCTGAAAAACTTGTTGGAAGAACCTTACCCTGAACTCAGCAGCCTGGGACACATATCTTTTCTATCACACATAATCAGTCCAAGGACATGTGGGTATTCACATCTGTTATCTAACCACAGTGGCTGTGACCCCTGTTAGCAATGTTGATCGTTTTCCATTCTTGCTCTCCGTTTAAGTGGCTCTAAGAGTGACAGCTAAATGGCTGAAATATAAAAAAATATGACTTTAAGGCTGCGAGGTCCCTGCTGTTGATACCACATTCTGCTTCAGCACTGAAAAGCCTTGTAAATAGCACCGATCGTCTCTGGCTTGTTAACTCCATCATTTTGTAAAATCTGTGATTAAATATCTCTCTGATACTAATTCAAAACAACATTTGTACCATGCCATATCATAATTTAATCAAAACCCTAGCCTTGTTTGGGTTTATGCTGTATTTGGCCACCTGCTGCACATCATCTTCTGTGAAAAGCTTGCTGGCAGTGACTCCCTCATATTTATTCAGTAGCAACCAACCACAGAGAAAAAAAAAAAAGAGGGAAAATAATTTTTATTTTCTGCCTGGAAAAAGGGAGATGACACTCTATATCCCTCCTAACAAGCATAGCTACAGAGGAAGCATGTACAGACTGCAGGTGAAATAATTATGTTATGGGGAACCGGGCACTGATTCTGTCTAAATGATGTCATCATTGCATATTACTAAACCAGTCCCGACCTTGGATTACCACTGAGAGCCTTGAAGGAGATATGGAGGAAATATAAATGTAGTCTAGGTACAAATATAAATAAATGCGATCTGAAAAAGGCTTTGGTGAGTACACACACAGCATGTTGTCCTGACTTATAATAGCTAAGTAGCAATGCACAGCAGTGGCTTGTAAATCTGTCAGTAGAAATACAGCAAATTATCACTGATTTAATTTCCTTTTCCTTTTATTCTCAATGTCAATTCAAATGTAATTACATGTAAAATTGTCTTGACTAACATTTGTGTTGTGCCTATTTATACTCTCTGCTGCTGCAGCCCTGTCTGTCCCCATGGGGATCATCAAAGTTTCATCTAAAACATAGTCTTTATCTTCCATCCTTTGGTCTTTCCACTACTAGATCCTTATTTTTTATGTTTCCTTCTCTCCGGAGCAGAGACAGAAAGATGGAGCATGTTATGGGAAACTTCTGAGTAAGAGCTGAGTAGCAAGATGAACAAAGAGGATGGGACAATGGAGGGGGAATGGAAAACTGATAGAAGACAGGAGGACAAAGGCATGCTGAGAAAAGTTTCCAACAGCAAGTGGCTGCTGTCGGTCTTAAATACAGTGTTAAAGTCTCTATAGCAGCCATGTGTTGCAGTACGTGTACGTTAGCTTCCTGCAGCCGCTTTTGCCTGCTTGCCTACCACTGCGACTGTCTTCTGGTGCTGTTGTTGCCATCCTGACTCGTTTAGAAGCATTAGACAACTCTTCATTTCTTTTGAAAAAGGATACCAAATTTAACTGTCTTTTTAATATTTATACTTTGCAGTTGCACATTTCTGATTCTCTGGTTCAGATATTTTCAGTGAACGTATGTGTCAGGACAGGCACTTGCTTGCACCAGCAGATAGATTTCCTGACTTTCTTGGAATACATCTAAACTAATGAAGAAAGTAAAATTTCTCTAAATTCGGTCTGTAAATTAAAATATATATTTCAATTCATTCTTTGTTATTATTTTTTGTTTTATACTAAGAGAGGTACCAGGTATGTACAAATAGGTGCTGGAATGCAGGCAGCCAAAACCTGAGCGGTCCCAGATCCTGTCCTGGCAGGAACTGGCACAAATTAAGTCCTGGTTACAGAAGATAACTCTATAAAACCTCTAATTGTTACTTTTATCATTGTAATACTTGACCATTAAAACATAGGGGTAGACATCATCTATTCTGTGTTAGCGTGTTTGGTTCAGGGAATATAATGAAGAATCCATGATTTGGTTAAGGTAGAAAGTAAAATGGTCGCCATGGCCAACACGTAGCATTTTTGCAATGACTCCATTTCTGAAAATGTTCAGGGCCCCAAACTGTACAAGTTTACCAAGTTTCATGCTTTAATAAAAACATGATCATATTACCTTAAATTTGGCACATATCACTCGGGCTATTACAAACTGTGACTGATTTGATGGGTTTATCAGCAACAGCACAACGCAGATAAACATCAGTGTTTATATACATTTACAATGTTTAGATATTGTAAGGCAAAGAATGCAGTGTGGTTTGATTCATATCACTGTTGACACATGCAGGATGCTGCCAGCTTTGGTGTCGACAACATGGTTTGAATGCAAAAAAAAAAGTCTGTCTTTACTCCCAGGTGGATTGTAAACACACACCCACACACACGAGAATGGTGCACTTAACAAATTACATGGCAAAGCACACCTGTATCTATTTTTGCTTGGATAGCATCCTAAGTGGTTGTTCGCTTTTAAAATCAAACATAAATCAGAAACATGTTTGGTCACTGGTTCAAAGTGAAGAACAAGACTTGTGCCCATGCTTCTGGACAGAAGTCTTGTTTTGCTTCAGGCATTGTCTCCTCCTTTGTTCCAGGCTAAAGTCATTTACTTTGTTGATCTACCATTTGGTGCTGGGCAGGTAGTGCACAATGGGATTATCAGAGCTCCTCTGCTGAAAACAGCTGCCTGCTGCTGCTGCTGCTGGACACAGTGTTAATGACAGCGATTAGAATGAACCAGTTGGTAAAGTGTACAAAACAGTGAGATAGAAGGTGCTAAAATCCTCCATAAAGCCAAGGGAAACTGCAGATTTTCTCTGGTTTGTCACTACGGTCTAGCACCTTCCACGTTACATTTGGTCATTTCATCTGTTGTTCATCCAAACATCAGCACTAAGGTATTGTGCCAGCGGAACATCTTTGGCACACAAGTATGTGGTGAGGTCCGGCAACTGAAGAGCCAAAATACCACCACCAGTTTGAATTACACTGTGATGTTTCTTTTGAAGTTGATTCATCTGTCCGATCCTTTAATACCCAATAATACAGATAAATAATGGAGAAATGGAGAAATGTCGGCCTCTTTCTAGTTTTATATCTGATTGGTCATTGCATGGAAAATAGGTAAAGTTGGAGGGTGTGTCCTGCATCCATTTTACTCAGAGATTTTGTTGTTGTGGTGGAATAAAGGAGAAACTTGCCTGTGAGAGGTGTGTGACTGGGACAGGCAGTGAAGTCTGCACTGTAGGCTGATGGACGAAGGAGATCCTTGGCTTTAATGTACAGACCCAGACACTGCGAAGCGGTGCACTCCAATACCCGGTCGTTGAGAATTGTGATGTGACACCATGTCCACGCACAATAACGCAGAAACATACAAATCAACACGAGCTGTGATACATAATGAACAGCCCATTGGTCTTCCAAGCTCTTGCTCATGCTGTGTGCTCGGAGAGTGAAAAATACTCAGAATAGCTGGGGGAGACTTTGATTCCATAGCTAACAAGGAAATGAAAACAAAGATATCCAACAAGGAAAACAAGAAAAATATTGGTTATGTGGGAAGAACTATGGTTCAATTAACAAACAAAGGTAGCATGCAGTTGGCAATGGACTTAACATGACAATATTCATGACTTTATTTATTTTCTGAAAAACAAAAAAAAAAGTTTTTTATTTATTTATCTTTTTTTGATAGTTGGATTTTTATGGACTAAAGGGGTATAACCAAAAAGACACATATTAGGACTTCTGGTAGGAAGTCACCACTTTTACCACTTCTATCTCTCATTTTCCATGCTAATAAATCTGAATGAATTATACTTTGGTGCTCATGGTTTTGCTTAATTAAACAACAAAATTTAGAATTTAGCTGAACCATGTGTAAAATGTCCATGTTAACATGAAGCTAAACATTTAATGTTATATTTTGATGCAAGATGCTAAGCCACTTGAGCTACATTAGCTCAAGCATGTCGCCGGTTGCAAGGTTGTAATATTCTGCAAGCCAAGACTTTATTTATTTAAAAGACTCACTGTCCCAGACGCTACCCTGTTACTACATCGTTAACCCTTTCATTTATATTTTCAGGGAGACACAGAGGACGGGAGGCAAAGTGGTGCCGAGTAGTACCACAGTGCAGATGACAAGTGTTATATGTTGGCTTGTCATCATTTCTTAACAAGCTTTACATTTTTATTTGACGTCTAAATTTGGCAATAAGTGTTGCATACTCTGAAAGCCAAGATTTCATTTATATACTTTATTCAAAATAAAAAAAAACCCTCTAAAATGCCCCAAAATTGAAATGTCGACATAATCCTTGATTATCTAGAAATGAGCTTTTGCAACATTTGACTGATTTTGATAGAGCATGCCACATATACATTTTTTAAAGTGTATGTGATGCAAGAGAGCCAGTAAAAACAAATGGAATGGTCAAAGTTGTCATATTTACATTTAAGGTGTTGTCCACAATTGTCCTCTTGAGTAACATGCAAAGAAACCTTTCACCTTAAAAGTTGCTGCTAGCTGCTGGTTGTCTTTGAATGGCAACGTAAATTAAACCAATTACATGCATATAGAATATGCTCATCTGACAACACCGCAGTCCGCTGGAAGGTGGTGAGGTGCCCTTTGACCCAACTCCGTGGTTGGTCCATCTTGGGCATGACTCGGCACAACTTGGCAAATCTGAAAGTGCCAATGAACAAGCCTTGCCACCCCCCAGCTCCCTTGTAATAGAATAGAGACCCGCAGGAACTACTTTACAAAAGAGATAGTTAGAAAAAATGAAAGTATTTCCACTTATACTTTAGGTATTTTGAGGCTATTATTTATAATCAGGTATTTCCAAAAGCTTGGCAGGCATTTTGCAGTTTTACCACAGGAATTACATGTACCTGTGAAAGTCATTTCAGTGAAGAGAGAGCCTTATTCAACACAGCATTATTCCAGCCAGGGGTTAAAGGGTTTAAGTGAGAGTTACAGTGTTGGCAGTGAGTATGAAACATTAGCAGGCTTTAGTTAAAGTCATATACAGCTGTATAGGAGCCTGGGGAGCACAGTTATAAATAAATGATCACTATCTTAAAACGTATCCATGGGGGGTGCACTGACTGTACATGTAATTGGCTTGATATCAGACAGTATCTGTATTTGTACCATGAGAGGATAAGACTCCTAACACACACACACGCACACACAAACGCAGCACACACACACCATTAGATTGTACTACACTGTACATCTGCACCATGTTCCCCAGAGTCCAACATTAAAATGAAACACTTGAATGCCCAGGTAACTTCTACATGTCGCTGTCATGTGTGTGTGTGTGGCTGTGTATGTGCACTTATGTACACATGTGCGTCTTTTAGCTGTGAAGAAACGTATCTTTACTTAACATACACACAGACATTTTAGGTGCCAGGGTGACCGTGGCCGTGTTAAACGGGAGCACTCTTAACTTCCTCCATTATGGATGGCTGTGGTGAAATATGGATGACTTTGGCTTCCCCAGTGTAGTGTGTTGAGCTGCTGTGGCCCGCTAAGTGTCACGGGTCAAAAGGCTGAAAGGCAACATGGATTTAAAGACTAAATGACTTTGACCTGGGTGCAGGGATAGGGAAGGAACACACACAAGCAAGGGTCTGGTCACACACACATAAGCTGCATACATCCTACTGAAAGTGCAGTCACATAAACAAAGGTTGGAGAGTTTAATAGCATTGAAACAGCAGATAATATCAATGTTAGGAGGTTAAACCACAACACTTGAGCAGAAATGACTTTGTTCTTGTCTTCAGCTTTGATGTATGTGTGTGTGCAGACCCAGTGACGGAGGCAGAGGAAGCAATAATGTCTGAGAAAGAGAGATTTTATTGTGTGCTAAAAATACTTCTTAAATCAATGATGTACATGGCAAAGTTTGCTTTTATTATTGGCCCTCTCCGTAATGAGTTCAGCCATTGTAGATCTGTTATTCGTTGAAATAATTGCACTCCACAGCAGTTAAATAAATGCCATTTTTATTGTATTAAATCAAAATATTTTATAAAGGAATATTACTGAGTTTAAGACATGATTAGCAGAATTTATTTATTTATTTTTTTTAAAAAAAAGGCAACACAACGATCCAATTAAATCTGGTCAGAAAGATTCCATCTTCTCCTCTTTTTTTCCCATTGTTCCCACTTTCCATCCTGTCCACTTTTCTGTTACTTTTCTTCATCATTCTTTTCTTCACTCATATGCATCAATGATCAGGACACATGGAGAGAGCTGAGAAAACTGGGGTAAATGTGCTTCTTAAATGCAACGCAAGATAGTGTATTGTGTGTGGTAAGGCTGAATGAGTATGACACAGAAGCGTTCACTTAACCATGACATTCAATTTTGTTTCCAGTCAAGTGAAAATGAGAATGAGTAATATGATGATGACATGACACTACCACTGCCCGTAGAGGATGGGTGGTGAATAATGTGTGTGTGTGTGTGTGTGTGTGTGTTGAAAATCTTTACTTTATTTTTTA
>JAPZEB010000026.1:4141132-4153599 GCA_029783705.1 Chaetodon striatus | reverse complement strand
TAATGAAATGGTGACTCTAATTTAGATGTCCACCTTCAAATTGTGCTGATTGTATAAATGTTCTTTGCTGCCGGGTTGAAGACGTGCCAGAAGTATCCATGTTTTAGAATATGTAGCTAATTTGCAGAAAAGCATTGTCGAGTGTCATGGCTACATACGAGTCTGGATGTAAACTGCAACTTGACTGGTTTGCAGTGGCATACACCAGCGACACATTAATTCTAGTTTAATCTGTGTAAAAAATCAAACATAAAAATGACAGCTTGTGGTTTTACAGGGGGCATGTGCCAGAATATCTCTTGGCCAGGCTGGTGTCTTCCTGGAGTCTCCCCTGGTTGCCTGGCAACCTCACAGTGAGGGCAATACTCCGGAAAGTCAATGGGCCCTGCCACGAAATAGTTCTCTCCACAAAACCACAAATTGCTGTTTGTACATTTTGGTTTATGTACGGATACAACAAACAAGACATAACATGGTAGCCTGGGAACCAGAGTCATCTGCAAGCTCACATTTTAATCGCTCTGGCTGATGTTTCTGGTTCTTGTTCAGTTTAGACTGACTTCCTGCTGGGCTGGGTCAATCACCGCAGTTTAACTGGTTAATGGTGCGTTACAAAGACTGACAACTTGCAGGGGCTTTCTGATCTACGCAAAATATGTGAATATGTGATGATGCCATTTTAACTTTGCACACCCTCATGGAGAAGACACTATGACAAGCATAGACTTAGTAAAATAAATGACTGAATAAATAGAATCATCAATTAGGTATTTGGAAAACAACCAAGATGGCTGTACCTGATGTGAAACTGTTTGTTTTGCTACTATTTGCAAATTCTGATAATGAAAACTCACCCAGATGTATTGATCATCACAACTCATCTCTACTTGCTGTAGTCTGCTTACATTTGTCTGTTGCTCGGCACAAAGACACTTTTTATCGCTATAATTGAGTAAAACTGCTTTAACCAGTGTTTTTCCTGGTTTTAGTTGCCTGGTCCGTTTGTTTTGGAGAGGAAGGGACCTCTGCTGAACATTGAACACTGGGGTGCTCTGGCTTTCTGCAGTCCTCACTGCCAGATGACACTAGATCCCCGTTGTTCTTACACACTGTCCCTTTAAATGTGTGGTATGTATTATGGGGAAAACAAAAACAATTACACTGCTCTGACTGATTGTAGGTCTGTCCAATTGCGTCCCTAGTCATTTTGGTCTACAGGCATTGATAAAGCCTCTTGGAAAGCAAAAACGAACTGAGAGGTTCAAGACTAACTCACAGTTTTGATTTGGTATGGCAATGATAGGCAAATAATGTGGTGAGTACTTAATGAAAAGGCTTCGGAGGTGTTTTAGACTGATTTATTTACCTTTAATCAAAAAACTAGGATTCATTATTAGGATTTATCCTCCTGGTACCATGGATAACTAAATGTGTTGCCAGTCTATGCAAAAGTTGTCAACACCAACAAGTTTTCTCTCCCAACCTGTCAGATATCACCATTTGGTCTGTGGACTTTCAAGTCTACACAATGCACTGGTTTTCCTCAGCGTGTCTCTTGTTGACGTTTCGGCATGACATGTCAATATACGCCTGTTACATGCATTTTGTCTTTTTAAATTACTGTAAGGCAGTTCACAGTCGTTAAATTTGTACCCTCTCTCTTCCCTTATGTTCCTTGTTACTATATGTAGAGTGACGATTGGTTAGTTGACGTGACAAGATTATGTATGAAGACAGCAAGTTTTCACAGGAGTCAGTAGGTAAAGGCTGAACGGTGCTCACAGCTCATTGCATAGACAGTGCTAGCTTGCAAGAGTGCACAACCAATCATAGTTGCCTTCACTGATGTAAATAGCTGTGCATTCAGTCCTCACCTGCCAAAGTTAAGTGCAGAAATGGAAGATTCCTTGTCATGTGCAGTGATTTCCTCCAATGCACATCCAGACAGAGTAGCCTAGCTTACTTTGGAAGCAGAAAGCACGACAATACACTTCCGTTTTTACAAGAGATGTACAGTTTCTGTTTGTTAGATGGATACAGTCTCTTTCAAAATAAACTTTCGACAAAAAAAAACCTGGTATATAAACCTTGTGTTCCTTGTGCAACACAAGCATGCTGTTAGGTGTAAATAAAAACATCATGGTTTGGGTCAACAGTCGTACAGGAAGTGGACACCAGGCTCCTATGTGAAAGTCTGTTTTTTGTTGGACCCATCCACCACTTCTCCAGTTGGGACTTTTCAACTCCTTAAATCATGCTGTTGCCCTGCAGTTTTTCAAATTGATTCCATCCGGTGGCACGACACACTGATGCCACCTAGCAGTGTACCATACCACCGTGAAAGGATGCCTTTTTTTGTCAGTGCCTGACAGCAAAATCACTGAGCAAGTGGCAGTATTTGACAACTTGGGAATAAGAACAGCTTGTCAAGACATGGGCCTAAAGACCACAGATGTCACCCTCATGGTGATCCTAGAGGAAAAGCCAGGGCATCACTGAAGTATTCAAGATCTTGTGGGTGCCGTTAATGTCCACACAAAATGTTTTTTAATCCAGATTTACTAGACTGAAAAATTGCTGCATGGTGCCTTAAGAGGACATTTATCATATAAAATTACTATAACCTATTACTTCACAAAATGATGTTGCACAGAAGTGGACTTGTGCACTAGTTTGCTGCTGCGCTGGAACATTTTGCTGTTTAACTGGGGTGAGATGCAGCCGCTCCCCTGCAGCTCATCGTGTTTGTCTTAGTCGCTTTACGAGCGCATTCGTTAGAGGGGTAAATTGATTTTTGCAGGGAATGTTGTTTCTGTAGGTAATTATGGAAATGGTGGCGTTTCCTGCACATCTGCTCAACCAGTCTGTTCTCTTTGGGTCCTGACAAATTACTCTACAGGAAATGTTGACATAACTGCAGGGGAGCATGCATGCATACGGATATGTGAATACACTGTGCATGGGTTTGTGTACACACACACGCATGTTCATGTCCAAACACACAAATCTACCATGCTAATGTCACATATCTGAGTTTTCTCATTGTGTATTTAATAAATATTGTCATAAGTAGACAGTTTAAACCCGCCACTACCTACACACACTCAACGATAAATGCAAAGCACACAGTAATACCCTTTTCAGGTGAAAGACTTTTACGATTGTAGGCGCAGATGAAATGATAATGAAGAACATACACATACTCACTGAGTTTATCAGTGTAATAAAGTCTATAGTAATCCGTCTCTTCCCCTTGCTCTCTCAAACACATAGAAAAATGCACACACACACACACACACACACACACACACACACACATTTCTGCAGAAACAAGCACTCATGCAAACACGTGGAAATAATAGGTGAGACAGAATCACCACCGCTAATCTAAAACCCAGTGGCTCGAATTTTTGAGGATTTAATGAGTTTTAGACTGGAGAGCCCTTTTAATCACATACAAATACACACACACACACACACACACACACACACATGCACACCTCTTATGCAGCATTCCGTGGAGCAGAAGCCCTGATGTTATTAACAATGCAGCAAATTTCTCAGTCTTATGTCACCTTTGACTACACAGAAGACATGAACACACGCAGAAGATATTCCATGCCTGCGACTAATAGTCATTATTACCATATGTGATTATTATTGATTATTCTTTATTAATTGATTGATCACTCATTCAATAAATTGTTAAAAAATAGTAAAAAAAAAAACGCTCTTCACAAGCTCTGAGGGCCCAAGGTGACATTTCAAATGGCTCATTTTGTTAATTTATAGTGATAAACAGAGAAAAGCAGCACATCCTCACATTTGAAATGCAGGAACCTGCAAAGTACAGCTTTATCACATCCATCAATTAAAGTCCAACTGAAATTAAATTGCAGGTTTTTGGCTTCAGCAAGATCTATTTTGTAGATTACATATTCTAAGTTCTCTTTTGAGGAGGAAAAAAAAATCAGATAACAAAAGGAATATGTTTATATTTCACATGCTTTCCTTTTTATGAATGAACCTCCTGTCTATACCTATAACTTTATTTATATGTGCACTGAAAATAATATCCTTTACACTGATATCACTGGCAGACAGCAGCCTGACACACTACATAGAACTACACCTTTGGACCCAGTTTCACATCTGCAAACAAGAACATGAGAATGACCATAGGTCACCTTTGGTCAAGAGCTCTGGGTAGTGATCGAAAGAATGAGATTGCAGATACAGCAGCGGAAATGAGTTTGCTGCATGGGGTGGCTGGGCTCAGCCTTAGAGATAGGGTGAGGAGCTCGGACATCTGCAAGGGAGCCGCTGCTCCTTTGCGTTGAAAGGGGTCAGTTGAGGTGGGCATCTGATCAGGATGCCTCCTTGGCGCCTCCCACTGGAGGTTATTCCAGGCACGTCCTACTGGTAGGAGGCTCCGGGGCAGACCCAGAACACGCTGGAGGGATTACATATCTCATCTGGCCTGGGAACGCCTTGGGGTTCCCAAGGAGGAGCTGGGAAGATGGGCTAGTCAGCCTGAGCACACTGATTAGCTTTAAACCAACACTGGTCAGTTAAGATGCTAAATGCTGTTTGTTTTTTTTCTCCCTACTCTGTGGCTACGTTCAGACTGTAGGCAAATCAGATTTCTTCCTTAAATCATATTTTTAAGACAGACTGTCTGCACTTTTGCTTGCAAGTGAGTGGATGAGATTTGTGGTTCCAGACATCACCAACCTATCTGCATGGGTTGCTGTAGTAACATAGACATCAGTAACTACGTAGCTATGCTGGCGACATCACTTTCCAATGTCAAAGCAAAAGAAATGGAGGCCAATCATTTCCATGGGATCATTTAATCCTCCGGCTAGTAGCAGCATGGATTCTGCTCAGCACATCTGTCCCTTTGGATTTGACATTGTTGTTGTTTTGTGTTACATTGTGAATGACACAAAACACACACTGAAATCTGATTTGAACATACAGAGTGTCCAGAGTAAGACGCATCTGTAGAAATCCAATTGGACTAGCTTTTCAAAACATCTTCAAAGTGGTTTGCATCTGATTTAGCAAAACAGTAAAAGAGGTCATGTACAAGAAATGTTGTTACCCATGCTAAAAACAGCAGGACTTTTGGGACTTTTCATCAATACCAATCAACAGGTTATCCAGTACAAGGTAGCCTATCTACCTCCTGTAGCACCACCAATAGGTTTCATTTGTCCAGTGCTCTGGTTTATGACAATGTACTCTTATTCACTGGTTGTCCAATATCTATGCTTTTCCATGCTCCTTGGCATGTGATATCAAGGCCAAAGGTATGCTTTGATGACTTTATGAAACGTATTGGGCTTTCATCTAGTGATGGGCAATGACGACTCATGAAGCATTGTCTTTATTTTCTGAGCCCACTAGATGGCGCTTATTGTTCAACAAAAGGTCGAAAGCACACTGAATTGCTATTCTTTGAGCATCTCTCTTTAAACCAAGAGCGCCATCTAGTGGACTTAGAAAATAAAGAAAATTCTTCATGAGGCTTCATTTGGCCATCACTACTTTCAACCAACCTCAATGTAAACCCATCCACTGCAATATTTGACGCTGGAAGTAACTGAAGTGGTATAAAGAGCAAGAAAGTCCGCTTAGGACAGGAGAGAGTGCTGGTTGATGGGTCAGACAATACTGGGAGACCCAGAACACTGTGTCTCTTGTTAAGTGCCTACATCTCATGTTAAACCAGAAGTCACTGTTGTTTTAACATTGCGTCACATAATTTATGTATGGACATCAGGCGGTGACATTACTGACATAACCTGGGAATAAGAATAGGTTGTTTGTATTCAGTTTGCAAGAAAGGTATGTGTTTTTATGTTGTCCAGACTACCTTAAATCAACTTGGATATACTATACTAATACTATACTAAAGAATGGGTCTGGGGTGACAGTCTAAACAAGACCTAACAAAACAATGTCTGTCCTGGGCTTGTGTCTTTCTCTTTTCCCCAAATCAATTATAAAAATGCAAGGTTCTGGTGCAGAAAGACTGCTGCAACACCATTTGCATAACTCAGCATAGTTGGTCCATTAAAAATGATGATGCCCAGAAGGTGAGCTGAAGTCAAATATACATGTTTTGTATCTTTTACTCTTGTGAGATAGAAATGTTGAAAATCAAATAAATATATGTATGAAGATGACAGTGCCAATTCACAGAAAGTCAGAGCTTTAAAAAATTCTCTTGGAAAAAAACAACCATCTGAATCAGCATAATATACTCATCTGCACACGGACACATTATACAGTTATGTATTTACATTTATTATTATTCATCATTTGTTATTATTCAAAACCATTCGGCAAACTGAATTGTGTGCAAAGAACATAATGGATGATAATATATTTACATGCATGAGCATACTGCGCTTGTGTTTGCGTTGACACACATTTCACAGCCTACAAATAAGTCTGAACACACACACACACACACACACACACCTGCTTTCCATGTCCTTGTCTTTCATGCTTACAGAAACAAACAGCTCTATACTATAGAAAATCACAGCACAAATCATTTGCCACCACGATCTGACTACCTGACTTAAGTGCTGATGATGATGTTTCCAGACAAACTGTCAAGAAAGATATTTGCTCAGAGAAAGCACGGCAGTGACGTGTGTTGATAAGTCCTGAAATAGACCCTAATCAGTGAGTAAGTGCCACACAGTCAGGTCAATCTATGGAGGTGACAGCAGAGGTAGCACGCAGATACAGGCTGATGGGAGTCAAAAACTGCAAAATCACAACATAAATACTGACTAATGCCGATCTCAAGGACTCGTTAACTCACTCATTCACACTAAATGAATCATTTCCACCCAGACATTCAGTGACTCAGCTAGATGCCCTCCTTCCATATATCCATGCAAGTCTGTTGATTGAAATGGGTCTATGCAGCGTGTTATTCAGAACCATAATCATGTCTTCAACCTGAGTTAATAATCCCTGACATTTTCTTAGAAATAAATGTCAGCAGTGTCGCTCCATCACACACTGATAGCACAACAGTGATTCAACCTATGGCCACTTCTAAAACCTGGTGGTGTCTGGTAGGCCTTTTCTTTCGTGACTCTGAATATGAGTCAGATAGGAAGCTAGCATATGTAAGCCTCCTTATGTGAAACTCTTTCACTTTTTAACAGGTTTGGATAGTTGACATTGTCCATGAAGAGTGGGAGGCTTGCTTACATGACAGCCTTGATCCTTTGGTGTGCAGAGGTGGAAATGGCATGTTTTCAAATTTTAACCCGTAGAATGCCACATTACTCTTTCAAAAATGCTGTGTGGAATTACCACGATGATGAATACTTTTAAAGGGATGGTTCAGATTTTATGAAGTGGGGTTGCGTGAGGTACTTTTCCAAAGTTAATGTGAATATACAGTAGTTTGGAGAAGCATGCAGAAGTGTTGATGTGGAAGCTAAGCAATGTGCTGTTGTGGACTGGGGCAGCAGTATAATGTATTTTAGCTATGTAAAGAAACAGCCCGCCTGAAAAAAAATATCTGTAACAGTTAAACAGTATGCTATATTGAGAATATTTTCACAGTTTTACAGCCTTTTCAAATGAGCAAGCTGATAATGGCTTCAGTTTCCCATTTATGCTCCACCAGACTCCATTGAGAAAAACAGTAATTTGACATTGCTGAACACAGGAGTTGCCGGTTCACTGCTGTCAGAATCAGCTAGTTAGTTTGTGTTGTTGTGTGACTTTGGAGAGTTTGAACTAACCCTTTTAAAAACCAAAGTCACACACTAACAGAAACAAAATAATTGATTGAGGCAGTGGTAGGCCAGCAGCTCCTGTGTTCAGCAATATTAAATCACTATTTTTCTCAATGGAGTCTGGCTTTGAAGACAGGGATGGAAGTGCTTCAGTTCTCTGTCAGAAATTGCAGTCTGAGGGTATGCTAAAGAAGTGAAAATATTGACAAAATAGTGCACACTGGAACTGATATTTATTCTTAAACTTTTATCAGGTTTTTTTTTTTAGGTGAAACTTTTTTTTAGATGGCTAAGACGACATTTCTTTGCTTCCATGTCATATTCCAGCCTGCTTCTCTAAACTAGGGGCGCCCTGATTGACATCTACTGTATGTAAAACTCCATCTATATCTAATGACACAGCAAAATTATTAGCTACAGCTACATTATCACTGAGTCGCCACTGAAGTGCTGCTCAAACAGTAATTTACGTAGTTACATCATGACATGCTTGTGTGTGTTTGCTACTTGCCACAAAACACCTCAACTGAACACCATCTAAAGTTTGTATTTGGTTAAAAAATATCTATGCTTTTGATTGATGTCTGACCGCCATTTTAACATTGCATTTCACAGCCTCATTGCATCCCTGTGTCCACCGCCATGCATATAAAGCTGGCATAACATTAGCTAACTAAGCTTAAGGGGAGAGTGCCAAAGCTATAAACAAAAACACGATTGCTTGACACTGCGTCATTAGAGCACTGAAAAAGCTGAGTGCAGTTCAACATTACTATCTATCACTACTATCAATTTGTAGCATGTCACGCTCATCCGCAGCGACAAGTGTCATGTGATGGCCTCATGAAGCGTCATGAAGCATTTTCTTTATTTTCTGAGCCCACTAGATGACCTTCTTGGTTTAAATAGAGGCTCAAAGAGTAGCAATTCAGTGTGCTTTCAAACCTTTTGTTGAAGAAATAAAGAAAATGCTTCATGAGGCTTCATTTGGCCATCACTAGTGTCAGGTGTCAGTTTATAGCTTCATGTAATTAGCTTCCATGGAAAAGGACTTTTAGCCCCTTGCTGCGTCGCTCATAGTGTGAATACAGCATAAGTCCCTCATATTACCCCACTTCCATAGATCTCTTAAATGCAAATTTTGAGAAAAATAAAATACAGCATCATTTATTAATGTATTATTTTTCCTCATTTTCTATTTTTAATCTTTGAGAGGATTTGACATTCTAGTGCCCCTAATTAAATATGACAGATGTGCTGGTGGTAAATAAAACTGTGGCTACATCATGACCTTGACTCTGTGACCATCAGAAAGCAAACAAACACAAATTTCAGAAAATATGCTGTTTGCTCATTTATTATTCTCGATACCTAATTCAAAAAGATTTATTCCAGACTGGTGAGTAACGTTAACTCTACTCCCTATTCTGCAAATAAAAAAGTAAACAAACGCTTTATTCTAACCACCCACCCCACTTGACTCTCCAAAGCCCTCCTGAATTCCACTTCAACTTAAGAAGCGGCCTGCACATGTTAGTGTTGATGCAAATCATTCCCAGAGAACAATAGAATAGTTGGCTCACAGCTAATTATGCCAGTTATTTAATACAATCGACCGCCCCTGTGTTAGTTAAAGCCAAAGCTTAGGGACCCTAAGTAAAGACAGGTGGCTTCCAGTTTGTACACACACACACACACACCTCTCTCTCAGTCAGGGTAATATAGTCATTAGCTTTTTGAAATAACACTGCCTATTTATTTTTCTCTCTGCTTTGTGTGTGTGTTTGTGTGTGTGTGTGTGTGTCACATCATATCACAGGGCTCTTGAGAGTTGTGCCATATCCATGTTGTTCTTTCATTACCGTGGGCTTATGCAGATTTACATGGATATTGAGGTTGGTTGGGGCCTTAAACCATAGGGGCTTAGGCAATCAGGCAGTTGACTGTGACTGTATGTGTGTGTGTGTGTGTGTGTGTGCGTGTCTGTCTGTGTGTGTGTGTGGGTAAGGGTGTGGGGGGTAGATTATCGTTCACTTGATGAAAAAAGTATATGACATGAAAGCCTGTCAGCTCAAATAATCTATCCCCCTCTCTTCATCTCCCTCGGTCTCTGGAGTGACACGCTACATTTGCATTGCCAACTTAAATTAAGTTTATTTCACCCATGTGACACAGAGACAGCCAGCTGATCATGTGTTTGGCACGTTGCGTGAACACGCAAATCCCAGCTGTATCAGTGACAATTAAAAAGTGATGAAAAGACAGCTTTAAATCTTAAATCATGTGTGCAGGCACAGAACAAAAGAAGTGTGATTTGGGGAATCCTCCTTCTCATGTGAGGCTGCACGAGGGTTTGGTTCTGTCATTCCCGATCACATTATTCATTGTATTCTTAATCAGTGTTCCTGCTGCAATAAGCTGAAGGCATTGCATGCCTGTGTTCTACAACGTGGATCACATTATCAAAGATTATGCCGTTGACTTCTAATATTCAATCAACACAGTTTTTGTGAGACGCGTTTACTCATCACTGATACAAAACCTTTTGTTCCAAGAAACTCGTGGCACATGTCCTTCATATTCTGTCGTGTATCAAGATAGTGTCACCTCCATAAAAGAATATTGTTTCTTTTTGTTTTTTCTGAGAGTGAGAATCGAGTGAATCAATATCAATCTCAGGTGTGTTTGTTAAGTGCAGAGATGGATTCAGGTCGTTGTTTGCCCAGCTTAGAAAAAAAAGACTGGAATCAGAGTAAAACAACCAGTCTGGCTTTGTCAGAAGTTCAAAAACACCTCAACAACAATTTATAGTGTTAGAAGGAGTTATGAGCTGGACATAATTTTTCTTAGTGTGCATCAGCTGGACGCAGTGACTGTGCAGAGCTTTCCAAAGTGTTGTGGTCACTGTGATATTGCTACATTTACCACCACTACTGAAATACTCAAACCTCTGCTCAGACTGTATGTGGCCACGCATAAAACCATGATGGATGAACTGTTGTTTCTTGAGACACTGTGATAGCATGTAGTGTTGTCATAGTATTCAAATTTCTAACTTGCCTTGAAAAATATCAATATTTGATACCATTTTTGATACCATGAGGAAACATTGACATTCAGGGCATTAAACTGAAAAGTCCAGATAAACCAGAGTCAGTGATTTCTTTCTAAACACATTATATATGTTATAAAATACCATAAAACTTCAATTAAAAGCCTTAGTTCCAATTAAATGACTAGTAAACAGCCGTCTCAATTTTTTTATTTCTTAATAGAAGTTTCTCAGATGTATAAAACAGGGTTGTTGGCTACCTCAAATTATGTGTCCTTCGCTCTATTACCCTGAAAGTTATTGGTATTTCTTTGGTCTGTAAGGGTCCTGAGATCAAAAGAATCAAAAGAGTTTTGTATAAAAATTGATATGCCGAGTGCTTTAATCCTCGACTGCCATAACTCCCTCTCCCTCTCTGATGTGCTGTCTGTCATAGCTAGCTTTAGCTTCCGCTAGCTAGCTAAAAATAAACAACTGATTGTATTTCCCATCTTTGCTGAGCAACAGTTTTGTGTGAAAGGCATTAAAGGTCTGTCCCACGTAGACCCCTGTCCAAAATAGAGGCCTGTTGATGTCAGTGGTTTGAGCAAATAATAGCCTGGACTATTGAAGTTTTACGATACTTGTCCAACATATGCAAAGACTGGGAACTGTGTAGTACTGAATTGTGGAGTTAGACCAATAAACTGTTTTTCACCATTTTATTTCATTGAATTAATTAATTAATTAATTATTTTTTGTGAGCCTACTTGCTGACGCAGTTGACCAATCGATATCCTGCGACCACCTATACGATAAACATTACCACACTACAAAAGTTACCTTACAGTGAGCGGATAGCGTCAGTGACTTTTCATATTGCCCCTGTGTGTGAGCAGCGATTTTGCTAAGTCCTTTGAGCTCTCTTAGCTCTTTCAGTCTGATAAATACATAAATCAACATCTTTGTTAAATGCTACAATCATACAAATGCAAGCAACGTAGCCGTCAATAACATACCTTGCAGTCTTTCTGCCCCGGCCTGCTGGCAGTTACTGCTCACTGCTGTGTGCTTTGTGCTAACGTTAGCTGCTATTACCTGCTGAGCAAAAGGCTTGCTATGCAACGATTCTAGTTCCCTTGTTCTGAGAGTGTGTGCAGTGCAGTCATAGATTGTGTGTGCTAATGTGTTAGCTACTAAAAGGCTGTCACTATGGGGAGGCTCATTCTTCAGCTTGGTGGGGTATGTGTGCTCTGTGCTACTGATTGAGTGGCTAACAGGAGTTTGTTGCTATGTGGCAACTTGTTCTCCATCTTGGGGGTTGTATGATACTGTACTATGGACTTAGCTCATGATGGAGTCTGTAGCTTTGCAGCAGCTTGACCTGCATTTCAGCTCCTTCAATGGACAAGCCCCCAGCATCTCAGAGCAGAGAGTACTGCTTATTTTTTCATTACTTAAACTTAAATAATTTACTTTTTTTTTTTTTAATCATTTGAATTTGGCTGGGTGGTTAGTAACAAATGTTTCTGTCGTGTGAAAAACTCATCACAAATATTTATTTTTGCTTTACCTGGACTTTATTTTTATTCTTCTTCTTCTTATTTATTTTTTTTTTTCAGAAGATAAAATAAAATAAAATAAAATAAATGATAAAA
>JAPZEB010000026.1:4129581-4141032 GCA_029783705.1 Chaetodon striatus | reverse complement strand
AACAGCACAGCTGGAAACATCCTGCTGTGTCATGAAAAAAAACCAAACAAACAAAACAAAACAAAACAAAAAAAACGGTTTTGTCACAACATATCAGATGGAACTGTCCTGATTGAAAATATGCCTACCCCACCCTTTTTTCCACAAAAAACATGGCTGGAAATGTCCTTTAATATTGTTTATATATAAATAAATACCTGGTTTAGTTACAACAAACACAGCTGGAAATTTCCTGACGTCTTCTTTAAAATATTTGCTTTCTGCTGTCTGTTGCTTGGCAGTAGTGATGGCCAAATGAAGCATCATCAAGGCTCATGAAGCATTTTCTTTATTTTCTGAGCCCACTAGATGGCACTCTTGGTTTAAAGAGAGCAGCTTAAAGAATAGCAATTCAGTGTGCTTTCAACCTTTTGCTGAACAAAAAGCACCATCTAGTGGGCTCAGAAAATAAAGAAAATGCTTCACAAGGCTTCATTTGGCCATCACTACTTGGCAGCTATCTTACCTAGGTCTCATGACATCCACAATCCTGGTGATCAGAAACTCAGCTCATGCATATGTAATCTGAACCATGTCACTTTAGAAATTTTAATGTGATCTATATAAAACGTACAAATGTAACACACCTGTGATTCCCAGAAATATATGCCAGCATTATCTCCTGGTGACTGAGCAGAAGTATAACTTACCCTAAAGCAATCATGGCACTGAACAGAATCCTTCTCAGATTTTATTCTTGCAGTTATGCGTATGCAACATGATATCTCATTGATTGACTCGCTCCATACCCCTGATCCTGACGGTGACACTAATAGAATTCACACCATTCTGTAGGTCTTTCATTTCCATACTAATGCGTCGCCATGTCTCATACTGATTCATGCAATTCCTTTGGGTGATACTAACATTACAAAACTACCCTGGCTCTATACATTACTGTAATTCAAAAAAGGTCTTTGTAAATGGAGTCACACGAGGACATTCATTCTTCTTTATGTTTCTGTTAAAATTGTTAGATTTTTAATTCTTTTTTTATTGACATTTCTGAAGGTTGCCATTTTGGAGCGTGAGCTGGTCCCAGGAGCTTCTGACCTTTTGTAGAGATGGGGTACCATGGGTAAATACAAAACTAATAGATATCTGACACATCCGTATATGCTGAAATGCTTTGATGAGTTGGCTTATGATCCACTGGGGGGTAATGTGCATGTTTTTCAATATCTTTGCATGTGTGTGAGACTCTGATGTCCATGGTTGATGTATAGTAGCATGGCCTTTTGCATTTTAATGACTTCTACAAGCCACCAACAGCTAAAAGATGTCTTGCAGGAACCATTTTGACATACTTGGTTGCATGACAATCCTGGTTTGGTATATTTATATTTATTTTTGAAGCTTTGGCCATTGTTTGTATCAGCTGTGAAAATATTGTACTTAGCAAGTAAATTGCTGAGATCTTGTGTGATGGGGCAAGAAACACAAGCTGTCAACTGACCAGACGGGTTGTGATCAAGCCAACAGTTGAGCCAGATTACTGGAACCACTTTGTGAGGAGGTTGAAAATTGAAAGCAATGTTGGTTATTATCTTTCATTATACAGGAAACACAGCTTGCCACAGCTACGGCAAGTACAGTAAGTCAACATTTTACCTGAAATTTAGTCTGTGGACAAATTGTAATGGATGTTTCAATTAACATATTGACTTGTAATTCTACTGTTTGCTTTGTTGTCTCTTCCAAGTGCCTTGAGGTCTCTTTCAAAACCTGTCTTACTGCCATGGCTTCTTTCTCCATCCAATGTCTTGTATCAGTACCAAAATAAATGATGGCCAAAACTAAGAAAATAGGATCCAACTTGCAATAAACTGGAATTATGGTTTGAGTATGTTTCTGTAGTGAATAAACTTGGTTTAGCTTTTTCCATAAACCCATATGTTTAAAGAGGGTGTACTTGCTTAGATAGGTATCTGGTCACCTTTATAAGGATAGACAGACATTTCTACAGAGTGTGCATTATGCATGCTCTCAGTATTTCAGCTAGGTTGATTACTTTTAAATTAAAGTGGCTAAAGTTTATCGTTTTGACAAAAACACAGACCAGTATTCTTTGAACTGAGTGATGAGTATGCAGCATTTCCAGCACCACTTAAACGTTATTGTTCCCCTTTTCCCCTTGAAGTGCTTATTTTACTGCTTCAATTAAATGTTACTTTTCTTATTTTCATTGCTGCATTATTACATCAAGAAGAAATTACACACTTTATTTGCTATCTTTGGAATATAACCTGTGTTTTACATTCAGTTCAATTGACTGCAGAACAACCTGAGCCTTAAGGCAAATGATGGACCAGCCGGAAGGTATAAAGGTTGAAGAGATAATCAGATCATTAAAGCTACAATGTTTTAATCTATATACTCTTCTCAATCCCGCAAGGGGAAATTCCAAGTTTTCACTCTGTTTTACATATATACACAGGCCTGAAAATACCCACACACATGCACAGACAGGGCCTATACATGCATCAAAATGGAAAGATGTCAGAGTGAGGGGGCTGCCAATGGACAGGAGCCCCGAGCGGTTGGGGGGATTTGGTGCCTCCCTCAAGGACTACCGTGCCACCAGTGATGATGGCTGTACACATACCGTTGCATTGTCCAAAATGAGAACCATAGAGACAGTGTCTAAGGAAGCAGAACCAATGCAAAGTGATTTATTCATAAAAGCAAGAATACAACGAACCAGTAACCCATTAAAGCTACCAGCTGCTGGCTCTGTTCCTGCTTTTATGAATGATCTTTTTTGATGAAAATGTGTTGAAATATATGTAGTCCACTGTATTCTAACCATAAAAATGAAATATTTTTTTAATATACACATGAAAGAGATAACATTATTCGTCATTGGTTCTATTTATGATAATCAGTTGGTCTTTTAGGAAACACTAATGTACATCCATAATTTGTCAGCTATTCCAGTAATGTGAAAGCCAAATGATTAACCTTGATGGTAATAATCTATAGTTCACAGACAGAGTGTAACCTGTGCTGATGCAGCCATTACTGTGTTTACTTTTAGCTTTGTTGCACTTTGCATAATGTTTCTACTAATGGAATTACACAAGCCTCGCCACATGGTGATGAGTCCTTTCTGCAGGTTCAGCTGTATACTGATAACACTGATAATGTTTTGTAGATGTTAACTGACTGCACTGCTGTCCATGACAACTTTTATTTACAAACAACCCCAGTCCACTCTGATCCATTAGCATTTTTTTAATTTGCTCTTTGGCTGTTTATCTTTAATTTCTCTAATGGACCAACATCAGGGTTACATCATTTCTTATGTTACAGTTTACTTTTGTTTTAATTTCCTGTATTAGTGTACTGTATTTATTACTGTACCTTCCACTGTGTATGTTATAGGTTTTCTGGTTCTACAGTATTTCTCTTGCAGTAGTGCAGTGTGCATGAACAACAAACAGGTGACATCAATGAGGTGGACCTTAACTTAATCCTATTGGGAGGAACCAACTCTCACAATGATATAATAGGCAGGTGTCCATCCAAATGTTATGCAATTTTAACAAAAGGAATCAGAAAACCTGTTAAAGAAAATGCTAATTATTGTGCATTTCCATCCACTGATGTTGTGGATATTAGGGGGCAGATTTTACCTTGGTCAGAGTGCTCTGTTCTACTCAACATTTTTTCTTACCTAAGATCAAAAATAAGAAAACATTGTTGAATCCTAGAGATACTACAGCACTGACAAATTAAGAACAAAGTGTGGATATGAAGAAAAATAAGAGAATTTTGTTCACATATCATTCCATGCACAAGGCCCAATGACACTCAATTCATGTTTTTTTGGCTACAGTTGTTGAACAGGAGTACGGTCTTCACAGATTCATAGATGGATTTGAACATTTCTGGCCTTAGGGCCTCCTATTGTTTATATATTACCTTGCCTACAGGGCATCCAGGACAGATGCTACAACCCAGGCTGTTACTATAACTGTGTCCATATGGCAGTGTGTATGTGTGTTTTACAAAGAGAGAGCAGATCTATACTCATATATCTATGATCACAAGTGTAAGAGCAACATAAATGTATAAATACCATGTTTCTACTAAATAATAGAAAGAAATCTACCACATATTGTATGCATCTTTGCCCTGATCAATAATTGAGTGTATTCATCACAGCTACTTTGACACTGCTGTACAATAATCATTATTTATCATGTTCATAAAAAAAACCCTAAATTATTCACCATGATATAAAATGCAGTATTTAACACATGATATTGAGGCTTATGTAACATTTAAGCCAGTTGTGTCCCCATAAGCGGCTGTTATCATGCCTGAGTGAACATGTAATGGAGTTGTATTTCTTGTCAGGTTCATATCTTGAGGCTGTACAAGTGGTATATGATGTAACACCGCACATGGTCTAGTGGTGGTTTCTTGTATGAGAGATAACACTATATACATACCACAGACTGTAGAGTAATTTTTATTATATAGTAATTAAGGCAAAAAAAGCAACAACAAAAGCCCTGTGTGGGTGTGAGAGCAGAGAACAGATTTTCTCAGTATGTGTGACATACTGAACCCATAGACGATGCCACTGTGCCATGCAACAACATAATGGTGTGTTTTATTAGACTGCTTTGAGTGACAGGAACGAGGATACAGAGGAAGAGACCAATTATATGTGTGACCAGGTTTAATGCCTCACATATAGCACACTGTTGGTGTCACTGACATCAATTTTGTAATGTGGAGAATCACACACACTTTTGCTCTGCACTATTCATTGAACTGTTGTTAACACAGATGTGGGTCATCAGCTGATGTAGTAAATGTATTTTAGTCAAATAAATATTGTTACAGAGAGAAATGCGTGACCCTTAACAATTTAATTGGATTTCATGGCCCATTGGTGTGCTCTGAACTACAGAGGGCATTCACATGTTTTTTTTTTTTTTGCATTTCCTGTAAACATTTTGCTCATCACCACTTTAGGCCAACATTGGCTCTATTTTCTGTGTGACCTGTGTTTCTGTGTCCAAGTTCATCTTAGCACTTTAATCAATTACTGTACTGAGCATTATATAATTAAAGCAAAGCCAAATTTAAGTGTTAACCTGGATTCTTAGCACCATGTGTCTCAGTGAAAATGCAGTACAGTGGCATGCAAAAGTTTGGGCACCCATGATCAAAATTTATTTTACCATGAATAGTTATGTAAGTAGAAGATTAATTGATCTCTAAAAGACATGGAGTTAAAAATGAAACATGCTTTTTAAATTTTAAGCAAGATTATTCTTGTTTTGAACAATATTAGGATGAAACACAGGGAAGGAGCACCATGCAAAAGTTTGGGCACCCCAAGACATTTGAGCTTACAGACAGCTTTTACTTGGGTCTCAGACCATGATTATCTTATTAGGACTATGGCTTGTTCACAGTCATCATTAGGAGAGGCCAGGTGATGGAAATCTTTAATAACTCTAACTCCTGAAACCTTGTTCTAACAATCAGCAGCCATGGGCTCCTCTAAACAGCTGCCTAGCAAATGACTGATGCCCACAAAGCAGGAGAAGGCTAGGGTAGGATAGTTAAGTGTTTTCATGTAGCTGTGTCCTCACTTTGTAATGTAATAAAGAAATGGCAGTTGACAGGGAGTGTGGAGATCAAGTAGAGGTCTGAAAGACCAAGAAAACTTTCTGAGAGAGCTGCTCGTAAGATTGTTAGAAAGGCAAAACTGACTGCAAAATACCTACACGAAGATTTAACAGACTTGGAGTGGTGGTGCAACGTTCTACTGTGCAGCAACACCTCTACAAATCTGACCTTCATGGAGGAGTCATCAGAGGAAAACCTTTTCTGTGTCCTCACCACAAAATTCAGCATCAGAAGTTTGCAAAGGAACATCAAAACAAGCCTGATGCCTTTTGGAAACAAGTCCTGTGGAGTGATGAAGGTAGAAGTTAGAAGTTTTTGGACACAATGAGCACAGGTATGTTGGAGAAAAAAGGGTTCAGAATCTCATGAAAAGAACACCTGTCCAACTGTAAAACACAGGGGTAGATCGATCATACTTTGGGCTTGTATTGCAACGAAAACGATCCTAAATACACCTCAAAATCCACAATGGACTTCCTCAAAAGACGCAAGCTGAAAGTTTTGTCATGGCCTTCACAGTCCCCCGACCTAAAAATCTGTGGGTAGACCCCAAGAGCTTCACAGAGCTAGAAGCCTTTTGCAGGAAGAATGAGTGAAAATCCCCCAAACAAGAACTGAAAGACTCTTAGCAGGTTACAAAAAGTGTTTGGGAGCTGTAATACTTGCCAAAGGGGGTGCTACTGACTAATGACCATGCAGGGTGCCCATACTTTTGCTTCAGGCCCTTTTCCTTTTTTTTCATTTTGAAACTGTAAAACATAGAAATAAAACGGTAATCTTGCTTAAAATATTGAAGAAATGCTTCATCTTTAACCTCACGATTTTTTTTTTTTGCATGCCACTGTATTACTGTAAACACTGGTGATTTAATACCTCCTATGATCATTCAAGTCATCTTCTTCCATTTTGTTGTGTGCATACACTTGTTGGAAATACAGACATCAGCTTTCATAACATTAAAGGTCACACCAAGTCTGACATAAAGTTTGGGTGACATTAGGTTGTGGATTGTGTATTTTAAATAATAGTGTTGACTATATTAGTCCCTGATTAGGTATATTCCAATCATTGCCCTAAACAATCTGTGCTTCACTCTGTTTTGTGCTTTATACCATTGAAATCTAGAGGTGTTTGGTTCAGTTCACGAGATCAGTTAGATGCAGACTAATGCCTTAAGCTAGACTTAAAGCAGTGAAATGTGTATGCCGATGATTATCTAAAATTCTTTTCTCAACTTTATGTTTGACAAGACTGTTCAACACATCCTCATGCCAGGTCATTAAATACAGACACTTTCTCACACCCATCAGCTTATAGTACCATTGTTGATGGCATCCTTTTGCATCTCTATGAGACTCCCTTTCTATATGTGATGCACAGCTGTCTCCTGGATGGAACACATTTTAACAAATAAACATTGTCAGACAGTTGGATTAGGTTCAGGCAACAAAACTACTTGAAAAAAAATATTGTTTTGGGTTAAAATAAGCATGTAGCATGACATTAATATGTCACAGGACTAATGTAAGTGTATGATAGATAAATGGATGGATGTAAGTTAAAACAACATTGACTTTTGGTTTCACATGGGACTCAAACAGCAGTCTCCAGGGTGAATGTCTGTCTTTGACCCATCACTACCACAAAATCCTGCTCTACATGGACTTTCTGGCTGTTTATACTATGTTAGTTGCTCTGAGCATCAAATATTGTTGTGGATGGGCTTACATTGGAATTGGTTGAAAGCGCAATGCATATTATAGAAACATCAAAGGGTCTCTTTGGCATCCATATCACAGACCAAGTGGCGGGGCGTCAGTATTTCACAACCTGGGAAGGAGAACAGGCTGGAATATTGGACAAATTGGACAAATCTGAAAAAACAAACAAACAAAAAAAAAAACCTAGATTACATTCAGTCACAATGTTTTTTAGGGTTCACTACCATCCATCTATCCATTTTCATCCACTTATCTGGGGCAGGGTCGCAGGAGCAGCAGGCCGAGCAAAGCACCCCAGACGTTCCTCTCCAGCAACACTTTCAATGCCAATGTTTTGTTTTTTTTCTCTTTTACTCCAGTGCTATATTTCTACAGTATCTGTGCATCTCTAGTATGGTTAACATTAAAGAAATGGTGTGGTTATGGTTGAAAGGTTAGAAACCACAGTCTCTTGCATGACAGTTGGACCCCAAATGTCCACAACCATCACTTTCTGCCTGCCTATATAAAATTATATAATGTACACTACCAGCTGCACTGGCAGTAGATGTTAATGTGCAGATGTGTCCATTATGAATGCAATCTCAAGGGATACTGGGCTGTATGCCCACTTTGCTCTTCTGCTTGTAGTCATTCTTTACATAGACATTACCAATAATCAATTGTCTATAAGTTATCTTCATTAACCATTTGACAGTGAGACTTTAGTAAGATGACATTCCTGCAAACCAATGTCAAAACAGATTAAGGCAGACAATGTAAACAACATGGCATGTTAATGCTTCCCTGGAGGGGACCAGACCGTTCTGTCTGGTCCCACCCCAGCCCTGCATGACTCTGAAACATTGTTCTGAATAATAACTGCCTTCAACTGAGCTCCCCTCTGATTTACTGTCAATAGTTTCCAACAGTCAATCATCAGGAAGAACCCCTCAGGCGTCATGGTGGCCTAGTGGTCTAGGACACGTGCATATAAACACCCACTAGTTTAAATCTGGCTGGGAAACTTTGTCACACATCCTCCCCTCTGTCACTCCCCACATCTCTGCCTGATTTTTTAGCTGTAAGTATCATATAAAGGCAAAGATGTCCCTAAAAAAATCTTTTTTTGAAAGGCCTCCCTGAAGTCCCAGTAGTTGCACAAATATTATTTATCCTGAATTCAAAGCCATTTAGCTAGGTTAAGGTTTAAGTACTTGTAGTGGTACCCCTTCCACAAATATCACCAGCACTCCCCTGCTCTTGACTAACCTCTGCATCCCCGGTATCACCCTCTTCTTACCAATAAAACACTTATAGTCACAGGATGACAGCCACTCCCTCCTAGAAATTATAAACCAGCACTACTTCAGTCATTTGCACTAGAGTGACACAGAGGTGGCTCAATGCCCCACCATTAATGACCAACCAAACCTTGTCTGCTACAATATTCAGAAATATGAGGAAACTGCTCTGCAGGACTCTATCAGCTTTATCTTAGAGAGCCTGTTTATGCCTGGTATTAACGCGTGTTGCGGTGATCCCAACACAAGTGGACAGCAATTCACACCTGTGTCTATCATGTGTCTCCAGCTGATCCCGGGTTCAGATTTTTTTAGTGCCTATGTCACTGATGCTAGGAGGTCAAAGGGCCCCGCGCACAGTTATTATGTCACTATTCTTGCTTGCCGCTTGCCCGCAGGTTCTCTAGCTACTTTAGAGGTTGTGTCGTTACAGATGGAGATATCACTGTTAGCAGAATTTAACACGTCTCCTACCATAGGACAAAATGATGGACAGCCACGCAACACATTGTCCGACTCATTGTAAAATGGGAGGTTATAGAGAATAAGTGCGCTGTCACTAAAACTACCACCATGCCCTGCACTGATGACATAATCTTTGTTTAGGACGCATCAGCACTAGTGTTTAGCCCTACAAAAGATATGTCAGGATTCAAAGTTACTATTTTTTTTTCAACACAGTTATGTTTTACTTGTTACCATACAAGTTGTTTTTATTTATTAGCAGTTATCAAATAACTGCCATTTAAAATGACCTGGTTTTATCCACCCTAAACTTGCACCAAACTGTGCTATACACAGTTGAGGTACTACCCACAAAGGCCACCTGACTAAACTGCTCGATTGTGCTTCAGTTCATAAACTTTGTCTTTACCTGCTGCCATTTTCTCGTGAGTGCTGGATTGGTACTACGTTAGGACTGTCACTCCTTAGCTACTTCCAACATTAGCAGCATTTTACTTGTATCTGGCAATCAGGCAATCCTTACTGTTGAGCTCTAGAATTGGTCAAATGAGTCCCAGACCACCTCAGCAAGAGGTTTGATTGATCAGATCACAATGCCACCTCGTGTGGTTTACATTTGTTTTCAGCGCGTTCCATTTGTGATTAAATTACCCAAGACCCGTGTTAAAACGAGGTGTAAACAGGCTCAAAATGTACTATATGTAGGCTATAGAACGTTGGAATACTCTTACTCTTCTAACTTCATCTAAATAGAAAACAAGTGATAATAAAACCCAGATAAATAGCTGATATTTAGTCAATTAGTTTAGAACAAATGCACATAATAAAGACTTTCCCTGGAAACAATGCCAATTAGTGATTGGTCTTTGGGGTCACAGTTGCGCACATTTACAGCTCAATCTCATTTCTAGTTGGTTGCTGTCAGGTCGACTGAACATGCTCTCTGAACATACTCAGTCCAGAAACCTGGAGCCACAAAAAGCATGGATGAGTGCACATACCTGTCAAAACACTATTTGGACAGGATTTAGTCACTAAGCTCTTTTTAAAATACTTAAAAAAAAAAAAAAAAGGTTAATTTGGCAACACTGTCAGTGAGCTATTGCCTAACAAAGCCCCAACATCCCACCTCTCAACTCCTAAATCTCCTGATTAAATGCTTAAGGTATCCCACCATAGCCTGTCCCTTAATAAACTCTTTAAATTCTAAGATTAAGACGAAAAAACCCCAGCAGGTTTCACAATAAATGACCTTCTTTTACACTTTGACTGAATGTGTGGCCTAGTTGATAGTTGTCAAAGAACTTACTGTGAATGCACTGGGTTGCTGGAATAGCTGAGTTGAGACTATGAGTTCTCTTCTTGGGTTATTTTTCACTGAGAGCACGCTATGCCCCAGGGCCAGCACTGCATAGCTGAAATGACTCTGGAGTGCAAATTGTTTTGAAGAGGAGTTGCATTTCATTTCTGTTTAAATGCATTTATTCCTGTGTTGTTTTTTAAGTTTTATATCTGGAGTTTCAAGTGCATGAACCCAAAGGAATCAATCTGATGGATGGGGATAAAGAGGGAGTAGATTAGAACAGAAAGCTGGGGTTGTAATATATTGTCCTAAGTTTTTTATGCACTTATCTTTATTTGTTGTTGGTTTTGCCTTTGCTGGGATACAAAAGCAAATTCTATCAGCTCCCAGCAAGAATACAAACATGTGACATAAAAGGCCAAAGCGACAAAGGAAAAAGTAAACTTCAAAGATCTAATTAAAGTGTATCATGTTTGTAACTGGTGAATTAATTGGTTCATTAGAGCCGCGCTCCCCTGCTGTGAGTCTCTGTATGGCTGAGAGGTGAAGGAGGATAAATACCCCGTGATCGACTCAGAGTTACTTTTACAAAGCCAAAAGTGTTTCTTCTAATGAGTGCATTAAAAATGAGAAGCCTACTGCCTCCGAACACAGGGGTGAATGGGATTAGGATTTTGGTTTAGTGCAAGTTTCAACTCTTTTTGAAAAGCAAATAATTGGATAACAGCTGGAGGTCAAACACAACAGTACGGTGTTGTATGAAAGTACAACTGGAAAAAAAAGAAATGCTTTGATTGTGCCACCTTGTATTTGCTGTTCTTCATGTTTTCTGTCATGTTTTTGAAAACTTACATAAAATAAATGCAGTTCACATCTTGTTTTAGGAGCATTTGGTTTCTACTTTGATAGAGAACAGTGTGAATCACAACACCTCATTTTGATTTAGTTTTCTAGGTGTATATTAAAGTAAATAAATATATATTTTAGT
>JAPZEB010000026.1:4107552-4118704 GCA_029783705.1 Chaetodon striatus | reverse complement strand
TTTCAATGTCTTGTGTGAAGCACCTTGAATTGCCTTGCTGCTGAATTGTGCTATACAAATAAACTTGCCTTGCCTTGCCTTGCCTTTTGAAAAGTCCAAGAGAAAGGCATTGACAAAAATCACGAAAACTCTGGTGGTCAGTCACTTTGCATGCACTTTTGACAGACGCTCCCTAACTTCAGTTCCTCAGTTCCCATCTATTTTTTTAAGGACACAGGCTTCAACATCTGATTATGAGGTAAAAACAACATCTGTGCAACCTCCCTCAAGCTTTTCTCTGCACTTCATAACAAACCTGGTGGGAAGTGTTGAAAAGTTGAACTATGCAGAGAGTCTGAATGTTGATGTCAAAACTATCTCTACCTCTGTGTTTATAACTTACAGCCTGGTTATTAATGGTTCTTTATGGCAAATATAAAGGCAAACAAAAAAATCATTGGCAAAATTGTGGTGCTGTTTGTATCTATTCATATTGTATTAAGATTCATCATATCCTCCGTATTTGGTTAAACTGATAATAACCAGTAGACATATGAATACATTTTGATTAAATCTTTCATTTTGTTGGTAACTGCTGTATAATCACAATGCATATTTTTACCATGGGGACTGTGTCATTAGTAAGAGGGAAATCCGATGGGGTGCCCACGAGCTCACCTGGTAGCGAAGGCACCCCATGTACAAAAAACACTGTCCTTGCTGCAGTGGCCACGGGTTTGATTCCAAGCCACAGCCCTTTGCTGCATGTCATCCACTCTGTCTCTTCCCTCCTCACACTGCATCTGTCTTATCTAATAAAAAGGCAAAAAGCCCTCAAAAATATGTTTGAAAAAAAAAAGTTCCAATAAAAACTATTCACAACCAGATCTGGGGCTCATCCAGAATAACAAAGACTCTGTGGTAAGACATTTTGCTGTCATTTTTTAATTCACTTTTTATTGCTATGAGCACCACAAATGAAATTAAATTCACATCCTTTGTATTGTGTTAGAGGCAGAAATCTCAGAGACAAATATCTCTTTGAGCAAATACATCAAAACTGTTTAATTGGTATAACTGACCTTTTAACAGAGTGTGCTGTTGTTGGAATTTCCTCAAACACTCCGATGTAAAACAAGATATGTGTATATTTTTCCATACCCCGAAATTATCTCTTGAACAAAAAGCTTTAAACAGCATTGTATCCCACAAAATGACTAAAAAAAATTACAAGAGACAAGAAAAACTACTGTGGAAGAGACAGTTCAGTAATTGTGACTCTTCATGTAAGCCCTTCAGCATCTTACAGGAAGTGGAGGTGACACAGTAATCTAGAAGACAGCTGGTCTTTCACACAGCAGAGTGTAACACCCATCAAGTCGCCAACAGTCATCATTTGGCCTGATTATGTGGACACAAGGCCAGTACACTAGATCACGCTTAAACAACTGTGCCACTGTAACTGCTCCCAGTGATCTTCAGAATGATTACAAGCAGTGAGTGAACACGTCTTACAGTGCAGGATGACACGGTGCTGAGAAAAAAGCTCAAAACTGACAGTATAGATTCATTCCACAGCTGGAGAAGTATTCAGTGCAGCTGTGAGCAGCTGTGAACCAACATAGCCAAAAAGGAGGTACATTTATGACCACAGGGATGGACTGGCCAGAGAAGTACAGGACTCGCCATGGCCATGTGAAACCAAGATCGACCTTGTACAGTGTTTGCTGAGAGAAAATATTTAGGAAAACATATAACATGTACCACTATGGTCTGGACTGAAATATCACAGCAACAATTGGATGGAGTCGAAAATTCATGGTCACCAAAGGATGAATCCTAACAACATTCTTTGACTTTCATCAGTACCAATCAACTGGTTAAGTGTATTATTTATCCATCTACATTTGGATTGGTAAAAAAAAAAAAAGGGGGCAACCAACATTCGTAGTTTCCAGAGGATGTATTCAAATAAATTAGGTGATTTCCTGACTTTTTGTCTAGCACCAACATGAGGCTGTGTTGAAATGGAATACCATGAAATTTTGTACACATATTAATGATCACCTCAGAAGGAAGTGTATTACCTCTGTCTTTTCCTCTAGCACCGTCAATAGGTTTCATTTAGTCCAAAACCTTGGTTTATGACCAAATAACTATAACTAATGGCATACTTATAAGTTTAAGCTGCTCTTTCTTTATATGCTAATAGCAAATGTTAGCATGTTGAGAACACCTGCATGTTGACCTTGTCATTGTGGGCATGTTGCTATAATAATAATATTGTATTTTATTTAAAGGCATCTTTCAAAGCACTGAAATAGACCTTACATGACACAGTTAAAAACAAGTGGCAATGTATCCACAGATCATTAATTATCAGTTAAATACAGTAACAGGTTATAAAATGTAGCACAACTGCCCCTGTTCTACTAATAAATCCAGTGCCCTGAGTTCTTTCTATGCCTCTTTCACTATTGTTCTCATGACTTAATGTGTTTTGTTTAGTTTATTCCACGCGCCCTAAATTAATCAGTGAGTTACTAGAGATTATTTACATAAACTTCATACTGCATGCACTACCCCTTTAAATTCACTTATAACTTAATACTAACCTTTCCCTCTTTCTATTGCTGGTATTGGATCCGTCTAAGTTAAGTGTAGGCTCTTCTCCAAATTAATGTTCCCTTATACTCGGTAAGTATCGACAACAGGTTATTAGTTTTATAAACATCTTAACTTGGCAGGTAAAGGGGGACTTATACTTGTAGCCTATGCCATTGTGAGCATTTATACCTGTGCGGTGGTCTATCTGTGTCACTCTGCAGTTACACCTCCAAAACACTAGTTGGCAGTGGAGTTTCTTTTGAAGTGCTGTAAAATTTAGTTGATTTAAAACAGACCCAAAACACACATTAAGCATGTCTTAATGGCAACAGTTTCAAGCACAAGTACAAAAATCGGCTTCACTATAACTCGTGGCATTCACAGACAAAGCACTTGTCTTTTGCTGGACACACTTTCCTCACATATACAGCATGCTATTGTTTTTAGTTTAACACGAGCCTATGGTATTTTGCATTGTATAAATTAGCCTAGCGGCTAGCAGAGATTTCCTCTACTCACATGAAGCCAGGGTGAATCACACTCAAGGCATAAAATGCTATTTTTGTGGAGGCTTTATTGTCTTCACATTTTATTGTTTCTTATCTGTGAACCTGAAGTAAATAAAAGCTTTGTTTCCATTAAGGGAAATGGTTTTTCAGCTTACAAAAATAGACAGGAGGTCTGCGTCGCCACGATGTGTCGTCACATTTCTAAGGGAGGTGCACATCAGGCTACTGTTGTAAAGTTCACTTAAAAGTTTTGAATAAAATGCAACTTAAAATGTTTCCTTTCTTTAAACAAAATAGGTTTCATTAAGTTCCAACTATACCATTTAGAAACCAATTTAAAGACACACACTCGCATGAGCTACAAACTGACAGAAACATGGTAAATAACCTGTGTTTTACCATGACATTGGGTATAAATGACAAATATAACATTCAAATAACAATAATAAAGTTACTAATATGTGGGCCCACACACTATAGTCATCCTTTAATCTAATAAATATTAATTTAAACCAAAAAAATGTTGCAGGCCTGATCGACTGAATTACTGAAGGCTCTAGAACCTATGCTGATGTCAGCATCCCACACATAGTCCCACTGTGCCTGTGTACAACTTCACACAGGGGCTGGTGTGGTTGTGGATTTAGTCTAGTTGAGAGACTGTATAATTTGATTCTATCTGCATAATCACTTTCACAGTCACAATTAAGATAATAAGTACACTGTAAAGTAGTATTCAGACATCAGCACTGCCAAAACAAAGAAAACAAACACAAAAAAAGCAGTCTTCTTGTTCTTTTCAATGTGACCAATGCACTGATGCAGTGGGGCTGAGTTTTAACTGCAATAAAATGCATTATTGGACACATGCAAGCACACATTGCTGATAGATAATTACATAATATGCATTATTTTAATTACATCCAGTCTTTTTCAGATAGAGAAAACAGAAAATGACAAGTTATGAAATCCTATTTGATAGTGTTATTGCACACTGCATTGTATTAGTGTCTGTTTACACCTGGTATTAACATAGATTGGGGTGATCTAATCACAGATAGACAGCAGTAAATACAAGTGTACAATACAAGAGGACTTCCAAGTCGCATTGTGATCCAATCACTCAAACCACGTCAATGTGGTCTTGGACACATTTGACCACATATCATTTGTAGTGTAAACACCAATGCGTCCTGACGTGATCAATGCAGGACATGGTGGTTGCTTTGGTGATGGGGTGCAAACCTTTGTTAACGTTCCCATTTTTTACAGTGAGTTGGACAAATCGTTGCCTCAATTTTCAAATTCATTGTTATTTATAAAGGCCAATATCACAAGTCACAACTGACTTCTGAGGGCTTTACAGCATACAACATCCTTCTGTCCATGAAATCTCACAGCAGATAAGAAAAAAATTGCAGTATTACATTTGGCAGTATGGCTCTGTTCTGGGGCCTCTGCCTTTCCTCAGGCTTCCGCAGAAAGCCTCTTCCATGCGCCTATGTGGAAAGCCTAAGGCAGAGAGAGCACACCTCCCTGCCCTTCCACATGCAAATGAAGAAAGCCTGAGGCAGAGAGAGCACACCTGTCTGCCCTTCCATGTGCATGCATGGAAAGCCTAAGGCAGGGAGAGCAGCAGCATAAACCCCCAGGAACAGAACACAGCAGCATCAATGACAAACAGAGATGACATCAATAAGTCAGACACAGCATGAAAAGGAGGAGCTGGGGTGGAGGCAGGTTGCAAAGTGGCTTGTAGAAGAAGGAGCAACAGTAGGCAGGCCAAAGCAGTTTAAAAGGGGCGCCTTGAATAGGATTCACCAGTAAGTTGCATAGAAAGGAATCATGTGACCTATCAGCTGACTTGGGACTACTACTGCTATGATCAGTTTAGCCTCTTCAATGGTATCTGTAACAAGACGCTCATGCTTGTGCGACTGTTTGCGTTTTGTAAAGCAGTGCCATATGTAGACAGAGCACCACCCAAGTATGAAGTGACCATTTAGTACTTACGGCAGACGAACTGGAGACACAGCTTACGTTGTGATAAGTGTTCCTATTTCACTTTTTGTGCCCTATAAGCTACTGCAGCTTTATCTGTCCACTTCAGATAAGGCTCTCTGTTTTTACGCTGGTTTCATGTGTGAGCTACCTGCACATACATCACATCCTATATTCTAAAATGTTTTAAATAAAAAAATCAATTAACATACTTTTGTTTGACAACATAAAAGAACAGGACACTTTGACTTGAGTGTTACAGAAGTCTTGTTGTAGTGGGCCTGACATTCACCCAGACTTGTTTAGGTTCAACTGAGATTATTAGCACTCATGCGCAGCTCTCAAGACAAATTTGCAATCACTGCAGAGCCTTGCCACCCCCAACACCCAATCAGATGTGAGACAAGTGAACTCATGGCACCTTGTCAGACAGTCTCCCCCACAGTCTGGAGATACCACTAGAGATAGTGTAGGTGGGGGGAGTGTGTATGTGTGTTTCCTGAATACCTTCAGGGCCGCGGTGCACCGGGATGAACAAGAGCTATGTGAGTGAGTGTGTAGTTTGTGTAGTGTGTGTTTGCTCTCGCATGGATGACTGAGGGCAATCAAGAGTAAATGTGTGAGTGTGAATTTCTTGCTCCGATGGGAATTTCTCAGCTTGCCATCTGATGGTCGGCGTGGCTCTTTGTCTGGATACCTGTGAATTGGCAGCGAATTGCTTTGAAATAAACCAAATATCTTTCCACACCAATCCATCTTCCATGCTGTGCTGGTTTGTTGAAGCTCGGAGGCTTTATTGTCATATGGGCCAAGAGACACAGGTCAAGTGGAATCCTTTACTTTTCAGTATTCTGTATTTTGTCCTTCAGACCTCTCTCTGTCAGATGATGCCTTTTTCTACTTTGTTTTTTTCCATCATAGGAGAAGAGAAAGCTTGAAAATAACAAGCCAGACCACCGAAAGTGACTTCAAAAAAGGGACAGAAATAGATATCACCAAAAAAGTAAAAACTCTGAAGTTGCCAAATATGGCCCTGTAATTGTTGAGAACAAGCACAGGTCTCTGAGAGCTACTAGATTGTAGCGCAGTCTCCCAGGCTGTCAAACTCCCGGAGTTGTTCACACTACACAAAACGTTTCGTCCAAGACTGTCATGTTGAAGTGGAGGTGCACAACTTACATAACTGATCTCACACAAGGTGTACTTATTACGCAGTTGGAGAAATCTGTGACTGGCAAGAATTATTGCTATATTCAATGAAAGTGTGTGTGTCTGCTGCCTTTCTTCTTCCCCTTCACCAGTTTCCCTTAAACAGTCATTGAAACTCCTTATTTCTCATCTCAGACTACTCTCCAAGATAATATAACCATATGCACATAAATCAGTTTTGTGTTTCAAAGGACCAGTGTGTATGTCTATTAGCAGAAATGGTACATAATGGGTTAGGGTTAGGATTCATAGCTATGCTTTCATTAGTTTATAATCACCTGAAACTACTGTAAGAATCCTTGTGTTTTTATTTTATAAAGGCTCATTTATACTCCCTTTATGTACAAAAGTAGATACATCCATTTAATGTTATGAACCTTACTGCACTCATACTTCCATGAGTCCTTTATGATGGCATATGTCCAACCAATAAATGACACTAGAGGGCAGAGTTAAATTTTCCCCACATAACAAATGAGTTGACAATGGAGGAAGTCGTAATACAATACCTTTAAACGGAGGCAGTTTGTAGGTGGGTCATAGACATCCCGAAGTGGACAGAGAATTCTTTTCACCATAATTCCAATTTGTTCACTTTTTCCAAGATAATTTAAATGTCTTTTTCGTATATCACTTGAACTGTGCTACACTACCTTCATAATCTCCAGTGTGACTGCTCCAATCCATCAGTATCTGTTAGCTTTCAGAAAACGTATGGACAGATGGCTCCATCCATCTCTGCATCAAATGTTAAGCATAAATGAGTCCTTAGAATAAGCTGTTTTTATTGTCACATAGTGCAGGTCCTCTTTCAAGGCCTCCCCCATGTTGTTCTACAGTAGCCCAGAGCAGACAATTCAAACACTAGCCCTAGATATAAACATTTTCACATTAGTCACCATAGTTCTCCTTCATGCTTGGTACATGAGAAGTTTACATTTTGCAACCTCCCTACTAGATGTCATAAAATCCTTCATGTTTGACCTTTGTTTTTTGTTTTTTTGTTTTGTTTTTTTGCTTTAACTTATAATTATGAAGTAAATGTTGATTTTCCAATGTAAAAGCTGTAGAAAATGGCAACATCTGCATTTAGACTGGTTCACTATTAGGCTTTCTTCCACTATGCAATTTACAGTACAACAAAAGCATGTCAACCTCTGCAAAACCGAAATAGGAAGGAGATACCAGTTTTGTTTTCCCCAGTAGCTAACCCCAGTTACCAGAGAGTATCACTGAAGTAACTGTGGAAGCCACCTGTCAAGAGAAAAAGATCCCTGTTGCTAGGCTCTCAGAAATATATATAATATAAGGGATCCAATTTTCTTCTTGACAGCAATGTCAACAATAAAAGCACTTGGAAATGTTAGTGGGTTAAAGGTTGAAAAGTTGTCTGTTTCTATTATATGTAATGTAATTACTAGGATCTCAGAACACAGCAAAATTGCTAATAAAAATGGTTCAGCAGGGCAACAACACAAGCATAAAGATATTCATACAGGCTGTAAATAAGCCAGAAAAGCCAGATTACCACTTGATTTGGAGGAAAACGGAAAGTAAACACACCCATAGTTGCACTTTGCAGAGGTAAACTACACCACACAACTACAACAACTTTGGTAAAAGTTCAGTCTGTAAACAGTAATGGATGTTTACAACAGACAGTTTGGGTAATAATCAAAAGGTAGAAATTCCACCCTGGGGGTTTGTTTACAACCTTGATTTTTGGGCCATTTATTGTTTCTTGCCCTGTGTGACACTATTTTAGTGATGTCCCTGTGATCCTCAGCAATTTCTTTGTTGAACACAATGTTATCACACCATTGGAACCAATGCCCAGGCCACAGAAATACTTCTCAAGTTGAAACAAACTGCAGTTTTCCTTTAGAATACAAGACTCCTCAAATGGGTTTACAGAAAACGGTGAAAACGAAAACAAGTTAAAGTAATCAATGTCAATGTACACCGAAATATTTCAAATAGAAGGACATGTAGTCCCCACAACAGATAAAAGAAAGACTTTTGAAAAGCCCACTGAGGATATTACCCTGGACTGTTTTAGTTTAAAAAGCCAAGGACAGACAAAGCCATCATGTTGGTGTTGAAATCGCTTTTGGAAAATACACAAGTGGCTCAGATCTGCTGTGCTAGTTTGTAAATGTTTTGAGGTTTGATTCTTTAAAGTCCACGGTCCACAGGGTTTTTGAGTAAATGATTTATTGCAACTATGATCTCTGATAGAGTGACAAAATAATGCTCCGCCATTGCATGTACATAGTAATAAAGACTGACTGTTATAAAGGCTTTTAAGAAATTAAACAGGGTATAGACCACATGTTTGCATTACTTTGATATGACTGTTTCAAGTTACACTAAATTTCATGACTTTGACAAAACCGTTTGTTCTGTTTGTACTGAAACAACTATATCTTGTCATACTTAATGCATGATGTACAGACCATAAACTTTTTTATAAACCAATGCAAAGTATATAGTTTTGTATGTAGCCTAATAGGTATCTCATATTATGTAACTACCCTAGAAAAAGCATGTACTTGCCTAACAGACGAGGATGAAGTTGAAGGTGCATTTATCTCATTAGATGTAATTATGCCCCAATCTACACATAATTGGCCATAAGCAGTATGACACAAACAAGTTCAGTGGTGATATAACTTAAGCTATTGTGGGCTTTGCGTCGCAGAGTTGTTCTGATTGGTTTCCGAAAGGTCTTGATTATATTATGAGAGCATCTAGCAGTGTGACTCTCACTCTTGTTTGTCTATTCTCTGTTTCTTTTGTTTCTTTCTTGATATAAATTTATATAAATTTCAGAGACATTAGTAATTCATATATTTTTCAATTTAAGTACACTTCTTTACCATCCATTTCCTGAGTCTCTGCTTAACCACGGTATGTTGTATTTTAAATAAGCTGTCTTTAGGGATGTGGTCAGGTACAGCATCACAAATAAAGCCTGACAGTGGAAAGTTACAGAAACACACAGAGGGGTTATATAAGACGTAGCCTGGGCATTGGTTCTAATGGTGTGATAACATTGTGTTCAACAAAGAATTTGCTGAGGATCACAGGGACATCACTAAAGGGGTTATATATTCAAGAAACGCAAGCAAGTCCAGTTGCCTACGATATAGCACTTAGCATTACCATGACCTGGATGACTGAGAACCTTCATCAACATGTTTTATAGACTAGCATTTCTCACATTAGTGAGAGTTAAACTGATTTTAAGGAATGTATAAAGTTAGAACCGTGTGTATCTTTAATAGTTCTAGGCATGCTGGCTGTGGCGCCTTCCAAACAGCTGTCATTTTTGGCTTTTTGCACACAAGAACTTCAAGTTTTAAGCAAGAATGGTGTGAAAAGCAAGATGCAACAGTCATAAGTGAGTCTGTGCGTGAACACAACTTGAGTATCAGAGGAATGGACAGATTGGCGACAATCAGGCAAATCATATCTTAAGTCAGTTTAGGTGTGCAGGAGACACCATTTTTTGGAATTTTTTTTTTTTTTTTTCTGGCCTGCAACTGCCAAAGACAATGTTGGGTCAGCAAAAGGCTCGCACATCTCTAGTGGGCAGAAAGCATCAATACTGGTCAACTGAGAGTGGAAAAAGTTGCATGGTCACATGAAGCATGGTCCCAAACGTAATGAGATTACCATCAAGGGTTGAGTTTCACATTAGCTGTATTGCTATGTATCATCACTAGCAGTCCATATGATATCCTATGATTAACTGCCCCACATCTGACAACCTTAACGCAAAGTTAGGTAATTAACATAAGCTTGCAGAGGCTGGGTTAGGAAAGTAAAGTTGCTGTGGTTAGGTTTAAAAAAAAAAAAAAAAAAAAAAAGAAACATGACGATGACATACCTTAAAAATAGTCAAAGTTCAGTCACATTTCATATGATACCAACACACTGATTTTGTTGAGACTTTCCCAGAGGAAAGTCCTGTGTTTTGTGAGCCATCCACCACCCCAACCTTCCTTCTAACTAGACAGCTTGGCACTGCCTCCATTTTTACTCCTGTCAGCACATTGGTTACGTGACTGCGACCTTCTAAAATAAGTGGGTTATGCACCAATTACTGGTTCATTATTACATGGCATATAACAACAAATCTTTTACCAAGGAGCCTGGTGTTCACTTCCCATGTGAATGTACAGCCGAACTATGATTACTTTTTTCTAAACCTATTCCCGTGCTTTTGTTGTCTAAACCTAACTACCTGCTTTTGTTGACCTGCGGGCATTGGTAATGGCGTCCCAGAGTGTCAACAGCAGATGCAGGGGGGATACCTAGTGTGTAATATGTAGACTTGAAAGGCCTCTGACAAAGCAGTGATATGTGATGACGTGGGATGAGAACGTGCTGGGCCTGTAAAAGTCATTGTGTGTTGGCTAAGATTAATGCGGTTTCGGAATTGTACATTTGTTATTCTAGTCACTGCTGCACAACTAGGGACCGGCAGCTCCAACACACAAATATTCAACCATGTAAATACTTTAAGTCATGCTCATAATAACGGTAAACGTTCCTGATTGTTATTATGCACTACTACTTTACAGCCTCATGGACTGTATAGCAATAGCAACTCAAGGCCATAGTGTTGATCTAACCTTCAAATATTTATTCAGAGAGTGATGAAGAATGAAGGTAAAAGAGAAGATGTGTCCACAAGTGCTGAAAAAATATTATGTGAGGATCCATTAAAAAAGTTCCCGCAGTCTAGATTTTCTTTGGTACATGAGCTGTCAGGATGTTGCCAGGATCTAAGTTAACTTCCTTGAAAAAAGGTGTGTAAAATATGGATTGGAAATTTAATA
>JAPZEB010000026.1:4091068-4101873 GCA_029783705.1 Chaetodon striatus | reverse complement strand
TTAAAAATCTGTGGTTTAATGTTGTGGAATCCTTTGGGAACTGGAGGGAAACAAGATTTCAGCAGCAATGGATGCTTCATTATCTGAAATCAAGGCAATGTGAGTATGGAGGGAAATTAAAGAGACATATTGTTGATCCAAAGTTTTTACAGTTAGCAGAGGGCGGTTTCCATCAGCGGACATCCGGTTTATGAGCCTAGCATGCTTGCTTCAGTTTTGTGTAAATCTTTAAGAACCTGTGGGAACCAAGATTAGCCAGCGCACAGGTTGAAAAGTTAAGCAGTGTAGGTTACATGATGTAAATACTTCCAATAGCGTGCTGAGAGCACATGACCATATAAAGAAATATGTCACAAGCTGATGTCAGCTTCTCAAAAAAAAAACCAAAAAAAATAAAAACTACTTACTTTTACATACATTTACTCCTATTATTCTATTTTTCAAACTTCTGCAACGTATAATATGAAAATGCAACGTTGTAACATTACAAGGTCCCCTTTAAATGTCTTGACACATACTTTGATGCAGATATTCCTAATCCACTCAGTGTCAGCTTGTTGTCTAAGGGTCTCAATTACCATGTGCATGGAACCGGAAACTTCTGAATTTATGTAATTGCTGCTGGCATCTGCTTGCAGGAGAGGAGGTGGTGCAAGGGTCACCACATGAACCATGCAGGGAGTTTAAGTGCAGCCTAAAAGAGACATTTGCATGATTGTAGACTGTTTTGTTAAAAAAAAAAGTCTCCTTCCATTGACCTTTGTGTTAAAGATATATTGTCTATCTGGCTCTGCAGCATTTGTTGCTGCCATGAATTGGGCTGTATCAGCCTGTGTTTCGGAATGTTTTGCAGCATATTTATCACATAGGCGGTTTTTTTTTTTCAATACTTTTGTCAGAAATGCTCTCTCATGAGCTCTGAAATAATTGCTGTTCCAATAGTCACGCAGTTGTTTTTGGAAGCACACTTTCTATCAGAATGCTTAAGGATGCTAAAGATTCAGTGGGAAGAGCAATCAAACCCCCAGGGACATACAGAAGACGAGCAGCCGACATTAATCACTGAGATATGAAAAATACATCATTGCAAGAGACAAGCCTACATATGGTAGATATTGACAGATAAGGAACCAAACAGGAGTGGAGGGAGTAAACAACACGCAGGCAGCAGCGGTGCAGCAAGTAGGGATGAATGAGATACTGACAGTTTAAATAAACCACCTTGTTTAAGTGATGTGAATCATCATTTTATGTTGTGTTTTGGCTCTTCATGCTCAATCTCTGTTGTTAATTCTACCCACCACCCCCAGCATTAGCATTTGAACGTTGACTTTTGCTCACGTTTTGACATCTTGATTTAAGCAGCAGGGAAGATATACAACTACATTCATGCTTGGTGGTGTGTTTGCTTTTTGCTGACTGGGTTTGTGGTAAGAAAAAATTCTACAGCCATGCAGTGCGGAGCATTCTCCATGTGGCATAGCTCATGTTGGCTCGCTTTTAGTACCAGGTCTTTTTGCTGCTTTGTTTTCCACTGCCGATAGCACCTGCTGCAGGGTTTGTAGCTGATCACAGAGATCATCTTCAACGCAACACAAACAGCGTGTTCTCTTACTGGATCTTTGTTATTGGCAACCAAACAGAGGAACATCTGTACTTCATCAGTTGACTATGGTGTGGTGTGGCCAATGAAAATCCAAGAAAAGAACGCTTTCAGGCGAGTCAAGTGGAGCCTTGCCAGTGCCAATGCAATGCAGCACTAGTGACTCTAAAAATTAGAGGCTAAGCTCAGGCATGCCTTTACCAAAATGCTAATGTTCATATGTTGTCATGCTTACAATAAAAATATTAACGTCCTGATGGTCACCATAATACACCATAATACCCTCTACCATGTCATCTTAGTTAATGGTGTTAGCATGCTAACATTCTTTAGCAATCACTAAACTCATCCTCTGATGAACATGAATGTGTGTACCTGATTTCAAGGCAATTTATGTAACAGTATCAACATATCAACCTCCCGGTGATGCATGAGGAAAGGTCAGGGGATTCCAAGTCATTAGGATGCATCATCAGGGAACCATGATGTCTGTACCAAATTTTGTTCTCATCAAAATTTTATAGGATCACTCCATTTAGCAAGATTCATCCTCTGGAGACTTAAATGTACCAAGTTTCTATAGCCATCCATGTAATATTTGTTGTGATATTTAAGTCTGTACTAAAGGGATGGACCAACTAACTACGAGTGACTGGTTTCATGGAAAAAAAACCAAAACAAAACTATACAGTTAGTATTGGTGGCGTGTGTTTTGCACAGTGAGGACCATTCAATTTTTCATTATGGCTTTTAGCCAGGAATGAGAGCAGGGTGTACCCACACCTTTATGTTACCTCCCAGTTTTTAGGCAATGCCTTCACAGTAAAATGCTATGCATCTTAAACAGACAGGCCATCAGGATGGCCCAGGAAGCTGTAGTCTTAATGCACATGCTTTTCACTGAGGTGACACAAAGGGGCTTGTCAAAATACCATTGCAAATGCCAAAATGCACACTGACTGCTGAGAAGTAACTGGAACTGAAAATGAAGCCGACCTCTTATTAATGATTTAGTCTGAGTCAAAAGTGCACTTTGCTATATATAAACAACAGCACATCTATTCTTCTTAATACTCAGTTTTGGTGGAAGCATTGGATTTGAGTTTGTGCAGCTGGGACTGCAGATTCCAGTATTAATGGTGACTTGACATCATTTGCAAAGGACATAACGATGTGGGTTGAGAAGGTCAGAGAAGTCTTACATTGGAAGGCCAGCGTGACAAAAGCTGCTGGAATGCAGCAGCGCAGTGTAAAACACAGTTTTCCACAGACTGAATGCATGACCATGTGAGGTCTGGATGTTATGACAGCTCTCAGGGTTGAAGTTATAAAAGTTTGGACTCTCACTCCTAGCAGGTGTCAGAGCAACAGTGGCAGTAGCAGCAGACGAATCAGCGAGACTGCAGTTCTTTGCTTTGACAGAGCCTTCTCCAGACGGTAGGAGGGAACTTTTATTTGCCAGACGAGAGCTGTAACAGCAGGTTTTTCATTTACCAAAGTACCCAGAATAACTTCTCCTGCCTTGGAACAGTCTACAACAGGCTCAAAGCAAGATGTCCCAAGAACAAGGGAGAGCTGAAGGCACCACAAACAACAGTTTCTATGACAGATAATGAACAAATGTTGGATTTCCATAGAAATATGAGTTTGACAACAAGCAGAACAAGCAGTCAACTGCAGCACAGCAGGAACAGCAGGGGTGATCGTGGAACTGACAACATAAATGAAGCAGCTTGTTTGAAATGCCAAATGTGATAGGTGTTTTTATGGATCAGCCGATGTGATGCAAAGGGCTTTTTTGCTTTCTAGAACAAACATGATGCTTTGGTAAAAAAAAAAATAAATAAATAAATTAAAAAAAAGATGCAGAGAACTTCTCAGCAAAGCTTGCCTTATTCAAATTTAGATTTATTTATTTATTTATTTATTTTTTAATATGGGGTAGCATGCGTGTATAAATATACATGTATGAGTCCCTATACCTGGATCAAAAGCAGCAACAAAAAACACATTGGGCTGGGAATCACAAAAGAAAGATTGCTATGCCAGTCAACATTTCATACGCTGAGGAATTCATTTGGTTGGATGCATGGACTTGGAAATAATACAAACAAAGGTTCCATAGACTGAGGTCTCAGACAGCAAAAACCCACTGTGCATTCATTCATCTTAGCTGGATTTATAACAACGTCTGTCTGGAAGGGGTATTAGGACTGTGTGTGAGAGACACATAGAGAGAAGGAAAAGAAGAAAGCGATAGGGATGAACAACAAAGACAAATGTGAGAAAGAGATGACAAAACCCACAGGGAGAAGACGTAACAGAAAATGATAGACAGCGAGGACAGGAAAATGAATGTGACTGTGACAGCACCAAACAAGAACCACCATGTAGTTTGAAGATTATGACGGCCCCTATTCTGGACCTCATTTATTTTTGTTTAGGGAGTCACATCCCTTTTCTAAGCACCTTCCATTGGTGCCTTCTTCATCTATTTATTCCCGACTGTCTCATTGCCCTTTCTCTCCACCAATCCTTCTCGATACTGTCTTGCATTGTCAGGCCTCCCTTTATCAGATTCTTTTCCCCCGTCACAATGCTGTATCCTTCACTGTCTCTCTTGTTGTACTGTTTCCTTGCCATATCACGAATAAATCACAAAGTGCCTTGAGCGCAACCTTAGAAAAATGCAAACTTTTGTTCAAGTCATGCTACATTATGGCCACTGAACTCCAGCCAAGTTACATGTAATTTTCATTAATACTGTGATCGTCACCTGTCGACCCGTGGACCACGTATGGCCTGCCAATGATTCATCTGGCCCGCAGAATATTCATAAATTTAAAAAAAATTGAGGAGGGAAAAAAGGGTACCAGTATTTAAGGTATCTAGCATTTTTATCTTCCTATAGTGAAGCAACCCCCCAAAAATACTTGTAACTAATTGTATTATGAATTGCTAACAATCCCAAATATGTGCGTACGTCCAACCCTTGGGTGCGAAAGACAATAATTATTAAATAATAAAAATCCATTTACTCTGTATAATAAATCAATCTGCCCACTTGTTATTAGCTAGTAGTGTGTGGGAGCATCCACAAACTGCAGGACAGATTCAGGTAAGCTTACAAGAAAATATTCTGATATTCCGAGCAAGTAATTAATAACTTACAGAAAAAATGTGTGCAATAGTCCACCTTCCACATTCTCACTCTCACTCCCAACTTGTCAAATACCAGCGCTTGGTCAGTGGCCCTACACATCAAACTATAACACCTGAGGTATACCTTCAATGTCAGTTTTGGACTCTCAGTGACATCGTGTCACTTTACGCTAATTACATTAATTTCTGCACATACTAGCAAACTATGATGTTATTAAAATAACTTGACTAACATTTGGTTTTACACAGGACACGCACAACATGCTACAAGGTGAAAGTTCAAGTTTGTTTGACCGACCTCCCCTCACACCCACGCACTTTATATTATGGCAGTTGCTTGAAGCATCGAAAAATGCTGTCGCCTGTGTGTCTCTGCCACTAAAAGGTGGGCGTTGGTATCTGAGGGCCACTGACCAAACGTTAGTATGTGACATGTTGGAAGTGTGACCATATTGTCTCTTCCTCTCTCTATATTTCTCTCTCAAACACATACACAGAGGCAAAGTGGTGCTCAGTCCTTGACTCTGTCCTTGTCTCAGTCCGGCATATAGTTTGTGGTTCAGGTGTTTAAATTACACCTTATTTTGAGGGTTAGGCAGTTCAAATTGGACAGGTGAAGCTGCAATGAACTCCTAGTTTTTATAAATGGATTGCGGCTTATCTGTGGCTCTCTTGCCACATCTTCATGCAAGAATGAAAAAAAAAAACTTATACTATTCATTCAACATTGTGTGTTTTTTCCCACGTTCTTATTTAAAGTCCCCCTGCACTCAAGCATGTGTCTTTCCAATGTTTATGTCCCCTCAAATGTCTGACCTTGACTATAATGACTTGTATCTTTGCTAAGTTTATCACTAGAGAGGTGTCTGTGCACTTCCTTGAAACCTGAGATTCAAACGTACCCCAGGCAAGCTAGTTTAGGTGCGTCACTGATACAAAAGCCTCTGTATAATACTGGAATATTGACGGGTGAACAGACTTCGACAAAACATCAGCAAAGAAACCAGAAACCTCCAGCGCAGAGTGGACCTGTCAGTACTGAGAGCAGAGTTAGCATTAGCATAATGACAGTTTTGACCACAAACCCTCCACTATCCACCAAAAACCTCATTGCAGCAGATATTATTGTAAGTTAAACAGCCATGAATGCTGTGTAGCCATACCCCACCTGCTATTTCGGCTCATATAGGTGCAGCAGCACAAAGTGCAAAGGTCTAGCTGAAGGGTGTGGTGATTAATAAATACCCTCATAGCCAATCACATCACTGGTTTGATTGCTCTGAAACAGCTGAGCCAATCACAGTGAAGCATGACTCACTGCTCAACAAATGGAAAGACACTCATATGAAATCCCATTGTTGTCTGAATGATGCAGAGCCTCACGACTTGAGCACACAGCACCACCGATCTGCAGCCAGAGGCAGATGGTGTGTCTGTTTATTTAACTTGTGCAATGATGTTAGGAATAAATAATATAAATGCTGATGAGGCTGTTTTTATGATCTCGTCAATAAGTATCAGTCAGTCTGTATTTACACTGTAAATGGCCAGATTATATCATAAAATGTCACACAACAGCATTATACATTTCAAGAATAAAACAGAAAACAAGAAAGTTGGAAAGGAGGCAGTGATGCACAGGATTGATGAGCTGCTGTAATCCAAGGTCTGCCGCATAAACAACAGAATATCAAGTTATGACCGACCAGTCTGGGGTTTGTAGAGGTGTGTGTTTGGTTACTCTGTAGCAGCCTGGCGTCATTTGCAATTGATTTAATGAAGGTAAACAGTGCAGGGCCGTGTGTAATGGCACCTCTCAAATCAGAGGCTGCAGATTTATCAACATAGGTGTCGTGCTGCCATCAGAGAGCTGCAGGGATTTAATGAACTGAATTACTCATATTCATTTATAGATAAATGCAGATACATTTACTGACGTTCCTGCTCTCACCACATTAAATGTTACTGATATCAAATTAAATGTGTCTAATGGCTGGGCAGTGTTTGAATTAATTAGTTTTAGTATTTCTTTAGTGGCTGTAGCAGGAGAGCAGCTTGTCTGAATGGTCTACTCCTCACTTTGTGCCCGTATAATCCAGTATGATCTCTGTCTTACAGTGCTCCCGTTCACTGATCCTTCCTTCACTGTACAGCCTACTGTACTTATGAGCACATTTTTGTTCCCAACATTCACAGCCTCTGTTCGAGGAGCTTTATTTCCAGTACCTGTGTGATATAAAATGATCACGGGAGATATTATGGCCACAGAGGCCCTGTGCCATGTTCATTGCCATCCAACAGGTGCGTGCGTAGGTGTGTTACTTACAGCTGATATCTTTTTGCCAACAGCACTACAGATTTGTCCATGTGCTATCAGTTACAAATACAAACACTCACTTAAGGATGATACGTGGGATGGTCAGGCTACAGGGAGGAAGTAACTGATACCAAAATGATCACTTGTGGGTTAAGGCCTCATTTCACTAACCTTCTTCAGCAGTGTGAGGGATTGAGCCAGCAGGCATGAGTAAGGCGGAAAAGCTTATAGAAGAGAGTAGCTAAAAAAAATGACTTCATGCACTCAATATATATATTTCTCGCAAACTATGGTCATTGTAACTAATTTGTTACAATCCATGCACTTCTCCCTTTCCAGGATAATCCATCCACCTGCCAGGTGTAGCATATCAAGATGCTGGTTAAACAGCATCATTACCACACAGGTGTGCCGCGGGATGGTTGCAATAAAAGGCCACTCTAAAATGTGCAGCTTGGTCACACGACACAATGCCACAGATAGAGTTTTAAAGGGAGCGTGTTATCGGCATGCTGACTCCGGAGATGCCCACCAGAGCTGTTGTTCATGAACTTTATATTGATTTCACTATCATACACTGTATCCATTGTTGTTGCGCTGAATTTGGCAGTACATCCAACCAATCCACAACTGCACTCGTCCAATATGATGACATACGACTGTCAGGTCAATACCCTGGTGAGGATGACAAGAATGCATCCTTCCCTAAAATAGTTCCTGATGTTTTGTGCAGAACTTCTTTGTATTGTATCAGCTGTTTGGGTGACTGTGCTCAGATGATCTTGCAGGTAAAGACGCTGGATGTAAAAGTCCTGCACACATTTGCCTACATTTGCTGTTTTGAGCCAGTTGGATTTTGAGGACCAATTATGGCATAATCATCTGCTCCTGACCAGCTGTCAGGAGTTAAGAGGGATTTAGTCGGCGGCAGAGGTTTCTGTGAAGTGCTATTAAGTTTAGTTGATTCAAAACAAACCCAAAACACATATTAAACACACACAAAACACACAATAAATGTGGCTTAATAGAGAAAATTTCAAACAAAAGTAGACAAATTGGCTTCAATATAACTCGCAGCATTCACAGACAAACACTTGTCTTTAACTGGACTCATTCTCCCCACAAATACAACTAATGTTATTAGCACAATTAGCACAATGGCATTTTACATTGTATAAATTAGTCTAGCAGCTAGCGAAGATTTCCTCTTTTTATATGAAACCAGGGACAATAGCAGGAAGTGAAGTCAAGTTGCATGCAGACCGTCTGAAAGTGCCATAGTGACATGATGCATCATGTGGACAGAAAATATGGACACCGGGTTGGACGAGGCCTTTCTGATGTTTCCTCCTCCTCCATTATTGTGTAACGGCGCCCAGAGGCGTCAGGGGAAACACAGTGGGATGACAACACAAGTTAAGGGGGCGAAAGTCCAAGTAAAGTAGGTGGATTCAGCAACCACTGACTTGATTGTTGGTGATTTTGTTCTCCATCTTCACTATGAGTGAGAACTGTGGTAAGACTTTAAAATAATACATATACTGTGGGATAATAATAATTTTCCCTTTTCATTACTTTTATGGGTTCTCTTCTATTTCATTCCACTCCTGCTCCCCTTGTCTATTCCAACCTCTCCTGACAGCTTGACACATGTGTGTAGCAAACCTCCTACAGAGGCTTTTTTTTTTTGCTCCCTCAGCCTTTCTTTCCATCTCTTCTCCATCTCTCTGTCTCTATCAGTGTATGTGGTGACATATGGTCAGTGGCGGAGTGTAGGAAACCTCTTAGCTTCCTGCCACCTCACATTACCACTGTTACTGACAGATAGAGAGTGCTACACACAGACACACAGGCATACTGTATGCACGACACAAACATCAACGCAGACGCACAAGGACCCGATTCCTCAGGAAGACATACACACATCCAAACACACACTCACGTATGCGGTTGACTGCCAGGTTTAAGTATCTACTACATCTAGCGACGTGTGTCAGGACCGTCGTATGTTTCCCTACACTTGACATTTCACTGAATAAATATTGGAGCATTTCCAGTCACTGGTATCAATCTACAAACACCTGAGGTCACAGTCAGTGTGTGTGTGTGTGTGTGTGTGTGTGTGTAAAGGTATTAGTCTTGGCTCACGCAAGGGTCAGATCAGGGTGAGATGTCTATCACGCACACACACACAAACACACACACCACGCTTGGAACAGTGATTTCTTTTTTTTTTTTTTGATGCCACTGCTGCCCCGACTAACATCAAACATTCAGCAGCCATAAATGCCGTGAAACATCTTGGTGGCTCTCCTTCTCCATCATCTGTAACAAGGGTGATGGAGTCAGCTGAGTTACACTCAATGTCAAATAAAAGCAGTCTTTTGCCTGGTTCAGTGCACTTTTTACTCATTTTTTGAGGGTAAAGGAAGAAGGTTCATCTTGAAATACATTTATTGTGTTTTTTTTCAAATCAAAAACAGTTTTTGTAAAACCTTTAAAATCAACGGACCATTGTCATGTAATTACAGTAAACAAGACCATTTCTAATGTTTGACAGCCTCTGCCTCTATACTACATATCAAAATGCTCCAACTTTTCAGCTCAAAAGGCCAACAGCAAAATCATGTTAAAATGTTTACAGTGGTTCTAACCAATGATCTACACCATTTGTTGTGACATGTTAAAGCTGCATTATCTATATGGATATACCCTACTTAACTTAACTTAATAAATATATATATATATAGTAATTTGTCTTTTGGTGAAGCATCTGTATAAACTGATCACAATTAATAATATGACATTAAATAATAGCTCTTTACAGTTTTCTTGTAGACAAACAAAAGTAATATTTACATTTAGTGTTTCCACTAAAATTCATCTTGTATTCCTGTCGTCTAAAAAATCTGTTGAAGGGTTACAGTTTTGAATTTGTTGAATTTTTCATCCTGCATTGCTTACACCAGGGATAGCCAATTTGTTTTGCCTGGGGGCCACTTTTGCAAAATGAGAGGAGGCCAGGGGCCAGGTAATAAATACAAATGAATAATTAATATTTCAATAATTAGACCACTATTGTAGGCTCTGGGGGATCCTGCCTCACCATTTTTTTTATTAACAAGCTCTATTTTTTATACTTTTTAAATGCACTCCGGTACCTTAGTTGCATTAAAAACACAATAAATAAATAAAAATCAATTAATCAATAAATGAATACCATGTACTGTCCTTGTGATTACTTGCCCCGCCCTAATTTATTTCACCTGTGTCTCATTGTCTCCCTTGTCCTTGTTTATTTTATTCTGTTTTCCCTTCCTTTGTTACCAGATCAGCATTACTTTAGTTTCAGCATTTTCCAAGGGTTTCTTGTGAGTGAGTTTTTGACTGTTTTTGCGTTTGGACCACCCTTTTGCGTGTTGAATTGGATACCTTTTCCTGTTATATTGATCACCTAAGCCTGATTAAGGATGGTCACACACACGCACAAAGTATCAATATAATTTTGTATTTTGCTGCATGACTAAATTATGCATCAATCTCATAAAAAGTTGACACCCATTTTGTGGTGTTATACGATGAGAATAAATGCAGACAAAAAAACAAACAAACAAAAAAAAAAGATATCAGCAAACCGCTCACCCACATGACACCACACATGCTGTATGCCATCTGCCCTGAACAGTGAAAACCGGGATTCATCCGTGTAGAGAGCCCCTCTCC
>JAPZEB010000026.1:4063970-4076220 GCA_029783705.1 Chaetodon striatus | reverse complement strand
GTTTTTTTTGCATCAGTGATATTGGAAAGTTGATTATTAAATCGATATAACAGTCCAAATCAATGGATCCTTGAACCCCTTGTTATAACTAGAGCTTAAAAAGGCTGAAACATCTGAGATGAGTCAGTTTAGACAGCGGGGTAGATAGAAGAGCACTGGGGTAATGATCTGACAGAGCTGTGAGGCAGATGGGATTGTCTGCGATCGTGGTTGTTTTTTTTGTCCCCAGCATGTCCACAGTGCAGAGATATAACCGAACAGATCTGTTTGGCCTTTGTTTACACTTCTGCATAAGCAGAATGTGCTTGTTTGCGTGTGACATTGTTTAACAGGCCTTCCTGCAGGCCATTATAAGCTATTTTAAAGGCAAGGCCACTGTGAGTGAGTCATAGCTGGATGAGAGGCCCTGTAGGTGTTGATGGCTTGACAATCAGATGACATCCAAACATGCTGTGGCTTTAGATGTTACGTATCCTCCATTACTATTTCAGCCCTAGCTGGCTCAGGGGAGATGTGATTACAGGGCTCCGCAATAAGCCTGCAATCTGTAGTGGAAAGTACAAGGGCTGAGGGTAAATAATTGATGGAGATTCACTGTTTGAAGGATTGAGTGACTGAATGTCGTCCTGCACGGAGGCAGAAACAGAGACGAATCAAGAGAAATGGAGGATTTAGATTGAAAGTAGTATAAGGGCATACTACTTTTTTGTCTTTGTTAACTTTACTCACTTGTTTTGTTGTTTTGCTTTATTTTTCCTAATGCCCTAACGTCGCCTGTCGTCTCCTTTCCCATCTCCTTTTGTCTTTCCCCTCTCCCTCTGCTGCTCCTCTCCTCTATTTTGTTTCCTGCTTCTCTTCCCCCTGCTCAGCTCAGGTGATATAAGGTATGGCGACAGCTATTGAAACCTGAGGGATTAAGTAAAGCTATTTTAGTACCTTGGGCTAACACCACAGTATCTCACACACATAACACAAACACGCTACCGACAACCAGGTGATATAAGGTAGGGAGACAGAGCTATTTAAACTTGGGGGGGGGGTATGTCTATTTTCAAGACACAGGTCTTGCAGGCAGGGATAACAAGGTTGCAGTGTGCACACATGTGCACATACACAGCATGTAGTCCCAGGCACAGAAAAAAGATAGAGGTGAACACAAGCTCATGTACTCCACCCACATGTGTGAAGAGAGAGCATGGTGTGACACAGCTACTGTCAAGCTATTTTCACTCTCAGGAAGCCGGAGCACCTGAAGTCAACACCCAGACAAGGCTTGCTGGAACATTTCCTCTCTGCACACCCAGATTGTCGACTTATTTTTTTCACAAGTCAAAGCTCATTTCTTGTGTGTGTGTGTGTGCGTGTGTATTTGTATGATATACAGTGTAAGACATACTATCAGAACTAAAAGTAAATGGATGTACGCCACTGTTCCCTTTTTTCTTCTTGTTACGTACGCACTAATTTAATGGTACTTTCTTTTGTTCCTTTTAGTTTATGACTAAATGCCTGCAAAGTTTATGATACATCCATAGCTTCAGCTGTACTTTGTGTTTACTGCAAAATTAGCAAATGCTACATGCTAATGCACTAAGCTAAGGTGATTAATATGGTTAACCTGCTACATATGAACATATTAGCATTGTCATACTGAGTATGTTGCATGCTGATGTTTCTTTTTGAAGTGACACAGCTATTTTCCCCCAACCATTCCTCTTTCAAGACTTAACCCCTAGCACCTTATTCATGCAATTTGCATAAGGCAGCACACCTCTCGATTGCTTACTGGGTCTTTACATAGGACATGCAGTATGATTAAAAACCTGAACATTTTCAATTACTCTTTCATTTCATAAAGTGTTCAAGAACATGAACAGCTCCACTTAAATGCCAGATAATGGTGTTCCTCAGTATGCTAGCATAGGCATTCTGAAAATGATTTACAGTGCCATACCTGTTGCAACGACTCCTAATTCTGACATACAAATAGTCTGAAAAATGTCCAATTCTAACCAAAAGGCCATTTGGCCAACAGTTTGGTATCCAGAAAACAAACAAAATCCTTCAGATCAATGTGCGGTGGTAGTGGTTGGTGATAGTGGTTACTGGATACCCAGAGCTATACGATTTTTACAAACCACAGTCAACACACTCTCAGTAGAAAACAGCAGCCCGGGAAATACAAAAGTAGAGCACTTGACATTTCGGGTAAGTAGATTTCTTTCATTTACACTGTATTAACAATTAACATGAACTGTTGGGTTGCATACAGTTGATAGCTATGTGCTAAGCTAACATGAGGAGGTGATGGGGTGGTTGCCTGTACTCTGGAGGCAGAGTAGGGTGGGTCTTGCATTAAGGTCCAAGGACATCATTGAGCCCATTGACAAAGTATCTCTTTGGGGCAATGCATATTTGTTTTCGGGATACTCAGCTGTCCGACATCATTGGTCTGAAGGGACATTTTTCAGACTATTGGGGCTTTGGAATTATGAGCCGTCGGAACAATGAGCAGTCCTAAATTGCACCATGTGCACGTGTGCACACATATAAACACACCAAAAAAAGAAAATAAAAGATACCAATACATACCAAAAATCTATGTCCATGGTTTAAACCCTCTAGACTTTCAGATCTAGCTGTACAGCTGACCTTCTAATGAATTATCAGTAAATATGCTACAACACTAAAAGTGACTCTGCACTTTTGGATTCAACTAGAACTGTTTTTTTACAAATGTACTTGTTGTAAATGCCAATCAGTGTCACAAGATCACCTAAAAAGGGATGATTGCCCTGCTTAACCCTAAATCCTTGTTTTGTTCTTTACATGAGAGATCATTTTTACAAAAATAGAGTTAAATTGTTGAACATTATGTGCCCTTTTAATAATTTTTGGCTTATAAGTTTTTAGGTTTGAATAGTTTACTTGTAAATTTGCATTTTATACTGGTTAAACAAGGACATGTTCAAAAGGAGTCTTTCATATCAAAAGCAGTTCAAAGAGAGATGATAAAAATACAAATCTCAGCAAGAGGTAGAGAACATGCATTGTTGAGGACGATGACGATGCCGCTATTGTGAAGTAGTACTGTGAGAGCTTGGTCCTACAATTGATTTCATCAGTTAAATTTCAGGTAATGCATGTTGCTATGGATACTGTAAGAAGGTGGTGCTCTGCTGAAAAAGAAAGCAGGAAGAGAATGAGCAATGGAGAGATTAAAGTTAGAGGAGGAATGAGAGTCAGAGGACGTAAGATGCTTTTGTCTAGTGATCCGTGCCAACACTTTCATTTCAATTCATTCATTATTGTAAAATACATAAAAGGAAACAGGGAGGGAAGGAAGGACAGAAGGGTCAGATGAGGTGATAAACTCAGATTCTAAAGTTGGATCAATAATGGTATCAGGAATGTGCTTCTGGTATCAGTAGTTCTGAATTGAAGTGAAGTTTTCTCATTTGTGTGCCATAAAATACCAGTGATTTTTATTCATATCAGATAAAATGTCATTCCTCATCTGAAGGTGATGATATGTATCTCTGCCCAAATACTCCTGACTGCACATGTAAATGTCTTACAGTAGGTCCTCTATGCAGGGGTATGTGCTCATCAATCCACAAACCACATTACACCACAATGCTGTAGCTATTTATCTGCCAGTATGTCTATTACTTCATGCATACTGGAACACAAATTTCATGTCTACATCTTAGGAAAACAACTTTCCTACAAGTCCATTTGTTTTTATCCCATAAATTTAATTTTGTGTCACTGTTACTCTCTTTACCTCTACTTTCCTTACCTTGAAAACTAAAGGACATTTTCTAGAGAGCCTTGTAAAGATTTAAAAACACCTAGAAACTTTCTAGACACTTTAAAAACCTTATAAACTTTCTTTGTAGCAAAGTTGGCTGGGTGTTCTCAGAATGGACACCCCGCAGCCTTGGGCTACTTTGTGTTACTGGCAGAGAGATGGACAAAGTAAAAGGGCAGATGGAGAAGAGGGATAAAGAGAATAAGAAAACAGAGGGAAGTGAATAAAGAGGGGATTAAGAGGTGAGGAACAGAGGGAGGGTAAGGGAAGGAGAGCGATATACAGTGTGCATACAAGTAGTCTATCCCCACAAAGTGGAATTCATTTGTCTGTCCTCACTTCTGTGATATTGGAAGCTTGGCACATAGTAACTACGTATGCGGTAGTTTGTGAGCTACTAACAAGCTAACCTCTAACGTGATAGCTAGCTGGGAATATGTGGATATTAGCCAGTCATTATAGTTAGCCAAGCTAGCTATTTTGCTAACAAACATATTTTTACCATTAACTCCTTTCTAACAACAGACTGCTAACATCTTTGTTGACCAGTTGCTTGTTCAGGGACAACTGGGTTAAAGTAGCTGTAATTAAAGCAGAATAATAGTTATAGGAACCTCTGGGGCTGACAGAAGAAACCAATGTGGGAGTGCCAAAAACTGCAGTTCCTCAATTGGCCACTTGATGCTTTCTCCAAAAGAAGGTCAATCCCCAAAGATCCCATGTTAAAATGTCCAACTTTAGAGCAGAAATTGACATGGTACAAACAACTGTCCTGGTCCCTAAAGCTAATTTTCCCAATCATGACAACTGTCTGGGGGATTAATTTTCATGTAACTCACCTGTTTCAATTTTGTGAAGGTTTAAAGTTTTGCATAATTAAAGGTGTGGCCTTTGAGTTAAAGGTGGGTGCTGGTCATTGATATATCGCTACCACAGTTAGGGAACATAACCATGGCGTGACCCCGGATTCAAAGAGTAAAGGCATAGCCATAGCTGTTGCTGTGCTACTGGTTTGCCCAAAAAAGTCCTTGGTTCAGTGTTTGGCTGCAACACCCTCTACAGAATCAGACATTTACTTTTTCCAATAAGTACATTTTATTTTGAAAGTTTTAAGCCTGATTTTTGCTAGCATAGATTAACATTAGTATTGGCATTATAACAGTTAACCATAGCTGCAAATGCACCACGCTAACCAAGCTAGCAGATAATCTTAGGGTTAGCATAAACCCTCTTGTCCAAATGGGCACTTCTGGCTCCAAAAAAAAGATGGCAATGGCAAACATTTCAAATTCGAGGCTTCAAAATGGGAGTCCACAAATAAGTGGGTGATTATGTCCAGTGTCCTTGCAAAAATCTTCATGGGGATGTACTTCACCCCAGTGAGTGTGCATCCACTTTCCATGGCAATTCCATTAAATTCAGAGATTTTGTTGTAAAAGATACTGGTTTTATCTGCGACTACGTGAAGTGGAAAAAAAAAAGGAAGATAAGGAGGTAAAGATGTTGGCTACAGTGTTTGAGCATTTGGTCTGAGTGCACTCCTCAAATCTCTTTGGCAGTTTTGTTAACAGAAAGTGGATTGATGCTATCTGTGTCCTTCAAACAAACAGCAGTTCTATAAAACATGCTCACTTGAATTAAAAAAAATAAATAAAAGATTTAATATGTACTCTGTAAAACTAGCAACTCAAGGATGAGTTCGACGTCTTTCTATCAAATTGTTCTGGCAACTTAAAAATCAATTTCTTTTTGATTGTCCAATAAAAAGCAGTTTCTCTGAAACAAACAACTTGAAATTGACAGTGAAAGGAATTTTCTGTTCTAATTACAAAGTTGAGAGAAGCTCTCTCATACATCTATTTGTTCCTATTACAGGTTCACTTCTCGCTTTATTAAGGGAGCAACAATCAAATTATTAGACTTATAGGACTTGGCAGTAGACATCTCACCAGAATGAACACACTCACAAACACTCATCATAGACACATTTGGAGTTGTTTGCCTCTAAATAATTGAGCGTACAAAGACCAGAAATAACCTTATTTCTTTTTCATAAACAACATCTATTGAAAAAAAAAAAAGGTTGTTTACTTTCCAGCCTGTTTCTTTTCAGGAACTGAACAATCCATCCTATCTCTGGGCATTTTGACATTTTATTGTGAATTAAAATTTGTTTCACTTAGTCCCAGGTTAAGGATGCATTTTATGTCTGCTGGAAACCATGTCAACAGCCAGTATTAAGGGGAATGATTGCCTTTCTTTCATATGCAAGCAGCTTAATCTCTCTTTTTGGCTACTTAGTTCTATTTTGTGCCATTGTCCCTTCACCTCTCTGGCCCAGTCCCATTTCGTTTTTCAACCTCTGTCCTTCATTTTTTGGGTGCCACCAGTGGTGTAGTGGACGGTGTACTTAGGTACACAGGTACACCCATCTCATTTGTGACCATTTACAGTATACCCACCCATTAGCGAAAAACCCATTGGAATGTATAGGAGAGTTTACCCGCTTCCTACCGATTTACCTCGTAGTATACCCTCCTCATCAACTACCACTAAACCACTGGGTGCCACCTTACCTCTCAGAACATAGTTATAGGGGATAGTGGTTGAAATCTTCACCTATGAAATTGGGCAATACTTAAAGACCCCGTTATGTCATCGGTAGTTGTCGATGCTGGTATTTATTTAAACAGACACAACAAGTGTTGTCCGACATTGCTAATATGTGGTTTTCTGTTGTGGTGATTTCTCTTGTGTGGGTTATAGGCATCCTTTTACAGTTTTTAAGACGTTTCACACTCAATCAACCAAACAAGTCATCATGTAAAAAAGAGCACTGCTTCATTACCAGGCCACTAGTGGTGCTCTGTAGACTAACACTAGCAATCCATTCTCATGCGCCAGTCTGCCAGTCTATACTTATACAGGAGCACTAACAAGTGCAGTAATTTTGCTACTGGACTTAAATTTAGGGCCTCATAAGCCATCAAAGACGGGTGGGTATGACATGGAAATATGTCAAAATGCGGCACTGTCATGCACAAATCAGCAATAACTGTCAGGACTTAAATACCTGAAGGAACGAGATGGGACCCACAATGCAGATCAATGAAAAGTGATTTCATTTACAAAGATGGTGATGGGGATCCAGGGCGGGTGAAGGAGTCCAGGTGAGGGAAGATAACACTACAGGGCTGGGTGAGGCAAGGCTGGGGGCAGGCAGGTGGCAGGGCTGAAGCAAAAATATACACAGGGATAGTACGAGGCGACAGTATCCGACACTCAATCCAAAAACAAGCCTTAATTCAAAAACAGTCACAGATCTAAAGAAACCACAAGAGCACAAAGATGAAGGAGGCCGAGAGTGTTACCACTGAGGTTGAAACAACGAACTGGCGTAGAGTGGAACGTGAAGTTGGGTTTTATACTGCATGTAGTGGAGATGAGAAGTAATCAGGCTGATGCTTTGCTGGTGCATAGGAGACTGAGAACAGGAGACTGGTGGCTCCGCCCAGCCCTGGGAATGACAGACAGGGAGAACAAGACAACCAAACACATAACAGAAGAGGAGGGAAAAGCTAGCTAGTTAGCTACAGACTAGTTAGACAATGGTGTACTAGTGATTTCTTTTTTTATGCGTGGTTTGAAGTGTGCTTTTGAAAAACCTCTATTTGAAGGGCCATGTAGCCCAAACACTATGTCCTTTTCTTCTATTCCAAGAGCAATCGAAACACTATACCCCCCAGACATGAACGCGGAAAACAGAGGCGCTGAGGGCTAAGTGGTAGGGACCTCTGTCTGTTTTTTCCATGGATGTATTAAACGACCTGGAAACAGCATTGGAGGTGGGGCCTCGCTTATTCCTATGAAAGTTACTCAGTGGTGCATGAAAGCAAAAACCTCTATTTCTGCAGTATAAAATTACCCACATCTTCCTTATTGTGGGGCCCATAGAGCATGTACACTAGAGACTAATGGCAGCTGAGTGGGGCCAAAGCCAACTTCCGCTGGCCAAACAGCTAACTTTGAATTTAGCACTCTGCTTACTTGATTGAGGATAAGATAATTTATCATGCTGCTCTTTTAGACCTTTGAAATGTTTGTGGACCCGATGTACAGACAACTCTTTCACAATGTAAGTCTATAGGAAAAAGTATTTTTCGGTCCTCCAGCTTCATGTGACAGACCTGGACACTTTTGGCCACTGTAAAATTGGCTTCAAAGTCCGGCACTGTTCAAGGGGGCTTAGTTCTTTCCAAGAATCAAGCTTTCCTTTCGTTTCTGTTGCAATTACTACCAGGAGCAGTAATTGTTTCCTGATAATGGTAAGGTCATTGCTAATAGGTGGTTCGGTGGGATAAGGCAATGGTGTGTGGGAGCATATCTGTGTCTGCTGTATCGCTCTCTTTCTCCTATCTTTTGTTTGTCTCATGCTCCCCTGACCTCTGTTTTTCATACTTTATCTTTTTCATCCACCCCTTGGTGTGGTTTCAGGCATGAGGTGCAATTTAACTCAAATTCTCTTTGTTTCTCTGCTTAGATTTACTTTTCACCTTCATCTGCTGTTTCAGAGGCTTTCAAAGCTTAATTAGCAGGAGTTGTGAGTAGGGCTACCACATTTTTTTTTTTTTTTTTTGTGCCACGTAAGGCTCTAGGGATAGCAATGTTTTTCTGTTGATCAGCCTTTCCCCCCCATTTTGATCTAGACTGACGGACTGGATCTTTTAACATTGACACAGAAGACATGTAACTATTAAAATGTGTCTGTGTGTGTAATATAGGCAGCACTTCCATAGCGGTTATCAGCTACATTTTTTAGTAGCCTAGCAACAATTACAACAGTCAACGTCAAAGAAGTAGCTTGTTGCTAACTCCCCTTTTAGCCTCCCTTATGTGCTGTGGACCCTGCAAGACATGCTGTATTTAAAACTAAGAAAAGAACAGTCGACACACTAACAAGACATACCCAATGTATTGTAGCAAATGCTTTATGTTTTAAGCATGGGTTGTCACTGAATACTCAGCCTAAAATGTTAAATGTTTTGTTCATTTCTCACCGTCAAACCTCATGACTCTCTGCTCTTTACCCTTTTATCTTTCACCTTTCATGTCATCCTTTCTCCTCCTCTAATCTTCGGGACCTAGATGCTATTTTAGTCATTTGTTTCCATTATTATCAGGAGCAGGCAAGCACCGTTTTCTTCTGATGGCCACTTTGCTGATAGGTGGCCCAGTGCGACAACACAATGATGAGGGGGTGGCACACAGAATACAAATGAAAGCAATGGCTGACCCTGCTAAATATCAGTGGCAAGACCCATGCTTGTAGTGTGTTGCTACACACTAACACATGTGTTTTACTAGTGTGTGTGCTTGTCTGTACATAAAAGGTAAATGACTGGAATGGAACTAAGTTAAAACAGATTGATTACTGCTGGTAAAACCAGATTTCTTGACTTTCTTTCAACATGCACATTGAAAAGACAGTGGGGTAAGTCATCACCTGCTGGCTTCCTGATGCAGAAAGTTGTTATTATTACACTGAAAAATTGAAAGCCAGTAATGTTTAAAAGATGAGAGGTGTAAACTTTATACTTTTTTGTGTGTCAGTGTGCAAAAACATTGGAAAGTAATGTTTTTAGATGTTTAAAATCTTGGTCAAGGTTATGTGAGGATTGTCTTATTAGGGAATGCTTAATCATACCTTGAGGCAAAAGGCAAAATGGTACAAGTAGCAGAAAAATGCTTTTTTTTTTTTACAATATGAAAGATCTATGGGGCCATCTTCACCTTCACTAGATATTTCAGGAGGGTTTGACAGGTCTCCTCTGCCACCGGATAAAACTCACCACCAGCAGGTTATTAGTCGACAGCTCTGCTCATCTCTTACTCAAGTGTCCAAGACACAAATGTGATGATACAACAACAAAATGTATCATCAGTCCTTCATTCTGGTACCAGGAATACACTTAGGAATGACCTAGTGCTCAAAGATGATGTTTGTTATGGCCAATCCAGGAATAGCACAGAAGTCCAGTGAGGAAACAAACAAACAACAACAACAACAACAACAACAACAACACTGTGGTTAACATATAACAGGCCCTCCCTTTAGGTCTCTCCACTGTTGCCCAGTTGAGCAGTAAAGTCCCCGGGCAGAACAGTGGAGTCCTCAGGTGGTGCCCTCTCCAGAAAGGCTTGATAGCCGAAGCTACTTTTTAGTGCAAAGATGCAACAGAGCCTTTAACTTGGTGACAGGTAGCTGCATAAACGCCACTCCCTTCAACAAAGTAGTACTCAGCTGGGGTCTCATAAGTATCCTCACAACTACCTAAATAATTTTTAGCCTGACTTTAAAAAAGGTGTCCTGCTCCTGTTCAGGAATTTGATTTTCAAAGTTGATGTTGTGTGTTGAGGAGAGGTAAGTCTAAATGAAGTGGACTGGGCAGTATGAGTCAACGTCCTGTACCAAATCTCATGTCTTTAGAACTAATAACCATGGACCCACTTTTGCTTACTGTTCGATTGGTTGGTGGGCTCACACAGCAGTAGTTCCATCATACCTGTCTGGTGCAAGCCTAACAGGCCCCATGGATGGATACAGTCACCAAGCACTCTCCAGTAATCATCTGAGCAAGGTTGCTTCGTGTTGACTCCCAGGTCCTCAAATACCAATTCTTAATTAGCTCCCTTGGCATGAGATCCTGGCCTACAAGGTTCTTTTTAGCATCTGTATTAGATGCACCAGGCTTTCAACTTACTCCAATATAACTCCATCTATATCAATGTTAGACGGTCAGAGCAACTACTACAAAGAGCAACAAAATCTGCAAAGGGAGCAGATCAGGGTGCTAGATGGATCTAATAAACACAGGACTTCCACCCAAGATGCAGCTGTTCCAAAACCAAAAGTCATTGCTGACTTTTTTTTGACGTGCCATTATATAAGTACATCACATAATTGTGTAACATCAAGTATTTAGATGACATTACACTACATTTAACCGTAACCCCACAACAAATGTACTCGTTTTAACCCAAGCCACAATCTTTTTTTTGTAAATATAACTTACTAGTTCTGCTGTCTCAACCTAATCGCAACTGTATAAACACTAAAGAGTGCCTTGTGTGTCAGTATCAGATGCCAAATAAGGCATGACATAACTTCAGTGTGTGAAGACTTTAGGATGAAAACAGGTTGGCTTTCCATGGCAACACAGGTCACAGCAAACCCCTCAACCCCGGTATTCTGCAAACAGGCATTTCTACACCCACTGGTAATATGTTGATAATCTTGAATTCCTGCTTTTGTTGGCCACAGAAATAAAAACAGGCCCTAAAACTGGTGGTCATCCAGGATTCATAGAACTATAGTTACATCCATAACTGACAATAATCTTGGTTTCCAGGTATCCCCAACAAAATTGCTTGCAAATGGGTTGGTGTCAAGAGTTGCTTACAACATTTAGCTCAAATGTTTTGGCTTTTTGTCTGGAGAATGATGATGCTGTAGAGGGGATACAATCTGCAATGAAGAGGCAATCAGACACCCGCAGGTTGGTTTCATAGAGAGGTGAACTGTGTACTCTATTGTGGGAGGAAAGCTGTTGAAGGATTATGTCCTTGTCACAGCACTGTCATGGCACAAATGACTTACTGATTGGTCAGGGTATCTTCGCAGAGGGAGTTGGTATCTGGGGGATGCATGAGAGCTCTCAATGTGAAACTCTTCCTCGAGGAGTTGGTATATAGATACTTTTTATATACTTTCTAGCTGACTTACAGGTCCTTGCTGTTTCACTACTTTGTACATGGAAACTATAAGGAGGTAACTCAAATCATACCTGATTTTACTCTGGCCCAAACTCATGAATCCGGATACCATTAAGCTGAGCAACCTACCACGTATTTTTATGCACATCTTTTATGCAGTTCATATTCTCAAGACAGCTTGAAACAAAAATGCACTTACCGACCAAAATGCTCTGTAGTCAAATATATTCTGCTGCAACACATGTCTACATTTACTTTAACGAATCTCCCTTTCTGAAATCTGCTTAATTTCCCATGGGATGCACTGTAACCAGATAAAATATGGTTTTACATTTACGTCACATCTGCAACCCCAGGAGGAATTATGCCAAACTGAGATGTAAATATGACGCATACTTGCACATCTTGTGTATCCTCTTGCTGTTGCTACATATGGCTTGTGGTTATTTTTGTAATACTTTCACCTTTTTTGTGATGCACAGGAAATTGCACTTTTACATACAAATGTAATTTATATTGAACGCTGTCTACAGAAGTTTTACCTTTGACTTAATAGACTACAGCTGTAAATGGTTCCTTAATAATGCATAAAAAGGTGGGATTCCATTTTTGCTTTGCCTGATTTTATTAAATCTTACTCCAAGTTTTTTTTTTTTTTTTTTT
>JAPZEB010000026.1:4000354-4014100 GCA_029783705.1 Chaetodon striatus | reverse complement strand
GCAAGAAAACAGAAGCTTTATTTGATGAAGTTTTTGGCATTGATCCCAGTGATGAAACAGATTAATATGGACCTACAGACAAGGCTTTAACGTGACAGTGAGGTGGCAGAGGGACAAAACAGCATAGACTGCAATTACATCAGAGGGACATAACAGTAGTTGAAATATTTATCAGCTAAGATGGTCCACTGGACGACAGGATAGTCTGCAATCAAATTCTAGTGGAATTATTGGATAATAACTGAGAGGAGTCCGAAGTGCTGACAAAACAGCTTTATAATGGTCTTCCTGCTCGAACTGCTAAAAGCTTTAGTTTCTGGATCATAGTTCCTAAATGATCAAATTGATTATGATAATGTGTTGGCTTGATTAGTCTGGACGCTTTCAGACTGATTATTAATAATCAAAGGTGGGAGAGCGAGACAGTGGTCAATGACTGAAACAACTTTGTATAAGTAGGCAATAGATTAAAACTATTAAAGAGATTCATGTAGGGAAAATACACGCTAAAGCAAGATTTAATGATAACTGACAGTCTTGTAAGGGGGCAGGTCGGGCTGGTGGATAGGTCATATATATGGGCCACACCTTTGTTACACACCTATGTAACAAAGGTGTGGCTCATATAAAAGATCAGTGTACCTGTGTCTCAGTATGTTTTGGATCTTGAAGAACCCCCAACGGCCGAAACATCATCAAAATAAAAGAAATGCATATGGAGCTACAGTGTGCGGCATTTGTTTTCTACAATGAAGTCTATTGCCAGTGATCAGCACCTCATTGTAATTTTTGGTGTGCATTACTATATTTCAAACTTTAATTGCCTAAAAACAGTCTCTGTAACTTTATGTTAATTAGGTAACTGTATGCTGAGGATGTGATGTCATTTGTGGGGCACTAATTTGTAGGCTACCATACAAATCATTGCGCATGCATTTTTCTTAGGATATCGTACCAAATGTTCTGTGAGCATATGCTGAATTTCTGCTTGTAAAAATGACCCATGTGGCTGCATTTTAAAGGTGGAAACTCCCTTGGTGTTAAGCCTTGTCACACATCTGTGAACAGATGTCAATATACTCAGATGGTATTATTCTAAACAGTCATCAATCAGAATCATAAATCAAACCACCAAACACCAAAACCTTGCTCAGTTCAGTTTACCTCAGTAAAATGAACTTGTACAAAACACCTCAATACACAAAGTTTTGCCTTTTATATCAGAGGTGTGTTTTCTGAGTTTGTGCAGATTTTTGAGGGAGATGGACTTGGAATCGGTGTAACTTCTGGCAGAGGTGTGGATGGAAGCAAGGGATACTTTTGAAGCTGGACTCCGTATGGAGAAAGGATCATCCACAAAGAGGTGTTAGAAGATGTTATCCTTCTCTTTTACACACACCAATATCCTGTGGGTCACTCTCAATATTCTGTATCAGGAGAGTGGCAGAACTGAAAAGGTTGGAGATGTAGTTTAGGGGGAGCGGGAGGAAGCAGGCTGTATGCACTACAAAAGGCATCAGTAGATCATCACTGCTTTGGAAACAGGCATCTTGCGTCTCTGGCATTTTCATTCTCACTTTCGCTACATGTCTCTTTTCCAACAATCATCTCGATGTCATAGTCACACTGTGTAAATATGACATAGATAAAAGGATAAAAGGACGGAAGCCTAAACAAGAATGTGGAAAAAGGAAGTTCAAGGTCGTGAATTTTGCTCTTTTTGATGGAAAATTAGGAGATGTCTGTGAGAGAAAATACATTTTTCTTTAGGTCTGTTGTAGGCGGAAGTCATGAACCTTTCTCAGTCCAGTGTTAACTGACTTCAACAAACAGTGTTGGATTTTGCTTGAAAACTTTGATTTGCTACACTGTGTAAAGACTTTTTCTCTAAAGGTTATATTGAACAGGGTTCAGCAGCATGAATACTGCATTTTATTCTGTGCATAATGGAGTCTTACATAATCGTATGTATTTCAGACATACTGTTATAGGTATTTCAGTTGGGCTTATGTAACATTACAGTTAAAAGTAGGGCTTAGAACTGGAGTAACTGTATGCAGAGTTCCCAAACAACAGCAGTGATGTGCAAATACAACAAGCTAGGAGAAAAAAATGAGTAGTATTGGTGAGGAATACAACATTATTGGAGTTTCTTTGCATTATTTCCTTGGTCTCTCCATCAGTATATTGCCATGGCTTGTCTTCCATCTCCCTGATTTCATTCTGCAGATGTTTTCCTCCTCAAGCCTTCTTTCCTCTCTTCTCTCACGAAACCTCCTTCAACTTCAATTCTACCCAATCCTCTATATACCCTCAAACAACACTTTCTGTTGTTTGGAGTTTGAATAGAGCAGCAGAGAGCAGGCAAAGCATATCTGAAATAACAATGAGAGGTACTTGTAAGCGTACGCAACCAGTTCAAATCCACTACTCTGGCTGCCAGGGCAGGTGTGAACATTTGTTCAGAAATATGCCATGTACGACAACAAACGTTCATCTTTACAACATTTTGTATTATATTCTGCTTAGACTAATGTCAGCATTATTACATTGGTTTAGGTGTGTCTAAGAAACCAGGGTCACTCACTTTAAACATTGTTGATTAATTTCCCCAGAATTCTGTGAGCAAGTTAATTTGCATTGGAAGAGAGCTAAATTATCACCCATTTCACACAGTTTTGCATTTCTAAAAAGAGTTCTTGAGGCACCAGACGGGAATAAAAGGCTTGGTGAGACGGATATGTTTTGCTGTGAAAGCTTTAAGGGGTTTAAAGCCATTGTCTCTTTTGTCACTCGCTGACTCTGCCTCTCAGAATAATCAGAAACTTTGTGTTCATGTTGTTGCATGGCTTTGGAGAAATGGCTGGAATACATGTGCCTCCCTCTGTTCCTAGCTTCACACCGATGGCGAGGTCGGCTGTCTTGTTTCTTCTTTTTCGCTTCATCCTGCTTTATATCAAAGTGATAAAGTTTATGCTGCTTGCCCCTGCAGGGGTTTGCGAGGCGGTTTATCCATCCCTCACCAGCGTTGAGGTATGAGATATAGTTTGTGCATTCTCTGAGGGCTCTGCAATGATGTTGCCTCTCCTTCCCTACCTTTTTCTTTTTCCCCCTGTCTCATGTTCACTCCTACTCTCCTCTTCCTCTCCTGCTCTTGACTTCCAGCTGATGCCGTTATGTATGCTGCGGGGAGCCTACTGCAAATTGTTGTGCCTCTGCCTCTTCTCTGCAAATATTTTGGCCTTTGAGCTGAGAGCAAGAGACCCAGGGGTGAGCAGATGAGGAGAAGCGAGGAAGAAAAGAGGAGGAGATCAGGCTGGTGAGTGGTGGTTTGGGGACAGAGTGAATGGAATAAAAAAGACAGGAGGGAGGAATGTTCTTTGTAATGTTTTCGACTTACTGAAATGAGAAGAAGAAAGAGTAGAAAAGGGGAAAAAGAGCAATCAGCCTTCCTCCTTTCTTCTTGTGTAAGGTTTCCTGTGAATCACCATGTAAGGCTGCAGCAGCAGTGATTGATGTCGGGAATGTGGAGCGTACAGGGTAGCTCAGTGTACTCTCATATTATGGCTTGTAGCAGCAGAGGTCTGGGACTTTGTAGTAGGAGACAGGACGAGTTTATATTTGAGATGGAGGAACTGTTGATTTTCAGTACAGTTTCAACTTAAAATGATATTTGCACGTTTTGATGGAAAATTGAGGTCAGTGGTGACATTCTGTGTCAGCGTGTCCTCATTTTGTTGTCATTTGGCTAGAGTTGAATGCTGGTATTTCTGAAGACAGTGTCATAATATCAGTTTACATTTTCTTTAAATTTGGGATTTGTAGTGTAGATCTGTGAGAAATTTATGGAAAGGACTTTTCTGAGGGCTTCATGGTGCTTTGATCTAGACGCTATCATCAGTATGCTAACTTGTTCACACCGACCGTGTTAACATACTGATGCGAAGGAGGTCATCGAGTGCTGCAGGGAGGACATTTTTTGTAGGCCTTCTACAAAAGTTAGCATCGTCCTGGTTACCTCGACAAAACACCTATGAGATTTATCCATTTGGTTTTTGATTACTGCAGAAAATACGCTCTGTGGCAAACAAACATTTATGATACTTACAAATTCTGTTCAGCAAGATAACCTTCACAAATAAACATAACTTTTATGAGTTTTGAAGCGTAAATGCAATTACCAGAAGTAGAAAGCTAATGTTAGGCTATAAAAAAAAAAAATTAAAAAAAAATACACCGCAGTTGCCTGACTTCAACATTGCCGCCACAATGAGGCTGTAAGGTCGTGTTTGGCATGATGAGGTTTTGTCTCATTCAGCCACTTGTCAGCAAATGCCTTTTTTAAGACATCTAATGGCTTCAAAATTCATGAGTGGGATATTTACTGCCATATTTTATGTCGTAGAACATTTACAAACTTTAAAGTCTCTTAAGCTTGTGTTAACCACAGATCTTATTTTAAGCATCGCATCAAAAACCCATTAGAAAACTCTATTAACTTTAAAATGAGGGACCCGGGAGTGCTAAAGTGCTCAGTTGAGAGCGGCAGAGAGAGTTTAGTGTGATGGCATGCTAACATTTCCAAACGGGCACTAAACGAAAAGAACAGCTAATACTGATGGGAATGTCATTAGGATTTTGGTAAAATCCAAATTCTTATCTGATGGTAATTGAGAATTACTGTCAGGGAAAATTAATCCTGGGGGGGGGGGGGGGGTCTGTGGTCTACCAAATTTTATGGCTATCCATTCAATAATCAACATCTTCTATAGCCACACCGCTAGTGAGACTAAAACAAGATTAAGATATTGCCATGCTCGTGAGTCTGTGTGGTTGCTCTTACTCACAGGTGTGCTTTGAGCTAAATTCTAATGTCAGCATTCTAATTTGCTCACAATGACTAATGTTCTGATGGTAACGCTAATGCTGATGTAGGTATAATGCTTAACATGTTCACCATCTGTGTTTAACATGTTAATGTGCTCACATTTGCTACATAATCAGTACTAAGCGCAGTGCAGTGTAGGGTAATGGGGATGTCATCATTTTTTAAGGTATATGGACATAAACCAAGTTTGTGACATTTGAAATTTTGATGATACTGGTGTTTGTACAAAGTTTCATGGCGATCCATCCAGTATCTGGATGATTTCACTAAGAAACAAAACTTAAGTCTCATGGTGTCACTAGAGAAAACAAAGGTTCTTCCTTCCTTCCTTATTGTCTGTATAAAATGTTATGGCAATCCACTCAATAGGTGTTAGGATAGTTCAGTCTGTAACAAAGTGGCAAAAAGACACCCAACATTGCCATCCCTGGAGGTGACTGTTACCTTTTGGTGGCAACGAGTAACAAACCAAACAATGCAATGTAAGTGTACTTTGAGCCTTATTTTACATATAATTGGGCTCAATGGGACCTTATCACCATGTCCCCTAGTAAGACAGAGGAGAATATTACAAAAATACATTATACGTGGGGAAAAGACAACAGTCAGATGCTGCTATAAATATAAAACAACTTCAATGTATTTTACCTTATACAAACTCTAAGTGTACTCTTCTTGTAAAAAGTCCAAATAAAACCAAATCTCTAGTGTGGCCATGTCTTTCCTTTATCTTGAGTGCTCTTTGGGATCTGAAAATATTAACCACAGGAACTTAGAGGAAAACACAGTGTTGCAAAAACTGCGAATAAATGAAAAGATTGTGTTCAGTATACTATATGTACCTTCAGTAAATAATAATTAGATTTTCTTGCTGTGTAACAAAAGGAGAAAAAAATAAATAAATGTAATGTAAATGTAAATGTATAAATGTATTTTTATGACATATCAGCAAGGACTTATTGTATAACTGGCCAAGCTTTGAATTTGTATTACTTTAGGATCTGTGAACAAATGTTAATCTGTTTTGCAATTATTTTCAATTATTTTTTATAACAGTTTGTATGTTATCCTATGAATTAGCACCCCACGGATGACGTTGCATCCTTAACGTAAAGTTGTATAACTGATGTAAAGTTACAGAGGTTGGGTTTAGGCAAGTAAAGTTACTGTAGTAAGGTTTAGGAAAAGAAACACGATGAAGATGTGCCTTAAAATGACTCAAAGTTCCCTCAGGTTCAAATGCTTCTGAACACCAGTCTCCTAGGAAAAGTCTTGTGTTTTGTGACCCATCCACTCCCCCGACTTCCCTCCTAACTGGACTGATTGGGACTGCTTTCTTTACTAATGTTGGAGCACTGATCACATGATCACAGCCTTCCAATATACATGGATTATGCAAGAATTACTGGCTCGTTGTTATGTGGTATATGTTTTAATTTTGGTGCATTACTTTAGTAGGAAAGCATACAAACAGTGCATGAGAGCAGCCTGTGATATGTGATGCTAATGCACTGACCCAATATTTAATAATTTTTGCCCTTTTTAGAATTGTAATCAACACTTACACCACTGGACTGAAATATCTGAGTTTTAAATCCAATTTTGAAATGTATATTTGCTAAGAAATATGTATACATATCCTTGGTGTTTGTTTGTTTTGACAAAAGTGTAATTCCCAAAGAACCGGATTTCATTATTTTCTTCTGCAGTGACAGCTCATCCTATATTAGTGTTATTCTTAGGGTGTGATTTTTTCCCCAGAGCTTGACAATGGTACTCAGTGATACCGTCCTCCTCCAAAATAAATAGGGCGTTTTCACAAGCAGAAATTAGGACTCATGTATATGGCCATAACAATTATTACGGTGGCAAAAGAGATCAGGAGCAAGAATGTCCCTTTACGGTGGGAAGGAGGTGAGGTGGATGGGTCAAACAAGCATCGGACTTTCATTCTAGGAGAGTGGCGTTCATGTCACATGTGAAACCAAAAGTCAGTGTGGAGTTATTTTAAATGATGCATCACGTTAGCTCATGCAGGACACACAAGTCATACACCTCAGCTGTAATCTGCTGACAGCCAGTTTATTGGATTATTGTATCCTATCAATCACACACCAGTCACAGCCTATTCCCACACAAGGTGATCCATTTAAATATGGCTTCCTACACACTGATCCCTGCTACGCCAATGCTGCCGCACACTGCTGCCGCTGCTGCTGGCAAAGCTTTACCTCCACTACCCCAGCCTCCACCTTTTAATTCCTTGCAGGTCAAAATGGTATTTAATATCTTGCTTGAGCCCACTCTTGTATACCCAGGGGGTTTTCTGCATTGCGCTCCCTATTTTGGCATAGCATGCTGCTTGTCTGATCCAGGGAGCACCTCAAGAACGGAGCCCTTAGCGTCAAACATAACTGTATTTCCATTTGTGGCAATACATGGTTAAATTTATGCAGTATGTCAATGTATGTTATGTGATGCATGTCATATGACTGATTTTATGTGAAGTATGTCAAGTGAGATATGCTACATTAAATTAGTAACAAACGTACTTATTTATGTCGCACCATGATGTTTTTCTAAACCTAACCACATAGATTTGGTGTGACTGCAACCATCTCATAATGTCACCTACATGTTCAAAACTGCAATCTTTATCTGTCATAAGAGCTATTCTGTAGTCTGTCTGGTTGGTGCACTAATTTTGGAAATGTCCCTGTCGGTCGTACTCAGAGGTATGAACTAGAGCTTTAATCGGGCCTGACAAGCCCAAAGGAAAAAAAGAAATTCTGTCCGAACCCGATCCCCATTAGCATTTTTCACCCTGAGCCCGATTAAAGCCCAGTATTTTTCTTAACAAGCTTCTATGCAAGAACAAGAACAGGAGTCATTCTACAATTTTAACGTTCTTTATTTATGAAAATGGCTCCATAGTGAAAACACATCTAACATGTCTGTGGACAGAACACACGCAGTCACACGTTATTATACATTAGAAAATTACGCCAGGGCCTTGGGGTTTTAACATAAGCACAATTAACATCGATTTGTAAAAGGTCCCAAGGGCACAGTGTTGACAGTGTTACTAAAATAAGATTGACGAAAGCCATGGAACATGAACTTAATAACTTATATATCAAAACAAATAGCCCAGGATAACAAATGACACAAAATGAAATGAAAACATCTATAACAGAATCGTTTAGTAGCCTGTACACAATATGTCCCAGACAAAGTCACTTTTTCTCCTGCGCAAAACTGTAATCACCTGAAGCCAGTCGTCGTTTCACTTCAGCATCGATTGTTTCTTCTCTCTCTCTATGCAAGGGGAGGGACAGGGCTATGATGCTCTTGTATGTGTGTCCTAATACAGCCCAAACCCGACTTGAGCCTGTGAAATATGTGCGAAATAAGGCCTGACCTGACCCGAACTCTTCAGGTCCTGACGGGTCCCGTAGGGTTCGGGCACAGATCTCAAGCTCTAGTATGAACATACGCCTTATGTGGTCATATGGGTTGGGGGACCTGTTGCAGTCAACAGGTCATTGAAAAATCATCAACAAGAGTCAGCACTAATGTTACCAAGCAAAGCTTACTAGCATCCGCTTTCCAAGAGGAAGTTGACATGGCATCTCCCAGCAACAACTGCTTTCCAAATCCCTCCTCAAAACAGATGGATCCTGAAATGGAAACATTTGCAGAGAAACTGCAAGAGAATCAAGATTTCCGTTTGACTGCCTAAACTGCTTCCTTTTTTGAGTATCATAATAATGTTGGAATGTACCCAAATATTAAGGTCAGAGCTTCAACAGTCTAACGCATTTTTAATTCTACACCAGTGTCATCCCATAATATATCAACATAGTGGAATACTCCTCTGACCATTAGGAAGTACTGTACAAAGGTTGTGCTCATGTTTCACTGCTTGACATCTCTGGTCTATAAAGAGCATCAGGAAATGACCTTTGACGATATACCATGAGGTAAGGCAAGAGAGAGAGAAAGAGAATGAGAGGAAGAGAGGGATGGCATTAGAATGTCTCTCTCAATTTTCCCTGTTCTCTTCTATAACAAGATTGAAGGAAATTACCTTCTACAGTCAAACCAACCTGTCATCGGCCTGTCTAATGGGCTGTCCATTGGTGTCAATGAGCAGCGGATCAAGAACAATGAAAAATACATTTGAAAAGTGCAGCCCACCACTGTCAGTTACAAGGGGCTTCAAAGCCAGCATTCCCTCAGATGCTGTAATTCCGAAGTCATGTGACATATAGATTAAAAAAAACATCTTTAACCTTGTTGGCTTTTAAACAGAAACATACAAAAGATCGTTTATCATTTTTTTATGCGGATTCTGTGAGCTCACATTCAGTCAGAACCTAAAGACGTGTTTTTATTCAATGTATCTAACACTTACTGAGGATATTATTATAACTAGTATCCATTGCAAAAATGTACATAAATCAGCTTAGAAACCATAGAAAAAGGGTGTTTCTTATATTCCCAGAGCATGCCTGAGAATCCTAAGGTTTTTAAATTTTATTCAGTATCGGAGTAATCCGGGCATTGTTGTCTTTACATCCATGGTTACGTTGCAAACACTATCAGCTAATAGCTGTTTTTGGCTTACATTTTTATAGCGCCAGTTTCCAATATGTAAACAATTATGGGCTAAAAAAAAGAGGGCTCAGGGTTGTGGCCCTTAGCACAGCTCCCTGAATCTTTAGCAGCATAGTGGCAAAATTGTCTTGATTTTGTCTGAGAAAGGCCCCATAGTGTAAGATTTTACAAATCCCTGGTGTAGGTGATCGTTTTATAGACACTTTTTATGACTAGATTTTAGATTTTCACAAAGACCGACAAGTTAACAATGGAGATGTAGTCATTCAAGTGTTGAGACTCTGAATGAGCCAGTGCATCAGAAGAGAGAGTTGATCACACATTCTGAGCAATGTGCATTATAAATCACTAACAACCATGCAAACTCTTTATCTTTAGAAACTGCCTTTCTGAAAACCCTCAGATTTTTCAGACACTTACATTTTGGCATCTCCTTTACATATCATAAACATTCATTCACAAGCACTACATTCAGTAAGTCCAGATATGAATATCCACATGGAAATAAGATGTTTAACTTTACCAGATGAGGAATGTTTCAAAGTTTGAGCCCACATTTGTCAAAACTTCAGTCATTATTATATCTCCATACATAAGAGATCAAACCTGGTACTGTCTAATTATGGGACTGTCTCCCTAACCACCAGGCTAATCTTATGCCTGATGCATTAAACATGGCCAGCAGGTCTAGAAATTAATACAGCAGAGCTGCAGAAAGAAAGTTTGAGCACTCATTTTTGGAAACATTTCTGACTCTTTTCATGTGTCTGTAAATGTGTGCGAGTGTGTGTGAGCATGTCTGGGCCACTAAAGGTTATATTTACCATTTGTCTGGGTTTTGGGAGAGGCAGAGGGCAACTAGGGACAACAGCCCGGACCACTAGAATTCTGATTGTGGAAGATCACACACACACACACACACACACACACACACACACACACACAATAAAAAAAGGTGTTTATTGGGGATTTAATCAAATGTCAGGGCTGCTGCCATCACGCTGTGAATATAGAGAGTAAGAGGCTTGGAAAGCATGGGAATGACTGGGAATGAACAGGGGATGAAGATGGATCAATAGGAATGAATAGGTGTTGGATGGGAATCAATGGGAATGAATGGAGATGCATGAGGACATGTCCTCATTGTAACGCCGCTAGCATTTGACTGCCTAGAAAACAACCAGAGACATGAATCATCATCAGTTTAAGGGGTATAACATCATCTATGACTGTTACAGGCCTCTATTATCAACCAGTGGAAACAAAGATATTGATTCCATTAGCTGTTTACAGAAAAAGGTGCCAAACTTTTGACAAAAAAGTTAGCTGCTAGCTGGTGGAGCTGGTGGAGACATAAGAAAGATAAAATAAATCCGACTTGCAACCATTTTGTGAGCACAGACACAACTCCAAGTGGATGCTAATGTTGCTCTGTATCTATTGGATGTGTAAATGTGTTTCATGCATAAAAATATTGAATCATGAAGTCATATTTTTCAGTGTTTATTTTTACCTCCCAATAAGTGAAAAATCATGCCCATACACCCCCTCCCCAATATATGTTATTTTGAAGGAGTTATGTATCTGTTTTACTGCAGTGGACACCATGCATCGCCAGTAATAGGTATTTAATGAAAATCAATGTAGGTCTGTAAAAAAAAAAAGAAGAAAAAAAAATCATTTATTTACTGTTTTGATTCCAGGAGCCAATAGTATTACAAAAAGTGAATCTTTTTTTTTTTTTTTTTCCAACCTATATTGACTTACTACTTTTAGGATAGTCCACTGCAGTGGATGGATAATGCATGTCCTTTGGTGCATAGGCCCAGAAATACTTTTATCCAATTTTTTACATCTCCTTTTTTTCTTCTCTCTGCCATTTTGGATTTAGGATAATTGAAACATGGTTACACAACTTAATTGGTTCAAAATGGCTGCCAAATATCTATCCACTGTTGTGAACACCATGTATGAAAGGGTTAACTCAGCATTATTCAAACAATATCATTGAGGTCAAGATCATCTGAAAACAATCACAACTGAATGAAAAATATAAGCCTGTAAAACTTTTAGGTCCCTTTCCAGGTAGCATTTGTATGTGGGGCCCACGTGGTTAGTAAATTGACTTAAAAATGGGCCCTATATGGGACTGTCCATGGGTTTCATATTGGCTTCAAGCCAGTTGCCCACATCAATGGCTGTCCCAAAATGGGCCCCACATGGTTATGCTAGGGCTACCTGGGTAACAAGTGTGTATGCGCCAAAAATAGGCAACTTATCTGCGGCCCACTTTGATAAACCCACACGTGGGCTGTTGGCATGGGGCCAATATGTAACCCACGAACAATCCTAAATATGGCCCATTTTTCAGCCTATTAACTACCCACATGGGCCCCACATACAAATGTTGGCTGGGTCAGAGTAATCACTATCTCTAACTTCAAGCTGTGTTGCAGGTTATACAAGTAGTAAGGTACATGATACCAGAAACACATTAGCTAACAGCTTAATAAAGTCTTAGGGTCCACATGAGTTATAATTAATGCAGCTTTAAAATGAAAATAGGTTTGACTGTAAGTTGTTGCTCAAATTTGAACTTCAAATTGGGTTTTGTTATGAATGCATGCTAACTGAATGAGAACACTTACAAAACCACTTTTAACAGTCAGAGGGAGATGTTGGAAATTAAGCGATATGGTAACTTCAAGCAGCTAAAAAGAATCTGGGTCTATTCCATACTGATTTAATGAACCAAACATATATCACTGGATCTAAGGAACAGAATATAATCGTCTGCTGTGGTCAATTTCAACTCTGCACTCGCACCATGACTCAGGTAACTCAGTCTGAATCCCACAGTAATCCTGCTCAGTAGACTGTAGTAGCCAGCTGACTTCAGTGACACAGCTATAATTGGTACATTTAGTATGATTAATCGCTACCTAATCAGATTTGCATATATAATGGCTCTGGGTCAACCAGTTGTGAGTGCGTGTGCCGTCCAAAATAGCAGAACCATGCTGGGTGTTAATGATCATCACTCTACTCTGGTCAGCTAACGGAGTCCCTCTCTCGAGTCCTGCCATGATAAATGTGTCAGCCAAAATGTCAGCCGAGGCAGAAGACACTCTCACAAAACTGAAATTGACCACAAGCATGAAATCAATGAAGTGTTTTCAGAGTGTTCACTGCGGCAATTGTCCACACCTAACAAGTGATTAGACTCATGTCCAGTTGAGACTCACAGCTTCATATTGTCTGTCTCTCGAAATCCACAAATTGAGTTTATAATCTTGGCATTTTCTTGGATTCAGATCAACATTTTAAATAGGCTCACCAAAAGTGTGCTGACCATTATCTTAAAAACACTCTGTAGTATGAGTCAGAGGATTCAGGAAAGACTTCTCCATACTTTCATGTCCCTCAGGTTGGACTATTTTAACAGTGTTTTTCTGGTCTCCCCCAAAAGGCTCTCAGCTCATTCAGAATGCATGCTGCTGCTCCTAAAAGTGAAGAAAACTAAAGCATCACATTAGTTTTAGCTCTTTGCATCTACTTCCTGTGTGAGTCATAGTTTAAAATACTGTTACCAAAATACCCAAATTTCTTGCTATTTTTTACCCCTTCCTCCTCTCAGGTCAGTGCTCTGCTAACAGTTACAAGAGTCCAAACTAGTGATGTCAGTTTTGATAAACTTTGTTTTTGATATGCTGACACCCATTAACTGGTAAAGATGGTTAAAGGAGGGACAAGAAATACAAGAGGCCTTTCCCTTCAGTCCAATTCGCTGCATTTCAAAAAAGGTGATGAAATTTTAATGTTTTGTGATTTAAATATCTTGCCTTTTATTTTATTTTCTGTTGGCTTTGCTAACAGACATCTGGCCAGCTGCATCAACGTGGGAACATGCCCACTGCTCAGCATCCAGTCTCCACTGATTTCTTAGCCACTCTTAAGGGGGGTTTATACTTGTAGTAGTGTGTCTGTGTCATTCTACAGTTACACCTACAAAACACTAGTAGGCAGCGGAGTTTAGTTGATTCAAAACACACCCAAAACACACATTAAACATGGCTTAATAAAAACAATTTCAAACCAGAGTACACAAATCAGCTTTACTATAACTCGCAGCATTCACAGACAAACACTTGTCTTTATCTGGACATATTTTCCCCACAAATGCACATGCAAATGTTTTTAGCACAAGCCTATGGCAATTTACATTGTATGAATTGAGA
>JAPZEB010000026.1:3886473-3898210 GCA_029783705.1 Chaetodon striatus | reverse complement strand
CTTTTAAAAGTCATTTCAGATTGGTCTTAAATGCTCTATTGCAGACACTCTGGAAACAATTCAACTGCAGCCATAAGAGTGAAAATCTCAGAGCAATAAATGTAATTGTCATCTTTTGTTCTGAAGCTTATCTGGCCTTGTCGAGATGTATTTAGGGAGTGTGACAATTGGAGTGTCCATTTTCCCCAGATGACAAACCACTGAAGAGAAGTAATTTCTCCACATTGAGTAGTTCCTTTTGGCACCTTTACAGTGGGAGCCATTAATCGCCCATTGTCCACTGGCTGAGAGGCTCAGCAGAGCAGTATCACTATATTAATTAGGATGTACAGTGCCTGCTTCGAATGTAAAGTGAGTCAATTAGTTCGCATATTCACTTCAGTCCAGCACCTCAAGTCCAAATGCCCTTTCGAATCAAAAGCGTGGACCCATTTGATTTCTGCTCTGCTCTGCTCCTCTCTCTCTCTCTCCTAGTCTCTTTCTTAGGATCCTTTCCAACAAAGCAGATTCGGAGTATGTGAGACAAAAAAAAAATCTCTGACTGAGTACCTATTTTCATGAACATGTAGAACATGTACTCTTTGCTTCTCTCCTGCTTATGCGTGTTGTTTGCAACATACACGTTGTGCACACAGTGCACAGCCTGAATAATTTAATTTTGACACATCACTGAAGTGATGGCTGAGTGAAAAGTACATAAAAAGCAATAAGCCGCTTTTAATAAGCTAAGCTACCAACAGGACAAAGATTTTATTATCATGTGCTCTTATTGAACTTGCTACCTCACCCGTGGGCATCATATAATTTACTGATTGAACTGATAGGGGATCAGATAAAAGTATGTGTTGAAATTCTTTAAGCCGCTTCTTTAATGAGACTGGGAGAAGAATGATTTATTGCAGTGCATTCTAGTGCAGCAAAGCCGATGTTCATCTTGCTTTAGAGACACATGTTGACACAACGGTCCTTACTTAAGGTACACTTATTTGCTTGTTCTGGAAATTTTGAAGGCCAGCTGAAAAGTGGTGGCAGGATGCTGGGGAGCACTACATACCAGTACTTCCAGCACCCGCATGGGTATGTGTCTATGACAACAATATCTTAACATCCACTTCTATTGCTATGCAGATGACACCCAGCTCTATCTGTGCACCAAACCTACATTCACCCTCCTCCTCCCTCTCTGACTGCCTATAGGAAATAAAATCCTGGTTCTCCTGCAACTTCCTTTAAATTAAATAGTGATGAAATTGAGTTACTTCTCATTGGCACCAAATCCCCCTTAGCAAAAATTGATAGTTTCACAGTCGTTATTGATGACTCCTTGGTTTCCCCTTCCCCCTTGGTTAAGAATCTGGGCATCATCCCTGACACTCTGTCATTCCAAGCTCACATCTGTAATGTCATTTGGTCTGCCTACTTCCATTTGTACAACATTAACCACCACCGCTTCTTTTTGGTCTTCCTCACAAGTCCATCCAGAACTCTGTCACTCACATCATCACCAGAACCCCCTCCATCAAGCACATAACTCTTGTCCTTCAGCAGCTTCACGGGCTCCCTGTTAAATACTGCGCTGACCTTAAAATCTTAATCCTCACCTTTAAGGACATCCAAAACCTAGCTCCTCTGTACTTCTCTTAAATTGTGCACATCCACATCCCCACCCACACACTTGGGTCTTACTCTTCCATCCACTTCACTGTCCCACCAGCCTGCCTTACCACCATGGGGTCTAACTCCCTCCCATCAGACATCCGACTCCCATCCGTCCAGCCACACGTCTGCTATTTTCACTGAATTTTATTCACTGTAAACTTGTTTTGCTGAATATTTATTTGTTGTTTATTTATGGTTAATATTTTTTAATATTTTTTTATTATGTTATGTTATTCCGTATCTTGTTAACTTTATTAATCTGTTGGTATTTTCACTATCTTTGCCTGTTAGGTGACCTTGAATGTCTTGAAAGATGCCTATAAGTAAAATGTATTATTCTAATTAGCATTATTGTTGTTGTTGCTGTTATAATAATAATAATAATAATAATAATTATTATTATTATTATTATTATTATTATCATTATTATCATGTTGACACTAACATTAGCAAGGTGACTAACATAACATTACACCAACAGAGGGTTGACTACACAGTCAACAACAAGCTTACAAAGCCAAAGCTGGTGAAAGGGCAACATCTAGTGTCTGCCAGCTGATCTCCTCCCCCAAAATGGGCATTTTTGTCTTTGTTGTAACATTAGCCTACCTAAAGAAGCAGCAGTGACATCACCAGTGCCTTCCTAAAAAGTTCAGAGATTTTCAACTGGAAGTGCTCGAAAAGCTGGGCGCGGTGATTTCTCTTTAGACAGTAGCATGCGGCAGCATATGGGAGTGATTGGAAAAAAAGATAATGCCAGTGCTGAGAAAACAAATTTTATGTGTAACAGGGCCTAACCATATCTGTTAAGTAAACATGAAAGAGAACACCTAAAAGTGCACAAAATAAGACTAAGTTTAAACATCTACAATTGCACAACAACAATGCAAACTTCATCTATTAATGAAGACAATATGATGCAGTCAAAAGTCCCAGAGGAAGCAAGTATTTCTGGCCTCATACTACATGAGATTTCCCCTGCTGACAATTGTCAGCAAAGCCCTTGTCTTTGTGGTTGTAAAAATGCAGTGTGCAGTGTGATCTGCATGGAAGTATATCTTGGCCGCATTGATTTCCAAATTGCAAGTATATAACATGCTCAATATTTACAATCTAATATCCTATTGTATAAGGGGAAGCCTGAGGATCACCAGTGTCCCATGGGTCTCGGGGGTTTTAATGCAATATCAGATAGGATTCAAATTTAGAATTTACTCACTTCTAGCTCACGCTCTAACATGTAGGGTCCATGCTGATGTGGACTCTTTGACTTGTTACAACTTGACTTCATTTGGTTTCAAAAACTAACCCCTAGTTCTTTATGTCTGTTGTCGGCCATGTTTGTTAAAGTCACATTTGATCATGTGAGATTTCGGCTTTGAGAGTCGAGACTCCCCCTGTTTCTGAATGGAATCTGTTAGTGTCTGATGTGCTGCTTTGGGCAAATCTTGCTCTCCACACACTATAGGAACCGAACTGGTAATTTTTAACACTGGGTACGATTTCAGAAATATGTAAGTGGGCAAGGCTCAGTGCTCAAGTGGACTTTTATCAACTGCTTTTTCCAAAGTCAAGAATGAACTGTCAGACTTCAGTGTGGAATCAGATTGATTTGGACTCCATTCACAAACAAGATCTACACCCTGGCAAGATGACAGGTCACTCACACTGCCATTTTCCTCTGTTTTCTCCTTCCTTCTGTTCCCCCTTTCTTTGTCTTGACAAAGCCAACCCTCCCCTCTCATCTCCTGTCCTCCCTTGGTAATAGCACATTAGTTTGTAGGACATTAGTCAGTAAAAATGAAAGCATATGGCACATAATATTTACTTGTAATGAGCCTGAGTGCCACCATGCGCGGAAACCAAATTATAAGTGCCTCGTTTTGTGGCAGCCCAATAAATATTTTACCCTGTAAAAGTATGGATGACGTGGGGGGATGAGAGAGCCACCTGTTCTTGTCTGCTAAATGATTTACCAGATGTCTCGTCTTCTTTCTTTTTTGTCTTCGGTTGCTCCCCCCATTCATTTCCCTTGTTCCCCTAGGTCCACAAGTGACGAAGAGAGGGCGTATTACAAAAATAGGAGATTAAAGAGAGGCAGCAGAATAGAAGTGTCAAGCTAATTTAGGAACAGAAAGAGTGAGCATGAATGAGATGCACAAACCTCCTTGTGTACTCTTCACACTTCTGAACTGTTCAGGCTCCGTGGCACTGCCAAATGCTCTCGCCCTTCTGCTAAAGTGCTAAAATCTGCCAGCAATGCTAAACATCATACATCATTGATGTAAACACTGTTTTGCTATCACCCCCTCTTGTTTTCTCACATATTCCCTCTTTTGATGATGTTCAGATTATGAACTGAACACATTTTTCATGCAAACACTACAAATGTTTGTTTTTTTTTAAGGTGGGGAGGTAAGTTGTACTGTTGCTGATAGCACTTCATGCTAAGTAGTGCTAGTAAGGTGTTAATGCATCATAAGTATACCACAGGAGCACAGCACATAATGAAAGGGCCTGGTAAATATTGATTATTGCAGCAGCATTTGTGGTACACCCCAGTTATCCTTCTACATTGATATTTGAGACTGATTACAGTTTGAGCTGGTTTATCAAATCCACATGATAGCATTTAGACACAAAGTCAAGAAAAAAGTCGCATTCAGGACAGGGATGAAGCACGAGCCATTTGTCATCAAGTCTTAAAGCCATGTAGAAGACTTACAATAGAAGTTAGTCGAAAACTAAGTTGCCTTCCTATACCCTTTGGTAGTGTGAATCCCACCTCACATTTACAGGTGTTTTACCTCCAGTTGCTTTTTCATGCAGCCTGTCACATGCAAACCTATCAGCTAATTAAGGTTAGTGGCATGCAACTGCGTAACCAATCTGTGAACTGTCAGATGTGACAGACTTTGTTCTGGTTTCACATTAAGTGACAAATTTTGTAATAGGTTACCAAAGACTTAGGGGTCTGAATAGAAATGTTTGTTAGGTTTGTGCTCATAGTTTCAGCTAGTTGTGTATGTCAGAGTCCTTGTTGCATCTATATTTGTTTGTAAGTCAGACATACATGTGACAAAAGTTTCTGTTTAAGACCTGGGTCTTTAACAAGGGATCCATGACCCTTTGCGGGTCCTCAGAGTTAAAATATAGCTGAAAATACACAATAACATAAATAGCAAAGTTAAATCCGCCTATTTGTTAAAAAAAACAGACAAACAAAGAAAAAAACCCATCTAATTTACAGTGCACAACTTTGATAATAGGCTAACTGTTACCCATGAATGCTTGTGCAGTCACGTCTAAGGAAGTGTCTAAGGAAATACATGCTTTGTCTTGCCTTTCTCACCAGTGAGTCAGTATGCAGCACTCAGGGCAGGCCCTCAGTGATGTGGACTCCCTCTTCAACTAGGACCCGTTGATATTGAGGGGGGCGTTATGCCTTTGCTGCTGCTTCCCAAAGTCCACCATCATCATCTTAGTTTTGCTGACGTTCAGGAGTAGGTTGTTGTCCTGACACCCGCAGGTCACATCTTGTATTTATTTTAGGTAGGCCTTTTCATTGTTATCTATGATCAGGCCCACCACAGCTGTGTCATCAGCAAACTTGATGATGGTTTTGGAGTCAGAAGTGGCTACACAGTTGTGTGTGAACTTGGAGAACAGCAGAGGACTAAAAACGCAGCCCTGGGGTGCTCCCGTATTGAGGATGAGAGTGGAGGAGATGTGCCCACCTTCTCTCACCACCTGAAGTCAAAGATCCACACGCACAGGGAGGTGTTTAATCCCTGAAAGTCATGCAAACACTGTGATTAAAAAGCCAAAGCTTGTAGCAGTGTTACATAACAAAAGTAGCCTGCCATGATCACGTTGGCTGTTTTAAGGTGTTTTACAGGTTAAGAGTCACAGAGCAAAACAGCAGACATTGAAACCAGCAGTATTATATGTGTTTTAACGGTTTTGGACGCAAAATTCAGAGCATTACTAAAGCAGCAAATAATACACAGTGATATTGGGGTAATAGCGTCCAGAGCAGTGAGTGAAGTCACTCACCCTACAGAACGCTGTTGTAGGAGCTTCTCTGTGATTTGTTGAGGTAAACCAGTCCGGATGGCCGTGCATGGGCAGACAGTGTGTTGTTAGGCATATTAAAGATTGAGGACCACACTAGCAACTAAGTGATATTTGCTGGTGAGTTTACATGCTGTTAAATGTGGTGCAGCTATATGGCTAATATGATATATAAGACATGTCTCACCTGCAAATAGCAGTGCACTTTTCCCTGGTGAATGTTTGTGTTTTGGCTAATACAACAACCTAAAGTGCAGGACAAGATGTGTGTTCATGTTTGTAAGTTAGATAAAGAGACTTCAGCAGGAAAGCTAATGTGGGTGGTTGTTCAAAGTTCCTGTTGTTTTTGTGTTGTGTAGCAGGCTGCTGTCTGGCTCATAGTCAGCGTGACTGTGTGCTTAAGGTAGAATGTTGACATTACTGCTTTATGGTTTGAAATGAAGCGATGTAAAATAAGTTCTACGCTGACGAATAACTAATAGTATTGTCACAAATAATATACAGATAGGGGGCATCATCATAAACACAAACAATATAAAATATACATGCTCCCCTTTTAATTTTATTTTGAAGGAGGAGACAGGGTGTGATGTACAGAGCAGATATGTATGCTGTAGTAGTTGTTGTAAAGCATTGGAAGCTTTACAACAACAAAACATATACAAAAGCATAGAAGAAATGAATATACTACTGCTATAGGAGATTTCAAATGATATTAATTACTATTACACACATACAGTGCAGACCACACACACATGAATTCACATGACTACATTCTTTGAAAATAAATAAATCACAGCCGCACATGCACTCACACACACACACACATGCAGATCATGCTTCCAAAGAAAGAGAGAGATGGCATTTTGACATTAAGAGGAAGAGAAATACACAAATCCCTCCCACTATACCTGGGATTTGCGCCAACACACACACTCACACACCCTCTGTCTCTCTAACTCTTGGGAGAGCAGGAGCTTAGTACAGGAGGACTCAGATGGTGTGTGTGTGTGTGTGTGTGTGTGTGTGTGTGTGTGTGTGTGTCCTCCCACCTCCTCATGTCTTGAATAGCTGTCTTTTCTTTTTCCCAGTTCCTTCCTTTCGTTGTCTCTTCCCTTCCCAGCCTCGTCTCCCCTACTTCCATTAAATCTGCTCTTTACTTTCTTTATGCTGACTCTTCTACTCATCTCTCTCTGCTCTTAGTCTGCCAGCAGAAGTCATCTTCCTCTCCTGGAAGAAGAAAATGAAAAAGTAATATACAGTAATAACTGTTATTACTGGCACTGACAGAGCAATAAATGTTACCTTTTATCTGGTTGATTATGTCATGTTACGTGAGCATTTTACAGGATGGAATCTTGTGATTTTTTTTTTTAAACAAACTAGCATTAATCATAATTTATGTTGCTATTAATTGAATGAAACAACTGTGTGGTATGGAAAATGGACATTAAACTTTGTAACTACAGAGCATTTCAGCCTCTTAAAGCTCACTGATGGAGCTGCACAGCCCGCATACTTGTTTGATTACTCTGATGGAGGTAATAACACAGTGCCTCTGCAAAGATGTCTGTGGATCTTCATGAAAAAGGTCTTATTGGTCAGGCTTTTCTCATGCAGTGTACAAAAATTACTGCACCACAATTGGTATATAATCCACGTAATAGTGAGTCAGTAATGTAATTGAGAAGGTTGCAATCACATGCTGTAAAGAAAGATGTACCATAACGACTGCAGGTTGGGGTGGATGTGTCAAACACAGGACAGTCTTTTAACTTTGAGTTAGCATAAGATATGTTTTCACTGTGTTTCTCTTCCTAAACCTAACCTACCTAACTTTACTTACGTTACGTCATTCATGGGGCGCTAATTCATTATACTAACTTGTGTGTGAATTTTCGTGAGATATACCAACAGTTTTATTGGGACATGTTGTATGTAATCTGAGGTAACGGAGGTTTACAGAGTAGTTGGTGCCTTAGCCTCCCAAATCTTAATGTGATTTGCATTCCTATGCTGATTGGTTGATCAGTTCCCTCCTGTCTGAAAGTGAGTTTGAAACAGAACACTGAACTGGACCTGCTTATCAACCCAACCATCAACATCTTTAAGTGACATTCATGGTCCCTTGCATGATGATGCATTTTAGCCATCGGGTAATCCCATCAACCTCTCAGTCAGGCAACAAAAAAGATCTAAAAAACTGCACATCTGCCAACCATCAAAACTAGCTTGACTAGCTAGTCAAGCATGTGACCACTGTGGACCTAATTTTTCCCAAGAGTTGGTGGAGAGCGAAACTGCTAACAGTTCAAAAAGGAGGATGAATATTGGACGTAAATTAAACATTTATCTAGCAGCAAGAAACACAACTCTAGATGAAGGCTGACATTGCTATATGTGTGGGTGAGAAATTTTCAGCTAGCTTGTTAACAACATTATGCAAATACTGTGCTGGCTGTCCCTCTGTTAGCTTGTTTCAAGTTTTATGGCAGATAGTCTCCAAAAAATTGATTAGTGCAGTATTTCAAAGCCTGTGTTTGACATCATAGCACTATCATAAACAAAGTCCAGTTGACCTCTGGATATGGTTGCCATCTCCAATGTGTAAAAAATAAGGGACACCCTCATAATAGCCTCATGCCTGTAGGAAAGAAATGAAGAGGGGGGTCTGGTGGTTCTCCTCCAGGACATTGCAAGTGTCAGATACTTCATTTCCTGTATTCTGGCTGATTTTATTCACTAATTTGTGTTTTTTTAATGTATCAAGTTCAAAGTCCTAAGCTACTCTCAACATGAGTGTAAAACGGGAAAAAGGCTCAATTATAGTAATGAGTTGCATCAGTTTTAATAAGGATGAAAACATCAAAACACAGACATGGGCAAAATGTTTGGTCTGTCAAAATAAACTATTTGGTAAATTTAGAAGAAGCTAGACAAAGGAGGCTATATGAAGGAATCCTGAAATTAAACCTTTTAAGAACTTTTTTGGAAAAACTTTTCATAGCCTACATTTTAAGACCTCATCACCAGGTCAAGTTCTAACTGGTTACATCAGCGACACCATTTAACTTACACTCATAACTATTAATTTTACATTGACTGTGGATAGCACAACTAAACAGTCTAAACAATATTTCCTGATAACTAGTAATGGCCAAATGAAGCCTCATGAAGCATTGTCTTTATTTTCTGAGCCCACTAGATGGCGCTTTTTGTTCAACAAAAGGTTGAAAACACATTGAATTGCTATTCTTTGAGTCTCTTTATTTAAACCAAGAGCACCATCTAGTGGGCTCATTTAGCCATCATTACCGATAACTCCTTGGATAATTCAGATAGTTAGCGATAGTGTGGGAATAATGGGATATGGTGGACATGAAAAATACATGAAATCTATATGAAATATAGATTTACAGTTAGGCCTTGTTTGTAGGTTTGCCAATATTAGTGTTATTATTTTACAGTGTTGTCTAAAATATTACTTCTAGGTCCATTCATAAGCTTAACTAGGCTTAGCCTAATTAATTATTTGGCCTATATGTGGTGAATTTTATTATCATTATTTTAAATTAGCTAACATTTGAGCAATTATTTTCATGTTCTGGATGTTTTGATTTTATCCTGAATTGTGCAGCAATTTGTAAAGTCTGTTTTAATATGAGAGCTGTAAATTAATCATCAATAATCTGTCTGATGTTTCATAATGATGATTGAAATATCACTGCAATTATGGTTTGCAGGTAGGCCTACATGTGATAAATTAGTGGTATGGGCACTATAAATAGCTACAGCCGTGCGTAATGGTTGTAATGACAGCTGCTCTGTTGGAGAGATTCAACGGTATTTTTAATTGACGGGTCTAATGAGTGGTGGAGCGGGCACAAATATTGATACACAACTGATCACCACTGATTGAAAGGTATTTCTGCATCAATTTATGTCTCACTGTGGGAGTGTAAACAAAGCTTGTGCATGTGCGCCCTGCTCCACATTGAGTGTAAAACAGAATCAGGCACACATGAGGCTTTATAAATCCATAACCTCAGTGGTTTAATACCCAGGCGTGAGGGGACCTTTACACAACTTTATCAAGCAGTCAGTCAGTCAGTCAGTCAGCGGGTCAGTGAGTGTGCTAACGGTGGTCCTGAGTGTCAGAGTCTCAGTAACCGTGGCAATATGACACTGAGTGACAGACCTCTCATTCTGTGACATTCTCCTCCAAATTCTGATTTAACATTTCTCCGCTTTGTCTCGTGAAGCTCTTTTGGTTTAATATTTCTCATGTCATTCCAAGCATGTGAAAACATAGTTTATGCAGTACAGTAGGGTGTGCACAGAAATATAGGACAAGTTGCGTCCTGTATTGATTCAGTTAGGGATAGTACATTATATTTTTCAATACGGGATGATTAGGATGAATACAGGGACAACCCTACTTTTTGGATATAGGTGAAAAACTTGCTGGCTAAGCTACAAATTAGCCTTGGGATGCCGCATTAATAATCTTTTTAAACTTTGGGTAGAGCGAGCAGTTTCTCCCCATTTTCAGCCTTTATGCTAAGGTAGGTAAACGGTTATGCTTACCTATCTCTGTTTTAGATTAACACTAGCTTTTAAATCATCAAAGCCTTATTTTAATTGCATTACGTTGGCTCTATTCTGGTTTATCCTTTTGTATTTCCTTCATTTTAGCCTATTTTTTAAGTCATCATCTCTGTCCCTTACTTTTCTGTCCTCTCCTCCCCCTACCATCTTCTTGTCCTCTTCTGCCCTTTTTTTTTCTCTGTTTCACCTGCTCCAAAAAGTATTCTCAGCTTCTTCCGCCTCACTTTCTGTCTCCTCCTCTCTCCTCTTTCATCCCATTTCCTTGTTCCTTTCTATCTCGGTCTCCCTCTCTCCTCTTCTGAAAAGGTATCACCTCTTCTCAAGGATGTCCTGGATTTGCAGCTACGCTATCACCATGGGGACTGTTACTGAGGAGATAATGAGCGAGAGCGATAGAGAGACAGACGGATGAAGGGGTGGTGGTGGTGGTGGTGGAGGGAGAACTCCAGCTTCATGTGGCCTTCTTTGGTTTGGTAGGACAACAATGTGGAAAGATTACAGAGAGGCAGACAAATAAGTTGGTTGGATTGATTGGACGATAAAGAGCAAGGAATGGATGAAAGGGAATGATGGAGGGAGAATGAGAGGAAGAAAGGTTGGGTTTTTCTTTTTTTAAGAGGTAATTGAGAGAGAGAGAGGCAGGTAGGTAATGAAGCCTGATCTATATTTCAAAGGCTTGACGGTACAAGAGGACCGGTAAGTGGCTCAAAGACATGGATGTAGTGATGAGAGAAAGATGAGAGAGACGGAAGGAGGGAGGGAAGATGGAGGAGAGATGAATTAGATGAAGAGGACAGACTAAGGATGCTATGATAAGAGAAGGAGAGATGGAGAATGATGAAAAGGAATTTGGAGACAAGAAAACTGAGGGTGATATAAGAGAGGAAGGGTCTGACTCTTGAAGAAGAGATGGAAAAAGAAGAAAAAGGAGGTGTAGGTGGGTGGCACATTTGACTGATATATGAGGAAGATATAGGTCTTAATTAAAAATCGGATCTGCTCTAGTCTGTGTCATCCACCACTGATGTGATGGAGATGATAGGGATGAATATATTGCATTTTTTCCCTTATAAAATCTATCAATACTGTACAGCCCTGAACGTAAGTGATTGTTTTCCTATTATTTATTGTAAGTACTGCAGTGGTAGTAAGTCTGCTGTGCATTAAAAAGGTGAAAGTTAATGGGAAATGACACCCATGGGTAATTTTACATCATGTGAACTGGTGTGTGTGCATTTTCGTAGGATATCAATCAAACCGTTCTATGAGGATACGTTGCATATATCGACCTAGTTAGTGATATATATTTATGTATTTCTGAAGATGCTCTCACACTTGTACATCCAGCTTTTGATTTAAGGTGTAGGAAATGAGAGCAATATGTTTTTAATGTAAT
>JAPZEB010000026.1:3834100-3844344 GCA_029783705.1 Chaetodon striatus | reverse complement strand
AAGATGGATTAAAGGACTTAAGTGAAAGCTAAAATAAAGATAGCGAGAGACACTTGACTCATTTTTACTTGTCAGGAATTTATTCCCTCCATGCCAACAAAATGTCTTACACAAGTCGTCAAAATTCCTGTAGGTTAAATCGGGCTAACTAAACAGTGTTAAGGCTGATTAAATTGGAAAACTACAATGTAAATGGACTACAAAAATCTTGTTAGCAACAATTATGGCTTCAAACAACCTTTAATGCAATACTCGCTGTGGGAACTGGTGTAACACTGGTATTCTATCCATTCAAAAAGATTATGTGCTGGTGTTAATAGGTACATCTTTAATCATCAGTTATAGTATCAATCCCTTCCTTGTCATGAGCAATTCCAGAAAAAAAAAAAAAAAAAAGTTCTGTTTTCAAGTCAGTGCAGTGATTACAATGCTGGGAAAGTTTATTATTCTGCAGAGGTGGTTTGAGAAGTCGCCAGGGACATTTTGACATCTTTTTTTTCTGCTGTGAAAAATTCACTATTGCAATTCAAACCAACCAGATAGAAAGTGGACAAAACAAAGCAATTGCATCACGTAACTTATAGGCACTGCAATGGTTCAAGGCTAACAGTTACAACACACTGACCGCAAAACCGAACACAAATATAACCTCTATGTATGAGCTCTAATTAAATGATGATGAGAACCAATTAAGTACTAAATGATCATACTGTGTAACCTCAGTTTCAGGCAAACAGCTGATTAAATCATCTACATAACGTTCAAGAGCAAATTACAATACATAGCGTTTAATCATGCACAGTGAAAGAAAAATATCTGCATCAGGAAGAAGTCCCTCCTCAGCTCTGTCGATAGTGACGGTACTGAATGGCAACTTGGCAGATTTTGTCACTACGATAAGGCAAGAGCCCAGCTGCTTGGGCCACTTAAGCCACCAGACCCTGCATGCGCCTGAAACTAATCCATTGGTCTATAACCCTTTTGTGCATCCTCATTCACAGGCAGATGGGTCATCAGCCTTTTTGCCCTCTCTGCATCAGTCAGCTAGAGGGGCACAGGGACAGTAATTCACACGACAGCCACTGAATGGATGAATGCCCCATCTTCCTCATCATGACCTCTAGCTTGTTTTCAGATTCAATCCATTACAGATTATGTTTGGTCCCATTTACCAATCTCCATTCCCGCTGAGAGCAATACGGACCGCTGACCACTTCAGCTGTAGATTGATTTGCAGGACGCCTGGGGGACAGAAAAGACACAAGAAGACTGATGACTCAATATTCATAATAACCAAGGCCCGGTTTAATTTGCTTTCAATTCAATCAGCTTCTTCTCTTTCAAGTCTATCGATTTTCTTCCAAAATTCAAAACACCTTTTTGCTTGAGCAGGTTGTCATATCTTAGCCAATTTAGACGTAACTGTGAATGAATGTTGTGTCAAAAAGAAATTCATTTTAGGGTCAAACCTTAAAATTGGAATGAATAGAGCTGACATTTGACAGAAATCTTGTCAGTCAAGCTTGATTTTGTTTCATAGGTCATTTTGATGAAACTGATTGAGAGGACTATTTCATCATCAGCCAGCTGATTTTTAAGATGGCTGAGAGGACGAAAGGGCAGCAATTCACCACACACAGTGCATGGATCTTTTCTTTTGTGGTGAGTTAGAGGATTTTGAAAATACACTTCTACATATCAAGTCACAAACTGACAAGTAGCCACCTAAAACTGTAACATGGCTTTGTGCTGGCTAAGTTTATATAACAATTCTGTCCTATTTTCTCATTTCTGCCTCTGTCCATTTTGGTTTTGTACCAAGGAGGACGCTGCTGGGAAAAAGCACTTGAGGTGGCATCAAATATGCCATCTCCAACAGACTGACGTGGACGGACCCAAGCAACTGTAGGACATTGTTGTCAACTCTTTCACAGGCAAACAAATCCATCCTTAAACTCTGAAGTTGTAGCTGCAAGAAAGGCTGATGGGGACATTACAAGTGCATAAAAACCTCCTTAAAGTGCACAGCTCTGTGTCAGTGTAGCAGAATGTATATGAGGGAGACAATGAAGACAGTAACATCAAAAACAATCAAATGTGTTTCAGAGAGATTCTTTTGAAGTAAATCTGTTTGACACATTGTTTTTAAGCTAAGTTGCTCAGGACATTTTGAATATTGCTCTCCTCTTTACAGTCATTGTATTTTCAGGGTTAATAAACAAAAGGATTGAGCTTTTAAAACTCTACAAAACATGCATGCAACAGAGAGGATGTTATAAAGTCATACCAAGGTTTTCAGACACTTTGAGTTCCTTCTCATGTCAACAAATTCACCACTAACTACTCACCCTAACAGTTTATGATGTTGTTTATGGATAGGATTAGGGTGATATGATGCAAAATATATAATAATGTCATGGTGAAAAGTAAAATGGCTGCCATTGTCACCATGAGGTGTTATGGTGTCATTTCTGATAATTTCCAAAATATAACAAGTTTCATGCCTTTATGAAAAAAAACATTAGAATTTTATCTTAAATTTGACACGTATCACCTAGATTATTAAGTTGATTGAGCAAGATGATATATGCGACTTGAATCCATAGTTGCATACATCCATAGTTGCATATACCCTTCCATCAAATATGTATGTTTGAAATGTGTAATAGAGTTTAAGAGTGTGCGTAAGAAAAAAATATCTCTGACCATAATTGTTTTTATAACATTTTATAAGGTTTTTATAAGGCAAAATAATAAATTTGATTTCAAATTATTTGATTTAAATTAGGTTTTTAATGCAATTATTTAAGTCGAGAAATTCAAATATAAATGACTTCTGACAGCATATTTCTGTCCATTATTGTGGCTCATGCTAAGTGCTATTGAGTTTGTGTTTGCACAATGTCTTCGACACTTATTCTAATTCAAGAGAGTTCAGGCATTGTTAACCCCATAATTAGCCTATTGGCACAACAGAGAAGCAGCCTTATCAGCTGTTATTATTGTGTTACATTACATATTCGCGGTGGTATGTTAAGAAAAAAAAATAATAAATAAAGCATTTCCCATTAAAGTCTTTTGAGGGAATTTTCCCTACCCAAAGCTCAAAGATTAGAAGGTGTTTATGGACCGTTATTATATTTAGAGCAAATTAGCGGTTTGTGATTATGCGGCCATGTATTTAAAATCAGCTTGACAAATCCTTTCTGATTAGCAAAATAAATTGTATTAGAGTAAAAACTGCAATTTATTTAGACTAAACTTAGTAATTGTCTCCTTCCAGTCATTTTGCCACCATTTGGTTTGTGGTTCTTCAGCAAGTGGCAGCTTTCAGTAAGTGACAGTATCAGAATTCCAATTTGGAGAATAATAAAAATTAAGAGTTTCCAACCACTCTGCTAACAGTGACCTGAGTTCAATGCTAACATCAGCATAGCATCATACTCTCACTTGCAATATCAACATGCTAATTGTTAGCAGGTATAACTGTGTTCCAACAGAACACAAGGGGAGCTTAAGAGGTGGCATACAAGGTTAATAGAAAAACAACAACAAAAAAAAACAAAAACGATTAGACGGACAGAAAAATGCACTCATTCTGGGGCTTCATACTTCACAATTGCAGAGAAAAGAACATAACAGAATAGAATGGAGAGAAATCACAAAGAAATGGAGTTGAATTGAGATCAGTCAGCCTGAACTGAACATAAAAACGTATACAGTTGGTGAATTTGCTGCTAGCTAGCTAGCTTATGGTCAATTTCTCAACCATTGCCTTATTGACAGTTTGAGACTTATCACAACAGACACTGCAAAAATACTAGTGGTCCACTTTTTGGGAATGAATCTCGAAGAAATTTTGCTCTGCATTCTGTGTTGTTCCAACAGAATTTGGCCAGTGGGATGTTTATCATGTCCGCCATTCAGCGTATTACAGTATTTGCTAATACGTTCTTAACATAGGTTAGCGTACAGCTTCGACTGATGGGCTAATGGAATACGTTTTGCAGGTATTGAAATTTTGACTCGATGATGGCACTAAAGGAAAAGTCAGAAAATCACTGAAGTTATTACAGTATATCCTCTGTAAACCTTAACTATATGTGCCATCTTTTATGGCAATCCATTCAAAAGATGATGATAAACATTTTACACCAAAATGTCAGTTGAATGATGATATCGGGGGGACAGGTCAAGTCATTAGGATCCATCATCTGGGCACTGTAAATGTTTGTACAAAACTAAATATTTGGCAGTATATTTTAGTCTAGGCCAAAGGTGGACCAACAAACCGACCAACCAACACAGCCATCCGAAGAACATCTCTTTAAGAAATACCACATATCTGCAAGTCACATAGTCTTCATGAAATTGTTAAGGTTTTTAGATTAAAAGGAATACGAAATACCAAAACACTGGATAGTCACAGTAGATGTTATGCTAAGTGTAACTTAAAGATTTGACTCCTTCTAACTGTGTCATCGAACTGTAGAAGTCAAGTCACCCTACTCCTCCCACCCACTATGAACTAGATTGATCTGTACATTGCCTGAAGGACAGAGTGGAGAGCAAATGAAGGCAGAGTCTAGATAAATTACCCGTCTCCATCACAATGACCTGAAGGGTCAAACCGCTGACCCCAAAAGAGAAGAATAGGTACTCCCATAGCTCATTTGGATGGATTTAGCCAGGATCTGTCTTGGCTTCGGGTTTCAAGTCACGCTACAGAACCTAAGTGTTGTAAAGCAGACTGTCTCGTCACTACCGTGGCCTTAAATCTCCAAACTATTGATTTGTATGAAGCCTAGGGGACAGTAGAGACAGTAATTGAAGACTTGCTGGACACAGGGCTCATCTCCATTAACTGGTGGGTCAAAGCACAGAGGTAGAACAACCACAGTAGGCTACAGCAGAAATTTCCATTAAGATCAATCTAATTGTGTCTTATCTCAAAAGGTGCCTGCACACATGTAAAGCCTTTGAGTGCAAATCAAATGCCATTTTTCAATTGTGTCAGTGTCTCTGGGAATAGATTAACATTATTGTAGATATGTCCTTTGATCAACTTCTCTGTTATGTGATGACAACAATCTCTGTAATTACATCTCCTGTGCACTTGGCTATTTGTCTGATTTCCGTTGTTTTTATGAGAAAAGAAGTGCATGATTTGACTCAATTACCTTGCCATTTTGTGGAGTAAATATAGGTTACATAACTACTTTTGTTGTACCTCAAATTGTAATGAAAATTAAACATAAGTAATCATAACATTAGAAAAAAACAGCTTTTGAGAGAGACAAAGGAGAGACTTTTCTAAAATGGAAAAACAGGGAGATGCAAGCCACAAATGAAAATGTCAATGAAAACAAATATGATCTACCTGAAAAGTAAATTAATTTCTTGGAACAACTAGCAGTTACTGCTCTGTGAAGGTCACATACCAGTGACATAACTGCAGTTGCTTTAGTAGTGGTGGGGAAGGGAGGGGAGTGAACTGGATTCTTTCTCAAGCTGCTATATGTAGAATTGTAAAATGTGTGTAACAGTGTGCACTGCTGGTCTGTCATCCATGCCATTCACTCAGCACACGCAGTAAATGTCCACTCACCCCACCTCTCCACCACACCTACCTGCCAGCCTATCACCTGTCCACACTTTTCCCGCTCCTGCCTGTCCACCACTCCCACCTCATCAAGGCAACTCCATTCACCTGTGACTCATTACTCACAGAGTCTTGTTGCCAGATTGTCCTTTGTCATTCCCAAGCAAGACTGTCCTGCGTTGACTCCTGGACCGATTTTTTGTTGCTGACCCTGCCTGTCTCTTATTCTCCTGGTTCGCCTGCCTCCCATTAAATGCCTCAGCCTTCTGTCCCCAACCACGAGCTCTGCTTCCAGGTTCCTGGTGTGTGTGTTTGCCTGTTCCCTTTAACTGTGTGGAGTTTTTCCCTGAGTACTCTACAACGTGATCCTGCTCAGTTTCCTATTTTTTCCTGAGTTGTGGAGCGACTCGCCATGTGGATGCCTTTCTGTGTGCGCCACGGAAACTACTCAACTTCAAACTACTCAACTTCATCACTGGTTCCTTGACTCTGCTGCTCAACGATGACTCCCACCTGCTCCCTTACAGTACTGCTGCACACAACTGTACTGTTTAGTGTGTGTGCGTCCAGCAGGTGCTAGAGACTCATGCTCTCTGCTTTCACTTGCTTTGGCTGACCGAAGCTTCTGGACTGAACCAATGCATTGGAAGGTCTCAAGCAGAGGAGTTGAACTTTTTTACTGTTTCATCTGCCTGCTTGTTCTATGTTTTGCAAGTGGTTATTAAAGACATTACAAACTGCCCTTTTATCTGTAGTGCTGCAGTTGGGTTCTACCATACCAATTTTTGGTACAACTTTTTGGAGTCTCTACTGTTTGCTTGGCACCTGCGCTCAGCCAAGAAATAATCCAGTAAATAAACCCTGGTAAAATGGCAAATTGCCCTTTTACTATTCCTTGGCCCAGATCAGTTACCCAGCAAGAAGTTACTGGTTTCAACCAATAACTAGCCCCTTGCAATGCTGAAATTTTTTCATCTGTGATGATACAGATGTTTTTGCAAGGAAATTTTTTGGTTGATTCAACTCCTGTTAGGAGGCAAGTTCAAAATGCTATGGAGAAGCAAAATTCATTGGTAATTGTCACACTTTGTTTTTTAAAACAGTTTAAACAAACAAGACACAGCTTTTTGTGTTAATTAGTGAGCTTCCGTTTTCTGTGACAAGTAAATTATACCTCAAACTCATTTACGACAATACTATGGCCACTTCCCAAAGTATAACAGGGTACACTGTGTGAAATCAACCCATTTCTTTAACAGTTTAATTCAGCATAAGGCATCTTTGAAAGGCACTGAAATATAGATACCTGATATCAAGTACAATTACTGTTGTTGCAGTTTAAGATACCTTGTTTACTTAATAAGAAGTGGCGGATGAGATTTTTGTTTTAGGCATTCTTTTACACAGTTTTAGTAGACACCTGCAAGATCATTAGAGATGAGTATTTATGGGGCCATGGTAATTATATTGAATTAACTGTCTGAGCAGTACATTTTGCATGTAACAGAAAATCTCATCGTCAAGATGGAATACCTTTGCATAAGGTATATTGGTAGCTTTGAATCATTTTGGAGGCCCAACAGCACTTAATACTAATGACACAGAGGTAAAACTGTTACCAATCATATCATCGCACAATGATAATTTGATCAAAGAGCTTGTTTGCCAAAAAGTCAGGGTATTCCTTTAATCAAGTAGACATTAAGCCTGATGGCCCACATCCAAGGTCTCTAATGGACAGGCAGTTGGCATAATTTCAGCGATCTCTGACAGCTGAGCTAATTTTTAGAATAGCATAGAAAGACTGAAAAAGCTTTCAATGTAAGGAGGCAGTTCTAAAGAGTTTGGAAACGCAAATCTCTTTCTAATTTTGTTAAGAAGAGAGTATAAGTTGATATTGACCAGGAAGAACACTGGCTCACACCCAGGACAGCTAATGATAAGAGCTATCATTGAGTCTTTATATGACAACAGCAGTATATTCTCAGAAATGAGACTGTCTAAACCGTGTGGTCACACTCGCCAGGCATTTGAAATTATCCATTTATCTTTCTTATTGATCATTTCTTTATTAACCACCCAACATCACCTCTTTTTTCTGGATGCCTGGTTTGAACAGCAATGCTACCTGCATTGCTCAAGGGCTGCTGATGTTGGTCTGTTTATTGGTCCACCAGTTTGGTCCAGACTTGAATATGTTGACAAGTACAGGATAGATTGCAATGTAATTTTGCAACCAATTGTCATTCCCAGGTCGTCAAACACTTTGTCACACCCCTCGGAGGTCTCATAATGATGCACAGGCCACCATTTAGCATATCCAAGTGATGCCCAGCTGAAACACATTGTAACATGATTAATGTTGTGAAACATTAAGAAAGAACTTCTTTTATATAAAGAAACATGACAAATACGTCACATGATTGATGTTGATGCATGACAACAGTATGCATTAACGTCATGTTATGTTAAACGACAACAACTTTTGTTTTCACATTGGACACAAACTGGGTTCTCCTGGGTGAAAGTCCAGTTTTGTTTTACCCATCCATCTCCTCTCCCTCCCACTCTATGTGGATTTTCTCACTCTTCCTAATATGTCGTTTGCTCTCAGCTTCAAGTATAGCCATGAATGGAATGGGCTGAAGTTTACAGAGATATTTATGGTCCCTAGAAGATGACTCCTACTGATGTTTGTAATCCTTGGTTGGTTGACACTTGTGGTTCAAACTAAAATTTCTTAACATAGATAAGATGCATTACCATGCAGTTTGCTACAGATATCCAGGTTCCCTACTGGATGTACTGTATTGACTTTGGTGATCTTTTTTTCTTGTAGTGCCACCAGCATGTCAACATTTTTTCCTTATTCAGTCAAACATGTCTTGTATATCTGTGTAAGGAAGCCAGAGTACCCAGAGAAAACCCATGCTGAAGAACATGCAAACTCTGCACAAAAGGGCTCCCCCCAGGCTGGGGTTCGAACCCCTCGTCCCAGGTTTGAACCAGGATCGATCTTGCTGTGAAGCGTTAATGCTAACCACTGCACCACCATGCCACCCGAACATAAATAATGAAAAAAAAAAATATTATTTGAAAAACATAATGATATTTCCATTCACCTCATCTGTACTCTGTTAGAGTTATTGCCAAATATTAGCATGGTAACATGTTGAACTAACATGGTAAACTATAAACCTGCAAAACATTCACATGTTGGTATTGTGGAATGCAGAGTTTTGTTTTATTGTTTTGTTGTGTTTTTTTTTTTTTTTTCCAATGTTCATGTTTCTGTTTATTTTTGAATTTCACTGTTCTCCATTTTTATTTTTTTAAAATCTCATAAATAAAGATGTTAATAATGGCCCAGAACTAAAAGTATTACATATTGATTACTTGGACGTCTCCATGTTCAGCACTATAAGACATACCAGCCTTGGGCCATTTGAATACATGAATAAATTGTCTTAAAGTCTTTAGCCTTCCCTCCCACATACAGTAACTCCTCCTCCCTTAACATTCCCCTCTCCTTTCTTTAGGTATTGTGACCATGATCACACGACCCTCTGACGTCACTCTGATTTAACAATTACACTAGTCTCAGATTAGCACTTCATGTGTATCCTGTCTGTATGCTTTTGCCCCAACAAGTACCTCTTCGATTAAACCTGATATAGGCAGCTCCTCCATTCCCACGTGCATTTCCACCTTTTCTGCTTTAACCCCAATTCAACCTGAGCCTGCTAGCAAGAGCTCTCTGCATTGAATAAAAGACAGAGGCCAGCCAATAAGCTGGCTGGCTCTCGTTGCATTATAAAAGGACAGAACCCCAGCGCTAATTGGTTTTCATTTTGATCTCGGCAGCCTTTGAATATGTCTCCCACCCCCGGGTAATGGAATGGCCCTGACCACTTTAATTACCCACCACTGTGGAGAGAGAGCACGAGTCACAGAAAGAGAGAGAGAGAGAGAGTGAGAGAGAGAGAGAGAGAGAGAGAGAGATGGAATAAAGGAAGAAATGATGGCATGATGGGGGAACAATCCAGTAGCTGGAGGCTGACTGAGTGACAGAAAGAAAAAGAGAAGGGAGTTGAAGAGGGATTCATGCAATAGGTGTAGGAATTTGACCAGTGTGCGTGACCATAACCTTGTTTTCAGTGTGTGGTGTGTCCCGTACATTGATTATAAGGTCATTCCGGTTAAAGGGTTTGAGGCTGGCAGAGAGACAGAAAAAGAGTGTGGTTAAATGGTGAAGATGCACGCTTGTGTACTTAAAGTAGAGTGGGGTTCTCTACGGGGCCCACTCCAGGTTGGCAAAATACACAGATTCACTAAGCTTTGAAGATAACAAGATTTAGTGCTGGATGGAAGGTCAGAGGATCACCAAAGTGATTACAATTTATCCTGAAGGGGCACATTAATGCAAGTACAAATTTCATCATCATCTGGCTCACCAAAAATGTCAACCTGTTAGTGCTGCTGTATGAAATTCCGGGGATGCTGTACAAAATGTTTTACCAATCCATCCATTAACTGTGAAGATATTTCTGTAAACCTCACAGTGGTGCTAGAAGAAAGGTCAGAGGATCACCAAAGTCATACGGATTCATTCTCAAGGGCCCATGATTGTCTTTACATACAT
>JAPZEB010000026.1:3781720-3798311 GCA_029783705.1 Chaetodon striatus | reverse complement strand
CATCCAGGTCATGGTAATCATAAGTGCTATATCATAGGCAACTGGACTTGCTTGCGTTTCTTGAAGATGTTTCGCCTTTCATCCAAGAAGCTTCTCCAGTTTGCAGGCTTATCTCTGTGTGAGTGTGAATTCTTACGGAGTTGTTGAAATCACATGTGAGCTCTTAGTTTCAGAGTTGTACAGGTCACATGTGAGTCATTCTCCCACCTAGCCCTCATGTGTGTCCTTGGGGTAAGATGGGACCAGATGTGAATGGGTGTGAAGTCATCTGGGGAGGGATACCAAGACTGCATTATAGGTGTGTGAGTGTCATAGGCCACCTCCTCTGTAGCACACCTGCTTCTGGGCTTGTCCAGGATTTTAACCCAGGACCTACTGCATACCCCTTGACCAACGAGCCAGGCAGAAGAGGTATTATTCTGTGCCATGTTGATGAAAGCCTGCTTAGATATGCAAGGGACAAGAAATGTCCAATATTGGTCATGTGTCACACGTGACACCAATTCCATCCATATTCACATTGCCATGGTTTAAGAGGACAAAGCAGCCATTGCAACAAGTATCTTTAGTGACATAAACACCGAGGTGGAAAATATCACCAAAGGTCAATATCTGATTCTTCTCTCTCTGAAAACACTTGTCATTCAAGCAATGCCCTGTTGCTCTGATTGGTTGCAACTATAAGCAGGGCGGGAGCGATACTGAAAAAAATGAGGTAGGGTGCTGAAGTGGGCAAAATGTTTCTATCCTTTCCACCCATACTCACTTTGCCTTGTTATCAGATGACTGAGCTTTCATTGCCACAGGTGTCTCAAGTGGACACATTCAAGATTATTGGATGGAGTTGGGAAAATCACTAGAAAAAGGATCACCGCAAGGTCCACCAAATGCTTAACATTTCAGCCGGTACACTGGGTAAACTTGATTCCCACAGGTTCCCAAAGATTTGCACAAAAGCGAACCAAGCATGCTAGACTCATAAACCAGATGTTAGTCAATCGAAACCGCCCTCTGCTAACTGTAAAAACTTTGGATCAACAGGATGTCTCTTTACTTTCCTTCCATGCTTACAACATTGCCCTGATTTTAGTTGATGGAGCATCCATTGCTGCTGAAATCTTGGTTCCCTCAAGTTCCCAAAGGTGCCCACAACATTAAACAGATTTTTAAACTCCTAGAGCTGGAATGTCAAGCAGAGTGGCGCAGCGGAAGCGTGCTGGGCCCATAACCCAGAGGTCGATGGATCGAAACCATCCTCTGCTAATCTTAAATGCTTTGATTGAGGAGGATAACTCTCTCCATGGTCTCTTTGCTGTGTTTTCACTAAGCTACGAGTGTAAAGCTACTTAATGCCACTACATCACTGTTTTCACAATACTTACATCCCAGGCAATTGACATCAGTTACTATTAACTCCCAATGTAACAGAAGGTTTTGTGGTATAGAACAGTAATGGATCAATTGTAAAGTGCACACTTCTTCCACTGTTTTCATTCACTGTACAGTCCCCATTGCTTTTGAAATTATCTGGAATTTCAACCCTGTACCTCCTGCATCCTACGTACCCTAAGTTAGAATCATAACTCTAGACCAACAGTCCAGGCAGAAGATCATTCAGTGTCACATTGATGAAAGCCTGCTTAGATCTGCAATTGACATACAATTCCCTATATTTAGCATGTGTCATCTGTGAGTATGGCTTGGCCGTTATATGGTAAAGAACAGCAATGGCTACATTGTAAAGCACAGATCTTGTACAGCTCTATTTTCACTCATTATCAAGTCCACACTGACCAACTTGGGGTTGGGCTTATCTAGGATTTCAACCCTGTATCTCTCTCACGCTTGACAGCCAAACAGTAGCCACTGCCCCACTCTAAGTCTTGGGCTTATCTGTGATTTGAGTTCTTGCACCCAAGGTTCTTCACCTCCACAGAGCATCCCAGGCTCATCTGGGATTTGTACCCAGGACCGCTTACACCCTGAGCAAGAACCATACCCCTAACCAACGAGCCAAGCAGTGTGCCATCTCAGCGAATGCCTGTTTCCAGTTATTTCCAGTTATTAATACGTTTAACAACAGAGTCAAGCCTTTTCAAAGCTTGGTGTTGGATGTAAGCTGCTGCTGCTAATTAGCTTGTGCTAACTCTCTGGAGATGGTCCTCCAGTCCTGTGTCTAATCTGTTTACAGCTGCAGGAAGTTTGTTGATCTGGTGGGGTGTCAGTGCAATCCTGTTGTCTTCCTCTAGATCTGTAAAAGACGTCCACACCATGACATGTTTTGCCCTCTAGACAGTATGCTGCAGTTGCTGTTGTTCTTATTCTCCGTGTTTACTAATGAATCAAGTATAAAGTAACATGAACCACCACCTACTATGTTGGGTGTACAGATGCTTCCCTTGTTGAGTCAAGAAAGCAGTCTGGCTTCATATTACTGTCTCTATTTATCGGCTAAAATTTTAATTATCTGAATAATGCATAATTATTAAAAATGTTTCATTATCAACCAATAATTTATCGTCCGGATATATATCATGCATCCCTAATTAAAACCACATTTGAGAAGGCTTGTGAACTCACATGTTGTCAGACTTGTAGTGATTGTAAGTGTATAAAAAGCTGAATCAATTCTGAAGTGATTTCAATAGATGTTTTTAAACTACTGGTAGAGTTATTTTTGTTTAAGGTACAGTCTTCACTTCTAATTCAATGCACTTTTTGTCACATTCACAGAGTATCCCCTCACGTCCTGTTAGCTGTATGTTCAGTGTTCATACACAGCCCTGGCTCTGTAAATGGGAAACAAACTAAGTGGCTCAGACCAAAGCCACATAACACTGTGCCGGCTACTCTCCCTGTTCCATGTCCTCCCCCACAACAAAAAGAGCTACATCATGATAGTAATGACACATAAAAAAACAAAGGCCACATCAGGAAGGGTGTATTTGTTTGGATGTTGGGTTCAAATATCAGACATCTTTCTCCAGAATCACAGAGTCCACCTTGAAAGCAAATAAGTTGGAAGGATTTCCTCAGTGGCTCATGATGAGGTGAGGGAGCGTCTCCCAGTGACACTGGCCTCATCATGACTGAAGGTCCTTCTTTCCCCGTGTGATACACCTCTTGCTCTTGTTCTTCTCTCTAATCTCCCATTTCCTAATTACAGAGCAGTTACTCGAAAAGACAGTTTTTGCTTTTTATGCTTCTCATACAGCCGACTTATTTTACAATATATATGCCTTCCTTGGTCCTTTTGATAGTTTTCTGCTATGTTGTTCCTTTTCCTTTAAATCAAAGCACTTTGAGTGTATTTTGTAATAAATTATAACAATAAAGTTGACTTGGCTTGACTTAAATTATCTTAAAAAGTAGTTTGTCTGCTCTCTGTGGCCTGTTGGGAAAACACAGTGATTGAATCTGCTGCCAGTTAATTACCGTAGCTCTTCTGTTATATTCTTACTAAACATTAAATCTCTGGACCTTGTGTTTCCTCTCAAGGTGCTGAACACAGTGAAGAATTTCATCTCACTTTATTCACAACAAATTTAAGTACTTCATTGTTTGGGCATTCGATCTTTCCCGCTGTCAGCCAATGTACTGACTGTACAGACCTTAGCTAGAGATGTTAGTGACAATGACAATGTGTATTTGTGTGACAAGTCAGACTCTGACTGATGCAGTCATGTTTGCATCACTTTAATGTTGTAGCTGGTAATGGTGAAGCTAATTTCAACTGTTTTATATACTGTTGGGTAGTTACATACTTTATCAAAAGTACAGTACTTGAATGAATAAATTTAGTTACATTCCACCACTACAAGTCTGTTGAGTTTGTGCACATCCATTTTTATGTCTTCAGAGTATATGTAATTCCATCTCCTATCAGCTCCCAGAATTTAGTACATTTCCAGACAGTGACTGATTGGCTCCTAAAATTTGTTACTTGTAGAAACTTGAAAATGCTAATTGATGGGATGGAAATCTTGTTAGTGAAAAGATGGAAAAATTATGCACCCTGTAGGGTATCTATGTAACACATGGGTAATGTTTCCCATTGCTGTCTGTATCACGCACAGCGGAGTTCTGCCCTGATGTGCACACACACACACACACACACACACACACAGATATGTGCGCACACAGACACACACACACACACACACACACACACACACACACACACACACAGGTGAGCACACTAAAACGCGGCTCAAGCCACATTTTCCTGACCAAACCCAACCCTAGTCTGAGACATTTATAACCGAGCCTGGCCCGAACCCTAAAGACTTTCTGATTTTCAAGTCCGAACCCGACCCGAGCCTGACGCAGTTTGTTACCTGAGTAATTGTTACGGACAGTCTGCAGATGACCATCTAAAGGCTGCTGTTACGCACAGTCAAACACGCCGCTGGTACAGCAGCGCAGCACAGCACTGTACACACACTCAATTGGAGCGGAGCCTGCGTTGTGTTCAGGCATTATCATGTAAATAACAACTTCCAGCACTTGAATAGGTCATCGTACAAGACAGCAGCATGTCAAGCGGACCAAACCCGAACCGAACCTGATCAAATTTTTTGATTTGTTATCCGAACCCGATGGGTCGGGCCGGATATCCACACTCTGGAGCACACTCCCACCAGCGGACAGGGAAATAGTCGGATAATATGTTGTGTCAACCACATGAGAAGCAGACAAAAATATCTGTGTTTTTTAAAGGCTCCCAGGCCTCAAAATAGTTCAGTTCAAATTGTTCAGTTGTTATATTGACAGCTGTCAATGTAAGCGTTTGTGTCGGTGTCCCTCTGCTCCCCGCCAAAGCTGTAAACCTAGGGGAAACACTGATCTGTATTTGAAAATCTGGAAACGGGACTAGGCTGATTTGTTATGGGTAGCTAAGGAGCCTACCAGCCACTAGGGTCATCTTTTTAAAGTTCTTCCCATAGCACATTTTATGGGTTGCTCAATGACAACTCTGGGAGATAACATTAGGACTGACCATGGGACTAACTTCACTTTGACTGATAAATAAACATTATACCTTTGCATGGCGAGTATCATCATTTCAGACATGTATGTGTGTGTACATTTTCATGTTATCAATCCAGCCAGGCTGCCACTTTTCCACACAGGTGATCATTTTCATAAGCTCAGCCCACGATATGTTCATGAAAGTGGCATTTGATATACTGCGGTAGTTTACTGTACAGTGCTGTTAGTCATCAGGCAGAGGGCAGTGAATATATTCACACCTATATAATTGGTTTTAGAGGAAAAAATTTGTGGGTGCGTGTCAAATGTACCTGTGAGTCAAACACAGTGTTTGCAGTACATTTGTGCTGTACATGTGTGTGTGTGTTTGTCACAAAACACTGTCATCATCTCAACTCTATTTCAAAAAATACATTTTCATCTAGAAGCTTTTGCTTTTTCATATATCTGGATGACACGTAGCGGTCATATTGATGCTGATGAAGAAGATACAGGAAGGAAGGATGTCCTTTATCACTAAATATGATTTGTCTCAAAATAAGACAGACATAAAAGACATAATGACTTCTCTCTGCTGTTATACTCAGATTGTTCTGCCTTATGACACATTGTAAACCACTAGTTAACTTCTGACACACACTGCATATATTATCTTCAGTTTAGATCATCTTACTTCCTGGAAGTTGCATAAGAAAAAGACAGAAAAAAATTAAATGAAAAGTCAAGTCAAACCCCTTTTTTTATATGATTTGCTGTACAAACACACTACATAAATGAGAGATAGTTACAGTTTGTGTGTCTTCTTGCATTTTTTACTGTGTATGTGTGCGTGTGTGTGTGAGTGTGTGTGCGTGTGTGTGTGTGTGTGTGTGTGTGTGCGTGTGTTTCCCTGCTGAATTTAGTTGAGGTAAACGTGTGAGAATTCTCCATCTGCTGGCACAGAAACAAAACCCTGCAGCCACCTGAGTCCAATTTTTACATAACTACCATTGACCTTCACTATCACCTCAGTCGAATACACACACAGAGACACACACAGTTATGCTCTCCATCTCTGTAACCCCGTGTACAACAGTCTGATTTCATCCATGACAGTATTTGTGTACACTCTCATACTTCATGTAAAAGCTGAAAATTCTTCATTGAACCACGCTGCGTGGCTGTGAAAAACAAATATAGTACTTCTATTTCTATGTCAAACAAGCCTGGGTAGGGGAATTCTGGCTTAGGCCTGAAATAGGACTAGAAACAAACATGAAACAACATGGATTTTGTAATTTGCAGAGGAAACATCCATCAGGTGAACAGTTTGTTACTCAGATATTTTAAGTTTGATCTTTGGCTCTCAAAATCTTTCAGCAAGCTCTCAGACAGGAAGCAACATAATGCTTCAGCTAATAGTTTGATGTTACTCACATATTGACATACTCCAGTATCATTGAAATTAAACATAATTTGCTTCATGAAAGTTCATGCTTTGGGCTTGTTTTGTAGTGTAAGTGCTAATGCGTCCTGACACGTCAACAAGGACCATGCAATCAGTGAAGAACGTGGTTATTTTAATGAAAGTGCACTAACGCTGTAAAACATCCATTTTACAACGATTTAGATTAAGTGTTGCATTATCGTTCATGGTTTTCCCTTGTAGAAGAAGACAAGTTCAATTCTGCTGACAGCTGTATCAAGCACTAATATGACTGGCAAGCATGCTGGCAAGCAGCTAGCGAAAATGTGAACGTGATGACTCCAGTGTAAGTGACGTAAGCAGTAGTGATGGCTAAATGAAGCCTCATGAAGTGTTTTCTCTGTTTTCTGAGCCCACTAGATGGGAGAGGCTCAAAGAATAGAAATTCAGTGTGTTTTCAACCTTTTGCTGAACAAAAAGCGCCATCTAGTGGGTTCAAAAAATAAAGAAAATGCTTCATTTGGCCATCACTAGTAAGCAGCAACAAAATCTGAACACAGGTGGTCAGCTGAAGTATATGACAGGCACAGGTATGAAGAGTGCTGTGTCTTGGCTGTCCACTTGTATTTGGATCCCCAAAGTGTATGTTAATACCAGGTGTAGATAGACATAAATATGTTTAACATACAGTGTTATGAAACTGGCAAAATCATCAAATTCTCAAATATGACACAGTGTTTGAATTTTTTATACTGCTAACAGCTGCTAACGTGCTAATTAGTTAGCATGATGATATGTTAAACTAAGAGGGTGAAAATGGTAAACATTAGTGATGGCCAAATGAAGCCACATGAAGCATCCTCTCTATTTTCTGAGCCCACTAGATGGTGCTCTTGGTTTAAAGAGAGAGGCTCAAAGAATAGCGCCATCCAGTGGGCTCAGAAAATAAAGAAAATGCTTCATGAGGCTTCATGTGACCATCACTAGTAAACATCATACCTGCTAAACATCAGCATGTCAGCATTGTCTTTGTTAGCATGTTAACATGTTGATATTAGCATTTAGCTAAAAGCCCATTGTGTACATTCTCACAGAGCTACTAGCAAAGCTAGAGATGCCTATCATTGCTTGATAAATGAGTCAATAAACTGGATAGCTAGCTAGCTATCCAGTTTACCATGATAGCCTTTCTATTGTACATTTTATAATTCTTGAGTGTTCCAGGTTAGTCAGTCATAGGCTGCAGTTTATTTTTCTTCCTTTTGTTTTTTCTGATAACTGACACATAGCCTAAACGCTGTGTAGACTGTAAACTGTGACTGCTTTTCACTCTGTTGTATCAGATTTATGGATTACTCACAAAAAAAATGCCACGAACATGCATTGGGCTCTTAAAATGAAGCGTGACTTTTCATTTTTACTGCCATCGAGTAATTGCAGCTTCATTCTTTTCACTAAGAGAGTGAAGAAGACAAACTTTCTGTGGGAGGTAAAATTGGCATTTGAAGACAATGTGTGTGAGAGTTCTTGCATGCATGTGTGTGTATGCATGTGTGTGGGAAGGTTGGCACGATACTGTGCACGCAGCAGTGCCTGGCACTGCGTTACAAGGGCAAACAGTCTCAGCATAGTGAAGATCTTTTTGTAAAATATGCTAAATTTTGTGCATATTCCAAATCTTTGTTCACTTTTTTGGGTTGGGAACAGCACAAAGAGACTCATTAGACAACATTTACTTTCCTTTTCCTGGAAGTAGAATTAAAACCAGCCTAAAAAGTCTACAGGCCAGCTGAAGGAAAATAGCACCCACATAATGAAGCTCCATGAAACTTTCCTCCAAGAGTATGTTGGGTTCTGAGAAGTCACATGAAAAAGGGATAAAAGGCAACTTCTGCTACATAGATAGCTTTACATCTCTTGCAATGGCACTTCTCACATTATATGTGTGTGTTTGCTGGTTCAGTGCATCACCATGTCCACGGACTGGCTTTATTTAGAGTTAAGGATGATGAAAATGTCTTCAGACACCTCTGAAATGATCTTGTCTTTCTGGAAGTGTTGGCAGCTCAATTAAAATTGATCTTTCACTTTCCTGTAGGGCCCTTCAGGGACAATGTAGAAGCCATATGATTAACTTTTTAAGTGCTAGCTGAGGCTAATTTTCCATTAAAAAATAGATTGACATTGTCGGATATACCCTGAAAAGAGTCACATGACAAGATTGGGAGGATTGAAAACACTCAGGAGGCAGGAGGAGACAAGAGGCAATTAGCTTAGCTTAGCATAAAGACTGGAAGCAGAGGGGAATACAGCTTATCTGGCTCTGTTCAAAGTTTAGAAAAATCTCTGCCAATGAATACCTCTGAAACTCATTAATTGGTATGTCATTTATCGTTTGTTTAATCCATACACAAAAAATGACTCATATTTACTTCCAGCTTCTGACAATCATCATTGTAATTTTGAGTTGGTGATAAAAATGGATTCAAGTTTATGGCTTCTTAAAGTCTGAGTAAAGCATAAAAAATATATGTAATGAGCAGAAGTATGTGTCACTAACCACACAACCAAGTTATAGATTAAAAAAGTTGCCAAATAAAGAAAATAAGATTTCAAAATCATGACCCCTCGTGAGTAGCTAACCCAGTAGCAAAAAGCACATACACCATCCATGCTAAAAAACAAGCCACCCTGCGATGGCAGACTCATGTTAGCAGCTAACCCAGCAGCACAAAGCACGTTAACCCACCAGGCTTAAGAACCAACTGCTGGTCTGCTAGTCTTTATATGGTGACAGAGGGTTATGACAAGGATGACTCCAGTGCGTCATCAAGCCATGATTTCAGGACACGTGGACACAAAAACAGAGAAAAACAGTTCAATTTTCTAACTCCATAATGCAATTCTGTGTATTTCACATTTTCACATTTTCAATAAGTATTTTATGATATGTATAATGTGCTCTGCAAGAGATCTCCAATTGTACTTTACCCCATACATTGAATATGACAGAGATAGTGGTCCATCTGGTTATAGTAACTGAGAGGCCACCCTATCAGGTTCAGTAGGGTCCTGCTGTATTGCTGCCAGTCTGTTTGTCAGTATGTCTCATACCCAAATGGATCCAAGCTGACTGGCTGTCAGCAATGATCATGTGGTGCGTCATACTCATCACATGAGAATAATGTGTTGTCAATGCAAGACTGAGAGTGTAAACTGTGAAGAGCAGGGAAAACAATGTATTGTAACTCTTTGTTAGCACAGCTGTGCTGCTGGCACTGTTTCACTTCTTTTTTTTTTTTCCCTCTAGAGAATTCATTCATGAATATCCAGAGTCCGGCAGGTTTTCATGTGTCAAATGTAGATGGATTTTAAATTTAGGACTTGAGAACACCTCTATTTTGAGGCATTTATATGACTCTCTCCTCTGTGTTTTGGCTTCTACTTAAAATACCAGAGAAAGTACTGAGCAAATGTAGTCACCATCTTTGGAGATTTGCTTCCTGCAGTGAAACATGATGGGATGATGGACAGGACTTAAACATGACTGACACTGTAATACACCTGAAACTCTCAACGTGATCATCTTGAGTGCAATGCGGAAAATAAACATTGCTTAGGACCAAAAACATAGACTAAAGTATATAAATCTATAAATTCTATAAATATACGATGTAATATATAAATCCCAAGCACATTTTTTAGGAAAGATTTATCAGAATTCACGAAAACTAAGGGTTGACATGTACTGGCTGACTCACATTGCTATCAAAATGGCAATGCAGAGAAGCAAAACATTATTTTTGGATTGGATTCTTACTTTTAGGACAAGGCAAATGAGGCAAAGACATGTCACACAGTTAAAAGAACAGGACCAGGACACCAATTACACACACCACACAGCAAGGCAAGCATTGTGTAACATCATGCCAAATATTTATAACTGACAAAAGTATTTTAGTACAATACACGGCTCAGCTTTTATCTAAAATTGGCATATTTTTTCTCCTTGAGACACAGATAAAGGAAACAAACATCAAAAGCAGTCTTCCATTCAATAAGACATTAGGTTTTGAAGCTTAGAAATAACAGCTATGGTTAACAAACCACAGCAAATGTTAACAAACACATAAAATGTCTTTCTTTTCCATGAAGAAACATGCCCAAATCTGTAGCGTTATGAAAGACGCACCAGATTTCATTGATGTAAGACGGTAAACATGCCAGATGACGACTCCTACACTTTCCTCATTGGCATGAGTGAGTGTTGACGGTATCATTATGCCATTTAGAAGACATTTTTCAAAAGGAATTTGAGTCAGATTTGAGCTATGTGATAGACTGGTGAACTGTCCAGAGTGTACCTTGCCTCTCCGCCCAATACGTGCTGGGATAGGCTCCAGCCCACCGCCAACCTAAACAGCATAATGAGTACAGAGGCTGGCTGGATGCATGGACAGACCCAGATTTTTCTCTCGACTTTTTTAATTTACATGTCTATGCTCGTATTATATCATCGAAAATGTTTTCAGTGCAATCCAGTCCTAAATGAATGGTGTTTTCACTTTACGTCACGCATTGATATTGTACAAAATGCATAGAGGGTGGTAACTGAAGGGACTGTGAACGAGCACAAGGGTGAAAAAGTAGGGCAGCTTGCCACTCGCCATATCTGGAAGGAAATACTTGTAGGAAGGGAAGGAGGAGGTGAAGGGGAGACTGACTAAATGTGGCTGCACCTTGCTGCTTTTGCTCCAAATTGCTTATTTCAGTTTGGGCTGTTACACTGACCTGGCCACTGAGGTCAACCAGCAGGACTGGCCAGCAGGAATTCTCCCAGGACCTCAGATGGCCATTTGGAACCTGCCTGTAAACAATCCACAGCTGTGTCTGAAATCACTCCCTTACATTCCCTCATTCACTATTCACTGTGTGATACATATTTATGACTTCAGTCTGCACTGATGTTTGAGATGTTTGAGATTTGTGAATTATCACCTTGCATCATCATTGTAGGTATTGTTATAGGGAATGGGAAGCATTGTGGGAGAGAAAGATAAGCGCCTATGGCTATGATAGCTGCCAGTCTAATAATTTGTCATCTGTAAATCGTTCATCATCAGAAATGTATCAGTAAGTCTGAAAAAGAGATGCAGTCATAAAGAAAAGCTCTTGACAGAGGCAAATGGGCAAAATATTACACAACTACAGTTATTTGCTGGTATTATTCAGGTTTTAATAGCATCATTTGGACATGTATACAGCCTATTCGGAATATGCGTCCCAATTGGGGTTTTTACGGCCTCTGTCTGTTTACAGTCGGCTCTGCGTGATGTCATGAAGACTTTCTACACAAACTAACTAGTCAACAATTTGCACGGCTGGGGAGGAGATTTATGTCCAAAAGAAAAGCCCACATCTCTGGTCTGAAGAATACGCACCTACTTTTAAACATTAAGAGAGACTTGGACGTCAACAGGTCATATGTATATATCCCAATGTATATATCCCAATGCCGACCTTTTCAAGACGGTAGTGAAAGGAATGAAAAGAGGGAAGTTGAGCTTGCGTGGCTCAACAAATCCGCCACCAGTAAGAAACTTTGAAATTTTAACACATAGCTGCAAAATGACAAGCAACTCCAGCCGTTCCTCTTTTCTATATTTCGACATGATAAATGACACATTAGTGCACATTAAACATACCATGCAGGGCTGCATGTAAATTTCAGCGTCAATTGAAAATTTATTTTCATTAGCCATATAAACAGCTCGGTAGGAATTTGTCTTTTTTGGAAGAACAAAAACCGGAACATTTTGTGCATGCAAACTAAGGACTGAATAAAAAACTGTCTAGGTGGGTACAGGACCCTCAGATCTTCAAGCTAAATTCCAATTAACGTGACGCAACCATCTGGACAAACATAAACTCGCTAATCTTGTGCTTACTTAATGCTAACGATATGCCGGGTAGTGATGCATAATTAATCTGCTGTTATCTAGCAAAATGACACACATAACATAAGTTTACCTTTCTGTCTAACTATGAAAATTTCTATATAACGTTTGGTGTTTTAAATTTTAGTCACTGAGGTTTGTGATAGTTCCACAGTTCTTTTTGTAAGTTACAGTACACAGTCAGCGGATGGCTCATGTCTAGGTAAACATGGATTTGTGTCATTGACTCAATTTTTGGGGTTTTGTTAGGTTTTATTTTTTTTAAAAAGTCTTGTTTTTTTAAAATATGAAACTCTTATAGCCTAGTTTAGACGATACATACATCTTTGAAACTTCTAAAGGCACAATGTTAAGCTAGCAGCTAGCACTTGTAAACCACACTCTGGTCCTACTCAGCGCCACTCTTCCTCCATGCCTCTATGTCTCCTATGAAACTATGAATAAAATAATTATAGTAACAAGGCAGGGTCGAGGACAGTGAAATTTTGCCTGATTTCAGTTTACCATGTCTTGCCTCTCAGAGAATTAAGACCTCTCAAAACCCACTGGGTCACTACTGGGGTGCCAGTGACCCACTTGAAAGCTGCTTAACCTAGCTCTAAGTGGCCAAGCATTGTGCATCGAAATACAAATGTTTAACGTCAAACTTTTGTCAGTGTGGACATGCTACACAATGCTAGCTCGCTTAGATTCTCCATAGTTTAATCACGTCGATCACAGTTCAGTTCACTTTTGCAAAAGCCATGAACACCAAAATATAATTAAAGAGAACAAGAGAGAGGAAAAGAGAAAGTGCTGTTTCCTTACCTTTGAAGCAGTCAGAACAGCTGAATCTGTGTCCATTCCCCTCAAGGTCCAAGTGATTAAACGAATCAAAATCATTTGTCATAAAAAATTAATCAAATTAATTGAAGTCCATTGCTAACTGTATGCTAACCTTCCTCAATCCAATCGACCGCAATTCTACTGACATTTTCTCTTCGTCCTGCACCATGTTGCTGAATATTCTTGTTTTTGTTACCTTGCTAGCTACAAAATAAAAGTGTCCCTAATCTTTTTAGTGGAATCTTCACCCCGGGACAGCGCCTGGAGTACAGCAAGCGGCCACCATACTGCAAAATCTGAAGGCCTTTTTCTTAAAGTCATGGCTCAGTGACAGTCATCAGGTCATGTGACGTATTTTGTATAACATTTGGAGTACAAAAACAATACAGATGTCATTTGAAAGCTAAGAATCACATCTTTACAGTAGTGCATAAAACTCAAATGTCTTTTATGGTCATTGTGACTGAACATAATGAACCAAGTCACATATGCACATTATTAAATGTGTTGAAATTGCATTGGCCTATTGGAATAGCTCCAAGAAAGAGCAAAAGAAATCCAACTTTGAATTCAGACTATCAAATAAAATGGTAAAGTGATTACGGAGAGCCTGTGACAAACCTGCAGATTACTGCATATAGATAATTCACACATCTACTATATATTATTCTTAATATCAAATGTGATGCCAAACTGTTATGTCCATCGTGGAAATGACTTGTAGTTATTGCGAACGACACTTAAAACGAAGACCGCATTTGCTACAACTCTTTTGTTTTTTTCTTCTTTTTTTCTTCTTCCTAAATAATGTCAACACCCCAAAATTCTAGAAACTTGCTAAACTCAGACTATGTATTGTAGAAGATAGCGTCTTCTTTTCTGTGGTTAGTTTGAGGACATCTGGAGAGATTTGGAAAATGTAAACTTGCTGATATTTTTTGGTGAGAGTTTGGTGAAAAGATTATCTTACTCTCTGCAAGAAAACAAATATTTTTCAAAATAATCCTTTAAAAGATTAACGCTAATATCTAGAACTTAAGTAAACTAACTAAACTGAATCTAAAGGATTAGAAAACACTTCAGAGAAAGCAAGGCGGAGAGATGACTGTGAGAAAGGTGAGAATGAGAGAACACGGTGAACCTGAAAGAGTAAGAGGTGAGAGACAGAGAGGGCCCTCGCTAAAAGGTGTTCACCTCTGCTCGAAGAAACCTCATTTTCCTCCTCTGATGTCCGCCTCCATCCATCACTCTCCTCCTCCTCCTCCTCTTCTTGTCTCTTCCTCTGCTCCTGGTGTCTGTTCTCGATCTGATTAATGAGCAGAGCCCTGGCTGAACCTATTAACAATGTGTAATACCGCTCAGTCTGCAAATAGCCTGCACTGTCCAGACCTACTTTACACTTCTCAAGGTAGCGGTGGCCTATTAGGCTGCTCTCTGACTGTGCCATGTTGTCTCTCGCTGGGTAGCTGTTTCTGTAACTCCCAGTCTCCTTTTCTTTCCCTGTGTATATTTCTGCCCTTCTGTGCCCCATCATGTCTTTCAGTGCCTCCTCCTCCCCAGTTGTCTTCCTCATCTCTCTTTGTGTCAGTTATTACTCTCTCTCTTCTCCAGCTATCCTTGGCCCTATTAGAATGGTCAAGTTGGGAGATTAATCGACCTGAAAACCACATCAATCAAAAAAACCTTCAACGTACACGTGGCGCTCTCAACCTAGTTTTAAGAGCGAAGACTCCTTCTCCACCTGCATGTGCATGAACAGAGCGTCCATACACACATCCTTATTTTATTGTACTTCCTACTTCCTCTTCCTCTCTATTCCCACCCATTGGAGACACCCAAGCCTGCAACATGGGTAAGGCCTGCAAGAAACCTGGAAAAACAGTTTTCATCTGCCATTAGAAAATGTTATGTTCTCAATGCAAGGGTGTAGGTTTGCATATGGACAGTAGGAACACGTCCCTACCAATACTTTCTGAGAACAGAATTCTCCCAACCAGTATCCCAGATTACTAAACTGGTTCGCATTATGCTCATTTGCGTGAAAATATGGGACAAGTTACATCTCATATTGATTCAGTAGGACAGTGCATCTTATCTTCCAATATAGGATGATCACACACTACGTTTAAACAAAGGTTTTTTTTGGTTTTGCACCTTCGATACAGAGCACACACACAGCTGCTTAAATTTTGCCTCCTCCAGAGAGAGTCCCAAATGCAGTCCTGTATCTGTCAGATGGTCTGAAGGGGATACGACCACATTACCAGAGTAATGATGTCATGCACAGGTAGATTTTTTTTCTTTAAACATTATGACTAGATTGTCGTTAGTTTGTTTTTGTAGTATTTCAACTTTTTTCTCAAAATATTCTGACTTTATTTTCGACTCAGTGAACACAGATATGCGAGATTTTTAATTTGCAGACAGTTTTGAACATCAGCGGGAATCTTGCTGGAACACATATGAGCTATTAAAGTCCAGTGGTTTATAAATTACTTAAAATGAATGAATGTGTCATTGACATGAATAGGTGTGACATGCACATTTAGAGAGGTTAGTTCCCCAATTAATAGACAAAAGAAGACTGAAGGGGATATCAAGCCTACACGTCCATTGACTCAGCAGGGTTAATATTAAATGGGAAAAAAATGAATCACTAGAAAATAAATATTTGAACACAGTACAGAATGCCTGAGGGACTTATTGCATGATATTCCATCGTGGCCTATTTTTACATGTTGAATTGTTACCTATTGCCTGAATTTTGTTTTCCTTTACATACAAAAAAGAGATTTCCACCATAGATTGGTGCATAAAACTTCACCAGAATGCAAGAAATAAAGTGTTTGACTCCAAAAATTAATTTCAAACAGTTATTTGCTACAGTTTATGCTGCAAAGAGATTTACAACACTACCAATGCTTAGAGGCATCTGCCTATAAAGGGGACTGAGCAGGAAGGTGTGATAGAAACAGAGCACTACTTGTGAAGAGGGTGATGAAGGTTGGCTCAGGGGGTTGTGAGCAACACAATCACCAGAATAAATGTTGTACATTTCTAAGTTATAAGTAGCAGATACATTAAAACATTACATTTCTTAATGTTTCATCAACGCTGTGGTTAACATGTGCTTCGGTTCAGGCACAAAAAAACAAAAAAAAACATGTTGCTTTAATGAGGAAAAGATAATGTTTTGGCTTAAAATACTTGGTTTTGGTAGCAAAATCCCAGCTAAAAACACAGCAATGTTTTGATTAAAAGAAAAAAAAAAACTCCTTTTGTGGCACTTTCCCAGCTGGAACAGCAGCTATGTCTTGGTTTTAAAAAATCAATTAATTAATTTAAAAAAAAAAATACTCTTGAAATCTCAGCACAATGCAGCAAGAATATTTATGTAAAAAAAAAAAAAAAA
>JAPZEB010000026.1:3730699-3744421 GCA_029783705.1 Chaetodon striatus | reverse complement strand
ATGACAGCTGTTTTGTCGGTGAGTCTCGTAAGTTATAATGGAGCCAAATTGTGTGTCGTTACCTTTGTTAAATGTTGCTGTTGTCCCTGGCTATATATGAGAGAAGGAAAAGATCACTGGCTACTAGGCTAATCCATACAATGTAAAATGCCATAGGTTTGTGCTAATAATGTTAGCTTGTTATGTTTGTTTGGAAAACATGTTTAGCACAAGACAGTTTTGTCAGTGAACTTTGTGAGTTGTAATGGAGCAAAACTGTGTGCCATTACCTTTGTTCAATGTTGCTGTTGTCCCTGGTTTTATATGAGAAGAGGAAAAGATGCTAGTTGCTAGGCTGTAATATGCCATAGGCTTGTGCTAATAATGTTAGCATGTTGTATTTGTGGGGAAAATGTGTCCAGATCAACACAAGTGTTTGTCTGTGAATGCTGCGAGTTGAAGCTGATTTGTGTACTTGTGTTTGAAATCACCTCTATTAAGCCATGTTTAATGTGTGTTTTGGTTGTGTTTTCAATCAACTAAACTTTACAGCGCTTCACAGAAATCTCCACCGCCAACTAGTGTTTTGAAGGTGTAACTGCAGTGAGACACAGACACACCACCACAGAAGTAAAAATGCTCACAACGGCGTGGGCAACATGCATAGGCAACGTGCGTAGGGTCTACATACAACCATAAATCTGTTAAAAGAAAAGACACTTGGCATGGTTGCATTGTAATGGTAGGATAGTTAGCGCCGTTGCTAACCTAGGTCCTGAGGGTTGACGTTAAGAGGATAATAGTTTAGTTGTACAAAATGAGTTGCCCTGAATCAAAGATATTGTAAGCCTACTGAACAAATGCTGATTACAGTTAAAAGGTACATGACTAGCTCATCTCTTACAGGATTATATTTGCACTAAGCTAATAACTTGTCCATATTAGCTGACGATGAACGTTAGCTACGCCACTAGCTAACATGAAATGAGTGTGAAGTGAACCAAGCAGTTCTGGGTTCGTTTGGGGTGTTGAAGTTGGCAGTCATTGATGGTGTTCTTTCAAATGTTGATAGTATCTGGCCAGTGACTGGTGCTAGCTAACACCACTATTGCTTTCTAACCAGTAGGCAATAATTTAGCTGTTCACCAATGTTTGTGCTAACATAGCAGTTAAAGCTTCTCGCTCTGAGCTAAAGATTGGGTTTTGATGGCTAAATGCATTGCATGTAATAATAATTATAATTAAAGCTGCAAGCAGCGATGAACGCGTTCATCGCATCCTCACACGACTCGGGGGCGCTGGCATGACGCTGGCTGACATGGCAGTTAATTTCTGTCAAAGTCAGACCCAGCACGCAGGAGTTAGATGGCATATCCGTCAAATCATACTACGACATTTAATTTTGCCAGTAGGTGGCGCTGTACTAATAACTAAGTATTGGCATATAGATGTGTTCAGGGCAGGACTGTGAGCAGTCCTGTTTGGGGGAAGATTGGAACATGTACGGTGAAATTCAAAATGGTGGACTTCCTGTTAGAAAAACCAGCATAGACCAACAAGGCTGGTCACCAGCAAAACCAGCATGGGGTATGCTGGTTATACCAGCAATACCAGCATCCCATGCTGGTTATGCTGGTCACCAGCATCCCATGCTTTACTCGAAATAAAAATATTCAAAGAAAAAACACAATGTAAGGATTTCACAAAAGTCTGTCTTTAATTAAAAACTATAATACATAGATAACAATACAGTGCCATAAAACAAAATATAGATGTAACAGATTAGAACAGTTAATTAAATAGATTAGAACATCCCAGGCATAAGATCACATAAAGTTCAGTTTGGAGTTTTAGCTTTTTTTGTTTCTTAATGTCCATTATTTTTTCCGTAATGTAGCATCTAGCCTTTCCACACCGTACCTGTATCTCTGCGTTGTCCACATTCTTGGACTGAGGCCACTCCCTGAAACAGACTGAAAAGATAAACAAACTATTAAGTCAATGTAAACCATAATATCAAAATATTAATTACTTATAAACACAGCAAGGGATTCATTCAAAGAATTCAAAATTGTATTATCACATAAATTCATTTAGAAGAAAATTCCTCCATTATTTCTAAAACATGCGCTTCCGCAGGTAGCAGCCAAGCCCGGTAGCTCTTTACCTTTACTTTATTTTTATGTATTTCTCGTGTTTTGTCAACTACTGATGGATAATTCTGTGAGGAGAGGAGCTTGTTCAGGAAAGTAGCTTCTTTCACTGAAAGTCTGTAGGATGCAACCCTGTTCCAGCTGAGACTAAGAGATGTTTTCATGGTTGCCATGCTGTTGCGAAAATTGAAGGCTTGGAGGTGGAGATGTCGGCCCTTTCTGCTGTCAGTCATCATGGGAAATGTCAACTTTCTGCCCAACAAGAGTGATGAACTGAAGATATTGGTGAAGACTCAGAAAGTCTACATTTTTCATCATAACACTTGTGTACATCCCATCCATGGCTACTGCTTATGTTCCATGTGAAGTTCTCCATGAAGTCGTTGCTGGGATACAGACTAAAAATCCTGAGGAAGTTTTTGTTTGTACAACAATAATAACAGGAGGATTCACTGGAGGATGTGGTGAAGACATGCACACTGAAGATGAGAGAGGCCACTCTAACAGCTCAGATCATCCACTTCATAGCAAACACCCTGATGGACTAAAAACAGCGGGGGTGGATGGCTCCCTTCTCTTCAATTCAGGATGGAGAGATTCAGAATATTCTTCATATCTACAGCCAACAGGCTTTTTAATTTAATTTCATCTGCAAATGGTAGACAAATGAACTTCCCTTTGAATCCCCAATGGGGAAAAAAAATATTTTTATCTTAAGTCATATCTTATCATTAAAGAATGACGGAAACCACTGAACAGGAATGGTTTGTACTGTTCCCCAGACCTGAGCTTTGAAACAGTCCTGTCTCTAACCTCTGCTATAGCTACTTCCTCTCTCTGCTCTAATCTGAACCAAGTGTCAGAACACCCAGACTTTTCACTTGAAGCAATCTGACACACAAAAAAAATCATGCTGAAAACAGTGAGCTGTGAATGCAAAAAAGTTTTCCCACAACAGAGCACGACTACTTTAATGCTCCTTAGCATATAACAAATAAGTCAGTCCTTTGTTCCCTACAAAGACCTTGTGGCTACTGATGTCAACAATGCAATACCTTTCAACGTTTGTAGCTTCTGTGGGGTCAGAGGCTCTCTGTTTGTCTTGGTGGTGGGACAGGTCTTCCCCGTGAGGCTCTTGTCACCAAGGGTCTTTGTGCCCCATATTGCCACTGCCAACTCTTTAACAAACAGAGAGTCTCTTCCATTTCCTTTGATTTTGGCCCATATGTCCTTCCGGACACATACGCCTCCTCCCAAATCAATCTGTCAAAATATCCATAACAGAAATAATCAAAGGTAACAGACTATACATGTATTATGCGTTATACATGCAGATCTTCTTTGGTTCATCATACAATTAGCTTGGTTATTTAATTGTATTTATAGTCGCAATGCAAGCATATATTGTAAACAGAATAATAATTTACCTCATCTTTGTTTGGGGATTTGGCTGGCTCCATTGGACTCCCACTGCCAGATTCTGCAACTATATAGAACATAATGTAAGATACTCTGCAGCCATAGCCTTTCTACATCAACTGCTGTTGTTATAACAACAATAATAATAATAACAACAACAATAATAATAATTCTATACTATGAAAATACAGAGAATCACATTAAATAAGCCAAATCAGGAATGTATCGAATTATATGGTTAACTTTCAGATGTAGCGGTTCAGTAATCAAACAATATAGAATATATTCAGAACAGGAATAGTCTGTCAGACATAACTCAATTGATGTTGCCCACATTAAAAAAACAAAACAAAACAAAAAACTTTAAATAAGCAATTCCACATCTAGCAGTAGGTTAATTTCAGCCAAGATTGGTATTCTCAAGAATCCATGAGTAATATTTTTGTTGCACTTACTTTCAGGGGTCCCCCTTGGGCTTGAGCGAGCAGGATCTTTGACAGAAAGAATAACAAGGATATGACAAATGAGAGATGATGGAAAACATGACTATAAAGATTATGGTTTACAAACCTTGCTCAAAAGCTTCCTCAACACCTTATTTCGAGTGTGCTGAATATTGAAAGTGCTATATGTATGACTAATACTGTTTGAATTGTAATGTTTTAATTCTTGGTGCTGACATCAGTTTCTGAGCAGCTGAAACTTATATAATCACAAAAAGGTCAATGTAAATTTTCCTGTCTACATTAATGAACAAAGGGCTTTATGACAGGTTAATCATGGACTAATAGCATCAGTGCTGCAGTGCAAGGCACTTGATACATGGTGAGGAAGTCAGGGTTTAGTGTGTAGTCCCAGGACACTTGTGGACACAAGGAATCAAACTGTTACATTTAAAAAGAAATAAAACTCTTTTTCTACAGCCTGAGCCACATCCACCTAAGGCCACATACAATTGAGTACCCCCGTTGTTGCAGAAAGTACTCATGCCAGTGAAATCATATAAAAGCAAAACTTGTGAAAAATAGATAATTGATCACAAGACACAAAACCATTACAGCACAGGGACTATGGATAGAAAATAGAGAATGCGCTGACAATTATCATTAAAGCAAGTAGTGGCAATAAGATTGATTAAGTGCTGTAAGTGAAAAAAACAAGCAAAAACAAATAATAAATTCTCTTCTCTTTAAGTTTCAGTGTCAGGGGTCAAGAAAACAATATGTCCTCACCATTGCATTTTGAACTTGAACTCAAGTTCATTGTGGCCAAAAGTTGTTGCTGCAACTCAATGTTTAGTTTGCGGATGACTTTATTTTCCGCTTCAATCTCTGCATAGAGCCTCTGCTGGTCCTCTAATCTATATAGAAACCAAACACACCGTTGTTAATTGACATTGCAGCATTGCATATGAGATATTTTAGTGAACATATTAAGATTAATCTGTACACTTATGTTTGAGACAGGCAGTAGTGTCAATACATGTCAATATTCAGATATCACTGAATGAAAAAAAGCATGTGAGAAAAAAAGGGTGTGATACTCATGTAAACTAAACAAGGAGAGCCGGAATGCCTTACAAATTTGGCATACCATACAATCTATAAAATATCAGTCTGGATAATAATCTAATTGGTTTTAAAACACAAATAATTTGTGACTATATTGAGTACATGATTCAAAAATACTTCCCAACAAAATGTTAATATAGTTTAAGGCTATTCAAAAGGTCCTTACTTTTTTTTTGTTTCCTGTTGTTGGAGACAGAGGCCTTTATAAAGACTGCGGTAATGGTGGTACTTTCTCTGTACCTCCTCGTACATTTTCTGAGGAACAACCCCGCCATCATCATCCTCATCATCCTCGTCATTGTCATCCTCTTCTTCGTCAGAGGGCACATTGCATAACACTGCACTGTTTTTCAGTTTTTTTTGTGGTGTTGGGCAGATTGGAGAAAGTTTTTTCCTTTTTTTTCTTTCATCTAAGATGGCCAAGAGGTTGGTTTTTTTGGCCTCCTCTGCTGCTTTTTTGAGATTCATCTGGGGACAAGGATAACAGCATAATTTAGAATTACATCATAATACAAAGAACACATACTTAGGGACCAAACAAACACAAAAACTGAAAGCGAATATACTTTCTCTCTCTCTCTCTCTCTCTCTCTCTCTCACTCTCTCGCTCTCTAACACACATGCTTTGTCTTTTATATGATAGTACTGTAGTGTCATTTCAAGTCCAATCTTGTTTATCTCATTCAGAACACACACACCCTCACCCAACACACACACACACACACACACACACACACACACACACACACAGTCTCTCCCACCTGCCCTTTCAATAGTGCTCCACTAAGGTCCAGTATCATATTAAAAGCTCTGAAATGAGCATAATGGTGTCTCTTTAGGTTTTCTGGATTTTTAATGCCAACGTTATCATCTATTTACATTGCATACGTTACATTTTTGGCCTTGGCTTCCTGCCTTGCGGAGGGCGGAGATACGGGGCTCGACTCCTTGACCTTCCGCACCCTCACCCGTTTCCCTCTTGACAGCTCATCCTCCGCTGCCTCTCTGGTCTCTGGTTCGAGGGTAAAAAACACAAATGGTAAGTGAAGGAATAACTTGCTTTCCATATAATACATACATTAATACACACCGCGAGCGCTTACTCCATCTGTTGCTAATGAAGAAAACAAACACTGAAATAACGGCTACGTTAAGCTAGCTAAATTATTCGCTAGCTCACGGCTAGCTAGCTAGTTGAACAAGCTAAACGTAACGTAACACAACTGTGTCGGTATCAAATGAGATGTAACTCACCTTTGATGAATATTATTTGGGCTTTGTAAAAAGCCTCTTTCCACCGCACCCAGTAAATTTTGTCACTGCTGACAAGTTTCGGGTCGAACTCTTTTATGTCCGTTGTCGGGACAATCTCTTTACAGCCGTCGTCCATATACTTAACGTAGGCGAACATGTCTGACAGTCGAATGATGACGCAGTCCAACAAAGCTCGTACTGGTCGCGCGACTACCTCACGGTTTGAGCTCGAGCGTGAGGGATCCAGTCCAGTGGCGGTATTCTGTCCAGGGTTATTGTAGTTTACTAAAACTCAGACTAGCAGTGAAAAAATAATTTATCTAATTGAATTAAAAATAAGAGTTTTATTAAAAACGAAAACTGAATAGAAACTACAATAAACAATGCAAAAAAAACTAAAACGAAACTGATTTGCAGATACAGTCATCATAGTTTTAGTTCTCTATTCATTTCCTCCCTCCATTTTTACTGAATTGTGTACAGTTTGACGTGAGATATGGGGCTAGTACAAGTAGGGACACCACAAACACAGCTCATTTGACCTCAGTGTCAGCTTTATTTCAGCCTTAAAGGCTGAAATAAAGCTGACACTACTAATCTACTAATCAAGGCTTTCCTCCAAATACCTGTAAAACTAAATCTAAAACTAAAACTAAAGAAAACTTAACTAAAACTACTTAATCACTTGCTAAACTAACTAAAACGAAACTGAAATTAAAAAACTGAAAAACTAAATAAAAAGAAAAACTAAAGGAAATTTCAAAACTATAATAACCCTGGTTCTGTCAGCTTGTAATGCAAAGTGTCCAACAATCAAATAGACTGATTTTTAATATCAGTGTTATATCTCACTTGTAATGATTTTCATCTCCTATTTAGAGTTCAAGATGGCCAAACGTCAGTACAAATTGTACTTGGAGCCCAAGAGCAAAAGTGAAGTACCACATAAAAAATTGAAAAGATTGCATTTGGATGTAAGTAAGTTCTTAAGAAATATTTTGCAATTGTATGAGTCTTGCCTCTTTCCATTGTTGAGACAAGCTATTTGAATGTAAAACTTTGCTAAAATATATATATATTTTTTTACATTCTCAGATCTTGCCTTTAACAAATGATGGACAAGGACAAAGCACAGATGATGTTGAGGTGAGAGAGCCGTTAGCTCCAGTCATGTCTGTGGTTGCATCATAAATTTGACATAGTTCCAATAAGACACAGCACAGTCCTTATGTCACCTTCCTGTCATCCTGTGAACAGACCATGTCTCCATCTCAGCACGACACTCCTCCTACTGGCACAATCGAACTGGTAGGCCCTCAAACTAACCTCCCCTTCACCAGATTTGACGCTACATTTTGTTGTTGTGGTTGTTTTGTAAGTAGAGCTTGTGTGTGTTCCTGTGTGGCAGCAGCAGGAATGCAGCGGTGAAGAAGACACCGTCTCTGAATCGGGGTCACACAGCACAGATGATGTTGAGGTGAGGGCAGGGTGCTGCAAGTTATGTTACACATGTTAATGAAACATTGCACAAGGACATTTTTGCAGTACGATGAAGTCTTAAGCCCCAGCTTTAGTCAGCTGACTGCCAGCTGATTAGTCACTGACTAAGAAATATATGCATGGTTACAACAACAGAGAATTAATCTACTGAGCATGGGTATGAGTCAATGTAGCTAACAAAACTAGACGTCTCCCGTTTTGGACAGTAGGAGTAATACATTTGCCTCACAAAACTGATGTCCTGAAAAAGGTCAGACGTCACGATCACTTGGCCCTATTTTCTCTCCCTTCGTACCACTGTGCTCTGCCGCCTACTGAGAGCTGCACACCTTTCCATGAGCTGTTTCACGGTGTTTACATGTTCGAGGAGTTTAATGTTAACATGTCTGACTATGAAACAAGTGATGAGGACATTACCACAGAGCCAAAGGGAAACCTTTATGAACCGGAATATAGCTACAGATGCCGAACCTCGTCAGATGGAGTCATAACGGGCAGAGAGAGAGAGAGGAGAGACAGAGAAGTGGTGCTAGCTGAAAGTGGACCCACAGCTGTAGCACCACCATTTTTCATTCACTCTATCTCTCGCAGCTATCTCTGCACAGCTCTCAACAGGCGTGCAGTGATACGAAGGGAGAGAAAATAGTGTCAAGTGATTGTGATTGTCATTAGACAGCTCACAGAACTTCTCCTGAGCAACAATGATCAGCATTACTATATTGGGAGCCCCAGTACAATGAGGATAATAGAGAACAGGATCAAGGACATTAAACCACCCCACTTGATAACAAGACTGCCCAGACCCCTTGCTGATTTTAAGTATTGGAAGGCCTCGGAGTGGCGTGCGTGGCTCTTGTTTTACTGTCTGCCTGTCCTCAGTGGTGTGCTGCAGCCACGCCATTTGAAGCACCTAGGCCTACTGGTGTCTGCAGTGTTCCTACTTCTCAAAGAGAACATCACTTTTGAGGACATCAACAAAGCAGATGAGATGCTGTTTGAGTTTGTGGCAAGGTTTCAGATGCTGTATGGGGAAACCTCAATGACATTCAATGTTCACTTACTAACTCATCTTGCAAAGTCAGTGAAGTTGTGGGGACCCCTGTGGGCACACTCAGCATTCGTCTTTGAAAGTGGTAATGGTAGATTGTTAAAACTGTTTCATGGAACAAAGTGTGTGGCTCTGCAGATTGTCAACAAATTTCTGTTGCATAGAGCAATACCATTCTTCACCAAACGATATGCAGTGAGTGAACAAGTGAAGGAGTTCTGTGTGGAACTGACAAATACCTCAAGAGTGAGGAGTGTCACAAAATGTCAGGATACAACTGTGCTAGATCCTGGCAGGGTGACTCAAACAACCCATGATCAGAAGCGTGCCTTTGATTCTGCACAGAAACACACACCTGATGAAGTTGTGGTCCACAAGAGGATGGTGCATAAAGGACTGGTGTACACTAGCAAAAACTACAGCCTCAGTAAAAGACGGAGGGACTGTTTTGATACGAAGGGAGAGAAAATAGTGTCAAGTGATTGTGAGGTCTGATTTTTTTTCAGGCCACAATACACATCAGCACCTAAACATTAAAACCAATATTCCACTATAGGCACATATTGTCAATATCCTATTGTCTCTACTTTCTGGCTATTCTATAAATGGTAAATGGACTCACTCTTGTGTAGTGCTTTTCTTGTCTCTGGGTCCACCCAAGCATCCTGCTTGTTGAAGCCACTGAGTTTTTTGGAGTGGTGACTTCAGCACCAAACGTAAATGTATACAATTTGTTGCAATATGACAAAAGTGTTTTTCAGAACACATTTTTGGGTTTACTGTCATAGCATATGGATGCTGCAATGTCCTCATGAACATATGTTCTTTGTCATTTTCCAGCTCATGTCTTCACCTGGTGACTGTCTATGGACTGCTACTGCATCGTCTGAAGGCAGTGTTTCCGAGGTTGAATCAGAAACTGAAGATCTTCCTGAAAATGACCCTTTCCAACAGATTGGCTTTGACACAGACATGGACTCGGTACTAATATCAGCTGGAACAACAACAAGGGCTGAGGCTGTGCTCATGGTGATGAGTTATGCAGCAAGGCATAACATAACAGGTACACAACTAGATGACATGTTAAAACTCATAAATTCTCTTTTTGGCAAAGAGGTGTTACCCAGATCCAAATACATGTTTAACAAAATTTTTAAAAACAATTCTGACATTGTAGAGTTCCACTTTTACTGCAAAACATGTAAGATATATATTGGTGCACAGGAGGACATAAAGGACAAAAACATCACAGAGTGTGTAAACTGTAAGACTCCTATTGAAATTCGTTGAACAGTGGAAGCTTCTTTATCAATATCCCAATTGCACCTCAAATCCAAACACTACTCGAAACCCCTGAAATTCAAAACAACATTAACTACAAACAACAAAGGGCAGAATGTGACCATGTCATATCTGACATATATGATGGTGAAATGTATAAAAACTTGTCAAGACCAGGTGGAGTTCTGTCTCATCCAAACAATTTGTCATACATTTTCAATTCTGATGGGTCACCTATTTACAAGTCCTCCAAGTTTTCAATTTGGCCAATACAACTTCATTTAAATGAACTCCCCCCCAAAATGAGATTCAAAAATGTTGTGCTTGCTGGTCTTTGGTTTGGTGCTCAAGAGCCAGTTATGTCGATTTTTCTCAGACCTTTTGTTGATCAGGCCAAAACACTGGCATCCAGCGGTGTATTGTGGAGAAAAAATGAGGCCTGTGTGAACAGCAAGATTGTTGGACTCTGTTGTTGTGTGGATTCAAAGGCAACACCAGCAATGCAAAACACCACACAGTTCAATGGATACTTCGGTTGTGGCTTTTGTTTACACCCTGGCACTCTTGTGGACAAACAGGTGAAATACACTGTGACTGCAACAGAATATCCTGAAAGAGAAGCCAAAGAAATGTTGGCAGATATGGAGCAAGCAGTAGCACTAAATAGAAATGTAAGAGGAGTGAAAGGTCCATCACCACTCATAAATATGCCCTATTTTGATATTGTGCGGGGGTTTGTTCCAGATTATATGCATGCTGTGTTACTTGGAGTCATTAGACAGCTCACAGAACTTCTCCTGAGCAACAGTGATCAGCATTACTACATTGGGAGCCCCAGTACAATGAGGGTAATAGAGAACAGGATCAAGGACATTAAACCACCCCACTTGATAACAAGACTGCCCAGACCCCTTGCTGATTTTAAGTATTGGAAGGCCTCGGAGTGGCGTGCGTGGCTCTTGTTTTACTGTCTGCCTGTCCTCAGTGGTGTGCTGCAGCCACGCCATTTGAAGCACCTAGGCCTACTGGTGTCTGCAGTGTTCCTACTTCTCAAAGAGAACATCACTTTTGAGGACATCAACAAAGCAGATGAGATGCTGTTTGAGTTTGTGGCAAGGTTTCAGATGCTGTATGGGGAAACCTCAATGACATTCAATGTTCACTTACTAACTCATCTTGCAAAGTCAGTGAAGTTGTGGGGACCCCTGTGGGCACACTCAGCATTCGTCTTTGAAAGTGGTAATGGTAGATTGTTAAAACTGTTTCATGGAACAAAGTGTGTGGCTCTGCAGATTGTCAACAAATTTCTGTTGCATAGAGCAATACCATTCTTCACCAAACGATATGCAGTGAGTGAACAAGTGAAGGAGTTCTGTGTGGAACTGACAAATACCTCAAGAGTGAGGAGTGTCACAAAATGTCAGGATACAACTGTGCTAGATCCTGGCAGGGTGACTCAAACAACCCATGATCAGAAGCGTGCCTTTGATTCTGCACAGAAACACACACCTGATGAAGTTGTGGTCCACAAGAGGATGGTGCATAAAGGACTGGTGTACACTAGCAAAAACTACAGCCTCAGTAAAAGACGGAGGGACTGTTTTGCTAAGCTCAGTGATGGTGTTTATGGGGAAATTCAGAACATTGTGAGCTTTCCCTCAGGTGGATGTACAGAAATTGCTGTACTCTTTAAAGAACTCCATACACAAATATGCTTCCCTTTATCACAAGGGAATGGGTTTGTGCCCCATATCAGACTTGTAAATGGAGGTATTTTCTCCCCACTTTGTCTGATATCAGTTGACAGGTTGGAGCAGAAATTTGTGATGTTGAAAACAGGTGATCAGATATATATTTGTGACTTCCCAAATGCAATCGAGAGAGACTAGTTGTGATCGTTTGTTGTGAGTTGATATTTTGCATTTAGCTACAGTGTCATTAATGAGCACATTAATGAGCTAACAGCCAATTCAGTCATTCAGTACTTAAGTTTAGGGCAACTGGACTCCCTTTGATTCTTGTAGATGTTTCCCCTCTCATCCCAAAGGTCTCTTCAGTTCTAAAGGCTAGTGTGAAAAACCCAGGTATTTTAAGTCTAGGTGGGGACAAAACACCTTGGAGGTGGTCCTGAGGGTTGGCCTAGTCATGCGGGTCACATGAGCCAAGGTGTGAGTTGTTGCCCCCAATTTAATTTATTTAATTTTAGAGCACTTTCATATTTTATATCCTGTACATATGAACTGATTTTCTTTATGTAATGTACTGTTTTTGCTTACTATTTGTATGATGTGTGTATGTTAGCCATGCCAGTGCATGCCAGACAGTGGGCAAAACAGCAGTCTGCATTTGATTCTTCTCCCTTATATGAATATGTTTGCAACACTGTCAGATGAATGAATGTCAGAGATCACAATGTTTAATGTTGTTTTTTTTGTCATAAAATATCATAGGTTAAAACTGTTGGCTATTGTTGTACTGTACTTTATTTGATCATCAACAAATATGAGCCAATAAATTCACATTCTGCCCAATGTATCCCACTCACTAACAGGTGCCATGATGCAGTGTTACTCAGTGTTATTTATAGTATACAATGAAGATCACCTAATAGTAGCAACCAGCAGTCTATTTCAAAGACCATCAATGGACAGAATCACTTATTGTTATGCTGCTGCAAAGTGTTGACAGTGACAGCAATGTGAGAGGTTAGGATACTTTATTGCAGTAAGACAGCAAGCCTTGAATTAATGTCAGTCACTTTCTATAACCAGTTTCACGAGAAAGACCATGCTGGTGGACCAGTATGCTACTATACTCGTGGTAATGGTGGACCAGCATGCTGGTGGTGTTGCTAATGATGCTCGTCCTCCCAGTATGATTAGCAACACCAAACTGGTCCTCCCAGCATCATTAGCAACATCATGCTGGTCCACCAGCATCATTAGCAACACCATGCTGGTGCACCAGCATAGCTATGTTGACTCACCAGCTAAACCAGCATCTAACCAGCATCAATCCAGCAAAGACCAGCATAGACCAGCATCAGCCCAGCATAGACCAGCATGGAGATGATGCTGGTCTATGCTGGTCCTGGACCTCCCTCCTCAATCTGGCCATCTCTCTGTTCTGGACTCCTGCCCTCTGGTCTGCAGCTTTGAGGAGTCTTGTTTTTTTAACAATAATTTCCATTGTTGATTTATGGACCTGGCAAGTGTTTTTGTAGAGTTCGTTCCGGTCCATGGCAGGATCCATGCAAGCATACTGCAAATAAAAAACACAAAACATGCATATCAATCATAAAACAACATGACTACACATCTTTAAAAGATGCTTCATGAGACATAGGACAAAACATCACAATACTATTATTAGGTTTTAAAATTGCATTTTTTCAATTGTTAAAACCTAGTGAGAATACAGATCATAGTTCATACAAATACACATGATGATGTAAAAGTTAAATAGTTAACAAACCCCTTAGCAGTCATTTCTTCATATATAGGTTAAAGTGCTAATT
>JAPZEB010000026.1:3699502-3710467 GCA_029783705.1 Chaetodon striatus | reverse complement strand
GTCATGTCCACCACAGAAGGCCTAACTCTTAAATCATCCAATTGGACAATGGGGAAAAAGATGACGAAAAAAAGAGATGACGTAGGGCGCTTAGAGCACAGACGTGCAAGGCACGTCACAAGGTAAAAAATGGCGAGCAAAAGGCTTTATTCTCATTAAAAACAGTAACAATACGGGGCCTCCAGCAGCTAAAACGCTTTCTGTGTGATCACGGCCTAACTGTTACTTCCTTTGGATGAGGGTAAGGCTGAAGCATGCAGATTTCTCCTCCATTATTGTTATTGTTCAGCAGTTGTACATGTACGATGTGATGGTTTGTCGTCACGGTATCTGTCCCTCCACCTCTGTGACTGAATTTCTGAAGTGACAATGATGTTGCACTTCTTGCGTTTGTAGCAAAATGTAAATATGCGGCGCTCCCATTGCAGAGCATTACAAAAATACACTGGCCTCAAAAAAGAATGCTTTGGTGGACACGGCCCTTAAGGGCACTAGCACAGGCTGATGCTTCCTCTCCTGCCTACTTCCCACCTACGCGCTCCCACCAAATAACTTAGATGCTCTCTCTTTTGTAGAAGATGTTGTGTCCAGCGTAGCAAAGGTTTCATGAAAACTCAGATTTTTTCTTGTTGAGGCTGTGGTCCTCCCCCCAGGCATGAGAAGCAGCATGATAACATTTTAAGGGTCATCACCGCTGATGGAAAAATCAGACTGCTTCTTTTCAGCGTCCATCTTGTAGTGCTACTTCCACTTCCCTCTTGTGCTTTCCCCACTTTTCACAAGATGGACAGTTTGGAGCGAAGCCATCTTGACTGTTCTCCCCCTGGTGCTCAGTCTTCATGTGGAAATCTTGCTGCAAAAAAGCTGCAGCTCAGTGAAGCTTATGTTTTTGTCATTCACTGCCTTTGATAGGACCCATGTGAGGCATGGTCTCTTGGACTTATAGTCCTCACACTTGTCTTTGATGCAAATGTCAGATGGCAAATGTATCTGATTTGGAACATACTGCCTTTGATAATGAGTGATTGTTGGATAAAACGACTTGATAAGAGACTCAAAGAGTGGAGACATGCTCCATTTGTTGGCAGGTGTGTTTTCATCTACTGTCTTGTGGAGAAGCAACGCTGTGATGCTGCCAGTGACTGAGCTGATTAACCTGCCATTTTTTAGGGTGGTGCACAGTTCAAAGTTGTAAGGGAGAATTCTTTGCAGACCTTCTGTTTTTCTCCTTCACTGTCACAGGGAGAGGGAATTTGCACATCTGACGCGACCCTCAGCTATGAAATGTTTCAAAGGAAGCTGTGTCGCCACATGGAATATGAAGTTCCTTTTCTCATAGTAGGGGATACCTCTGCGCCGCCATGGCTGTCTTGTGCCATCTTTGTAGTTAGCGGCCTCTCAATTACAGATCCAAGCCAGAGTACAGTAATGTGGTGGTTCATGGTCGGTGCCTTAACCTCCCGGGCCGTCAGGGCTAAAGGTCCAACTGAAATTGAATTGCTTTTGTCTGCTACAGCAAACGCGACATATCTGCTGCCCAGTGTTCTCCTTTGAGAAAACATGATGGTGCGCCCTATTTTTGGATTAGTTGATCAGTCAACTCCGTCACTTTGGAGTTGTTTCAGTACAGCCAATCAAATCTTTGCATAAGGCACTAATGTCACTGTGCTGTTGTAGGCAGATGATCAAACTGCAACCTGCTATACAACACAACAGACTCTGAACAAAAACCCACATTAAACCCAACCTCTCTCTGTATGCAGAATATAAAAGCCTCGTCTGCAGTATCAAAGTCTGCACTCTGTACACCCACCATCCACCCTGACCATCTCCTGTACAATTGTATGAGCTGTACATTTGAACACAGCACTTCCTTTAGTGCCACTGAACATGATCCAAGCAGCAAATATGTTTCCCTTATAACAGTCAGTCCAAACAAATTAACAGTAGGCTATATAAACATAATTTATCCAACATTCATCATTCATCTGCATTCATCTGCATCTTTTATATTTGGAATGATAAATAACCTTGACCTTGAAAGTTTAAAGGACTTCAGGGCCCACAAACCCTCTGGCTTGGAGTCCTTACTCGCTGTTGGCTTTGTGTTTTATTGTGTATTTGCCTTTTCATTTATCACCCCCATGCTAGCAGTGACTTCCCCAGAGTCTACATAAGACAGAAATATTTCAGTTAGGCATAGAGAACAAATTTATGGTACTGTGTTTAATGGAGTTGAAACACTCACTGTGATGCAGCCTTGAACCTTGATTTAGGCTGAGAAATGAATGTACTTTAAACACAATAACCTTGTCTCCTGCAGCTTCACTTCAGCTACATTTAAAACAGATAAAGAATAAACTTTTTTTTATGGAAGCAAGCCACCTTGCGCCAGCTGTGTCACCCTCAGGGAGACAGTGTTCTCATCAAAATGTCAGTTTTAATGAAGCTGTTTTCTTTATCAGAGTTACAAGTATGCAGCGAATCTTTTAAGTCTTAAATAGCTGGTGGAGCGCAGCAACCAAAATACTCCACCTTCCTCAAATCCCCTCCATCAATCCCTACATTCCGGCATCTCTGTTTACTTCAACCCTTGTGGAAAGAAAAAGTCACACAGCAAAAATAAAACAGCATCGCTGAAATATAGTTCAAATACAGCAACACACACTGCTACAGTACTTTATCCGTGGTGTCTAGAAGCCTTGTAGCATCAGTTTTTATTTCTTTTGGACAGAAAATGAAAGGTAGCGTTGCTCCTCACATGTATAGAAAATAATTCAAGCCAGCCCTGTGGTAATGATTTGTAAAATACCACCATTGCAGAGGTGTCAGTGGGGGAGAATGGTCGTTTTTCTCCATTTCTGAAAAGTTTCTGTAGATAAAAGAGGATTTTGCAGGGCACTGGCATTCTACACTGTCCTTTTTGCTTCCCTGTAGTCAGTTCCTGTGTCGCTGGCCGTCTGTCTCTATCTTTCCACCTAGTGGGGCAGATAGGCAAACAAATTGTGCATTTTATGACTAAAGCATTAAAGTTTCAGCGCATAATCTACCCAAAGGTTTTATCTCAGGCATGGAGGCAATGCGTATCTTGCCTCTGCAGACCTTGAGAGGTCATTGATCTCAGCATTGCAGTTTTCCAGATTCTTCCCCATCACTCACATCACACACATATATATATATATATATATACATACTTCAGCCATGGCCCACAATGCTAAGAGCCCCAGTTTGGCCAGGGGGGCTCCTGACACTCTGTGTTTATAACACTTTGTGTTTATTCCTAGGTGTAAAGGTAGTTAGAGCTTGTTAACAAATGTGACAACTTCTGCTGTATGTTGTATTGAATTACATGATCGTCATTCATTGGATCTCATTTAAGAAATCAAATAAGTGCCTTGATTCTTACTGACAGGTACATTCAGGTACCCCTTACTGCAATGTGCAGTTCAGGCTAGTGCGCAATGTAAGTGGAGTCAAATGTTTAACTCCGCCCATGTTCAGCACATTTGACTTACTCAGTGGCACCACCTGAAAAAGTGGCCATCAATACTTAATAAAGTACTACATTATGAACACTGCAGCCTCAAAAACATATTACACCAGTAGCCTATATTTGTAATATAATCATAATCTGTAATGGGTCAGCTGGAGGCTGCTTAGCGGCTGTGGAGGAGTAAAGCCAGGGCCCTCAAGGCATGTTGGGCCTTAATGAGAAAAGTAGTGTGATCCATAATAATGCGTACATTCATCAAATTTAGTGCTGCATAATGCTATTTTCCAAGCCACTGTAGTCATATTCCGCAGAGGTGGACGGCACTGCACCCTGTGGTCCCTCCACCTCAGTCCGCATATAAGACTACTTTGCTGGGAGCCGAATAGACAGCAGCTTTGAAGACGAACTTTCAGTTAGCGGGTCTAGCAACTTGAATTCAGTCAGCGCAAACCCCAACTCCCCGCTGGATCTGCAGGTTTTTGTTGCTTTAATTACGCAGGTTAGACCCAGTGCTGCCACTGGCCACCGTCCCACTGTGACCCCCAGTGTTGGGTTAGGGCTCTGCTGAATTCAAGTTGCTAGCAGTCCAGTCCCGATTTGCACACTTAAGTGAGGGGCTTCACACTAAATAAGTTAAAATGTAGAGGACAGAAATACAGTAATTATGTGGCAAGCTAGCATGTTTGCAGACATGCTAAGCAGAAGCTAGCATGCTAGTTTGTACTACTTCTGGATTTAAAAAAAATTATAGGACTTCAAGACTCTAGTGGTGGTGGAAAGTCTCTAATACCTTAGACTTTGACACTTCAACACCTCTTGTTCTCAGAGGAAGATTTGCAATCCTCTGCCAGGTCAAACAAGCCAACAGTTGCTCTAAAGATAAAGCAATTCACTTTAACCATTTGTTCATGTTTTACTTTATAAAACAGAATTTACTGCAGTTCTGTGTGATCTATGTGTAATAAGGCATACAAATATATAAATCTATACGGCCTTTATATCTGCGAAAAAGTGGAAAAAATAGAACATTTGAAAGACTAAAATTTGTCCTCCCTCTGCCTGGTCTCAAAGGTCAATTCTGAAATGCCTCCACGTCTGAAAATAAACTTTAGTGTTTATCGAAACACTCAAAAAAGTTTTGTGCTTTAGTCATAAAATGCACAGTACTTTCCATATATGAGCATATCTGCCCCGCTATATCTATTTCCAACTGCATATCTCACAGTAGAAGAGCTTCGCTGAACGTTGGCATGAATGCTTAGTCAAAGCACCTTTGGCAAACAAAACAGCAGACAATAATAAACTTGAATCCCCTTTTCTCATACGTCAACTCCCCAGAAAGTCGGAGCAGCTGTAAAGACAGGTAAAGACATAAAAATATGGAAACACTGCCCTAGACAGCAACCCAGTGTCACCAATTCAACCCACAAACCCTGTAAAGTTCTTCATCTGTTCCAGTGTTTTTCTATTCCTTCACCACAGTGAAGTCAAAGGTCATGGTCAGCTACAGAACTGCAGCTCTGCAGCTGTGGGGGATTCAGTGTCGTATACAGACATTTAATTAGGATGGAGGCTTTTGTTATCTATGCTACACTGCTAGCAGTCATGTAACCTGTTATGCTTTAATTGTGTTCAAGGCATTATAACCATCATTATGACCAGAAATCAATCAGATAAAGCATTAATTATGTTACCTTTGACATTTTACCACCCACCATTTAGCCTGCAGGGTGCTAACACTATAAAAGCTACATCACAGGGGTCTCAGGATTAAAATAGTCAAATTGCTTTAATATAGATGGACATCCACAAAAGGAAGGCTGAAGGAACAAAAAAACTGCTTGGTGCTAAACCAATGTTTGCTGCTTGATTTGGTGGTAAACTGTTTTCCACAAATAAAAATGGTGATTGGACTGTGTTATAATTGGTTACAATTTTAAATTTGTCAGTCTTAGTGTGTTTCTGGATCAGAATTTGGTGACAGCTGTGGTTTTGTTTGCTTATCTTTCAAATCTGATTAAACTACGCCTACACAGTCCTCGTAAAAACACCTGAGATAAACTCTGAAAATATATTGCAGGATTCTTTTTTAAAAAGTTAACTTTATTTTATTTTTTCAGTCCATACAATCCACAAGGCAATTGTCAGTTGACACAAGATTTTCACGTATCCCTCTCATAAAGTGGGATTTATACTTCTGCATCAAATTAACACCATACCTACGCCCTAGCCTGATGTGCACCTCCCCAAAAATATACACGTTGTGACAACAGACCTTCTATCTAGTTTTGTAAACTGAAACCATTTCCTTTAGTGAAAACATGGCTTTTACTTATTTTTATTGTATAGATAAGAAACAATAAATTGTGAAGACAATGAAGCCTCCAAAAAATGGCATTATATGTCTTGTGTGTGGTTTATCCCAGCTTTATATGAGTAGAGGAAATCCCTGCTAGTTGTAAGGCTAATTTATACAATGTAAAATGCCATAGGCTTGTGCTAATGATGTTAGCATGTTTGTTTTGAAAACGTGTTTAGTATAAGACAGTTGTTTGGTCGGTGAACCTTGTGAGTTGTAATGGAGCCAAATTTTGTAACGTTACCTTTGTTAAATGTTGCTGTTGACCCTGGCTGGAAAGGAAATCTCCACTAGCCGCTAGGCTAATTTATACAATGTAAAATGCCATAGGCTCATGCTCATAACATTAGCATGTTGTATTTTTGGGGAATATGTGTCCAGCAAAAGACAAGTGCTTTTGCTTTGAATGCTGTGAGTTATAGTGAAGCGGATCTGTGTACTTGTAATTGAAATTGTCTCTATTAAGTCATATTAAATGTGAGTTTTGGGTGTGTTTTGAATCAACTAAACTTTGCAGCACTTCATATAAAGCCCACTGCTGACTAGTGTTGTAGAAGTGTAACTGCAGAGTGACACAGGCACACCACCACACAAGTAGAAATGCTCACAACGGTGTAGGCCACGTGCGTAGGCTATGGCGCAGGCTCTGCATAAAGCTGATACACAAGTGTAAATCCATCTTAAAACACTTCAGTTATGGCAGAGGGGTAGCGCAGGGTCAGCCATAACGGTGCTTCCCGGGAGCAGTTTGGGGGTTTGGTGCCTCACCCAAGGGCACTTTGGCAGTTCCCAGAAGGCAAACCGATGCCTCTCCAGCTGCTAGTCTGCACTCCAAACTTGGTTCATACAAGGTATTGTCATGTATATTTAATGTCATTGAGATCAACATTGAAACCGTATTTTAAGGGATCCTCATGTGCAATTTATGGCAGAGTTCAATTGAAACCTTTAAACTATGGTGTTTCTCTGCCTTTTAAGCAGTTAGGTGGTTCAACAAATAATAACTCCCTGAAAACCTGTGTTCATATCCATAGCAAGAATCACAATAGTTAAATGACGAACAGTCAGTTTGTTTATCCTATTATCCCACTACCATCTAATCATCTACTCCCAACCTTAAAGAGGAGACGACTATAGTTCTTATTTCTTTATAATGCAGGCATACTTTTATAATAGAAAGGGGTGAAAATGTAGGCCAAGTGGTCATTAAAAAAAGCAGTATTTTGCTGTGAGGGCCATCCTAAAATACATTCTTAACACTGGACATTCTTTTTCTGGGGCACCAGGCAAGGACCATTGGTCAGTTTAGCCATTTAACCTCTCAAACTTGAGGCTATTTCAGTTAGGATACACAGAAACGCCATTTGGCACACACTGTAAGCGCTGCAACATAAGTTGTAGTGTCCTATAATCACACATTGATGAATAGCTTTAGATGTTTCAATGAAACAAAAGGGCTATCAAGTTTAGGTATGTAGCAATAAATGGTTGTGATGTTACTGTAGTGTCCACAGAGAGACAGTCTACTTTAGACACTCTTGCTATATAAGTGCTTATTCATCCGCATGGAGAAGTTATTGACAGGATGGACTCTTGCTAGGTGGAAAAGTTTACACTTTCATAAACCTCTGGGTTATGGGTCAAGCACGCTTCCACTGCACTACTCTGCTCTGCTCTCCTTTTTTCTAGGACCCACAATCCATGCTTTGACCTATCTGGAAAAAAACTATGGAAGGACACACTAGCTGAAATGGTGCTGCACAAAAGAATGAGAACGATGGAAAGAGGAAGTTTATGTAAGCCTTAACTTGTCATTACGGCTCGCATGCTTTTTTCTGAAAATGTTGTAGTTGTGATGAGGATGAGCACACAGAAAATCAGGAATTCAACATCTTCCAATTAAGTAAAGATGGTATTAACATCAAGTACCAGAGACCTTTATTGGATGAGCCAATGAGCCTCCATCTGCTAAAACTTTCCACTTTCCTGTTATATTCCTTAAGTACTGTGATGGCCAAAAATCCCAGTACAAGAATACCAGCCTTGGGATTTAAGCCCACATCTCCAAAGTGACAAGAGCCTAAACCTAACACATTTGTCCAGCAACAATTTACAGTTCTTTGCTGATCTACTTTGTATTTTCAAAACACTGTTTTCACACCATGATTCGTCAGGTAAGTGATTTTGTTAGGTGATACAGTTTGCTGCTTTTAAGACTAATCAGGTCTAATGAAATATCACATTGACATAAAGTGCTGAACAGTAAAGATATAATAGATTCTGGCAGTGGTGGGATCTGGACTCGTGCCTCCTGAGAGACTGAAGCCTTGATCCAGCACCTTAGACAACTTAACCACACTACCTGTGACATCAACTTTATCACTGCTACAATAGGGAGCTTTTTTAAATCCTCCACAAGTGAACAACATTGTATCTCATGAATAAAAATACTGTAAGTTATAAAGTTAAATAGGCAGAATAATTAAGTAATTATTACTGACCCAAAAAATGTGAATAAAATATGACAAAATTGTAAAAAAAAAAAAAGACACAACTGTGGTGTCTGCAGTGCTAAGGACAGAGGACACTGGGGACATCTCTGACAAAGTGTGGCTCACTCTGAAAACTACTGCATCGCTATGAATGGAGAAATTGTGAAGACATGGTTCAGCTTCCCCACCCTCACTCTTGGCTATATTACTGCATCATCTCATTGATATGCATCTGCATCAACATTGTTACGCAGATGATGCACAGTTTTATGTGTCTGTCAAACCTCTAATGACCCTGCTGTCCTCTATGAGTTGCCGTCAAGCATTTGTCTTAGTTCAGACAACTCAGCAAAACTCTCTGTAGTAATAGTGACAGTGTCATCATGTACTGCAGATGTAAATTAGTAGCGACCAGCGTGCACGTTGACATTTAGTATGATTTATTTGTAGCCTAAAGATTCCCCCCTCCCTTCCTCTTTCCTTTTAAAAAAATGATGCAGTGACTTTGTATTACTTTTTACTTAAGAATGTTATTTCTCTATATATATTGCCACAGTCACTATAATAATAAAATAAAATAAAATAAATAATAATATCTAAAATCTTCACAAACTTTTTTCCAAAGCAGTAAAAATGAAGGACATGGTGGCAAATGCAGGCAATTAAAGAAGAAAAAAAAAACATCTATTGCTGTGGAAAGAGGTACACAAACAGTGAAAATATAGCATTTGCAACACAGCTAACATATTTACAAGGTACAATGTGAAGATATTGATCCAACAAGAGACTTACACTCACCAGCCACTTTATTAGGTACACCTTGCTAGTACCAGGTCGGACCCCCTTTTGCTCAGTTGATACTAAGGGGCCCAAAATATTCCCCACACCGTTACACCACCACCAATAACCATGCCACATTCTTCCACATTCTGATGCTCGGTTTGAACTTCAGCAGGTTGTCTTGACCATGGCCACATGCCTAAATGCATTGAGTTGCATAACCTATTTACGTTAACAAGCAGTTAGTTTACCTAATTAAGTTGCCAGTGAATGTATAATAAATCCAGTGCTAATAAAACATAAATGCATCAAGAGCTGTTCATTGAAATGCATCCAGTGAAATGAAATGATTTTGTTCAAAATGGATAAAAATAAAAAAAATGATCTTTTTATTTTCTCCTGTCAAGGACACAAACACAATCGAAGAATCAACCAATAAGAAAAGCCTTTCTTGCTCATCCCTCCTACAGACAGGCATCCAACAGTTAACAGTTTACCAAAACTCACTCAGAACAGTCGGGGGAATGTGAGGACATACTGTACTCTTCAAGTTACAGAACAAAGGCAAAGCACACATACTGTGAAAAACTAAAGGAAAAAAATGACATGGAAGATGACAGGCTGGAGGGATTATTTCGCCTGACAGACCCGATTTTAGCATCCTCTGAAGAGTTTAAATCAAACTATGTGACGACAGACAAAATGCTCTCCACACACACACAACAAATAGACAAAAAGTGTGATAGGAATAAAATGGTATGAGACACCGTGCCCGTGCCTCTTACAAATTTAATTTTATACTTCAAATATTTAAAATAAGCATGCTGCACAGCATTTGATAGAGGAACAAAAAGCATGTCAGGATATTAATGAAGTAAGCAAAGCCACGGGAATGATACCAGCAGAGGAGTCAGAGCCTGATGCAATATTGTATTTGCATGTGCTTGTGTGTGTTTCCAGGCCAACAAAGCAAACAGTCGAGGAAGTGTTTCATCGCAGTGAAAGGCTCAGAAAGTGCCTTCTGATGAATGTATGATATGGACACAAAAACATTCCCATGGGGCCAAACATAATACAGAAACAGTTTCTGATGCAATCCAAAAATACTCTCAAATACACACACACAGACACACACACACACAGTGGACAGTGGGTTTATCTAAGCTTTTTTTTTGCTAGAAACTGCTTAAGTGCTCTGTAGAGCCAAGGGAAACCACAGCTAGATAATTCTCTATTGGCTTGTTATTAGTTACCCCTTCACATTATAACCCTAACCCCTAAACCTTTAAAAAAACGGTTGCTAAGCAGTGGCTAAATGAGACTAAAGAGTGTCATCATGGCAAACTACACCAACTACAGCTTAATAGCCTCATTGTGATGGTAGATCTGAAGATGCGACTGTAGTGTAGTTTGTTTACAGCCTAAGGCCCTATTCATACAGAAAGTGTTTTAGCAGGTTGAAGCATTTTTTTTGCTGCAACGCACCTTGCGTTTCTGCGTTCTAGGCACCTGGCATTTTTGCTGGAGCGCTCCAAACTCCTTGAGTTGAATAAACTTCAACTCAAAGCGACAAAATACCCCACGTCATCTCTTTTTTTGTCATCATTTTTCCCATTGTCTAATTGGATGATTTGAGAGGTGGTGGGTCTTCTGTGGTTGTCACTACAACAAAAGTTTACAATTGGTAAACAATCGAGGAGAAACTGGTGGTAGTGGCTGCTGGATACCCAGAGCTATATGGCCCGACGATAGACAGCAGGTTGACAAACTGCCCCTGAGTCATCCTAAAATATGCCTGGAAACAGCCATCATCGAGGCGAAGCTCCTGGACCAACTGGTGG
>JAPZEB010000026.1:3684018-3695671 GCA_029783705.1 Chaetodon striatus | reverse complement strand
AAAATAATTTGTTACACCAGTTATTGTATTATAGGGAGAACAGACATAACACATTACCACCAACTGTGTTAGGAATATAGATTTGCAATCATAGAGGTGTGAATTATTATGTGCCGAAACAAATCCCAGCATAGAGCTACTGCCGACTGAGTTCTACTAATACTTTGCAAATGAGCAAATGTACAGTGATACTGCCTGGGGGCTGAACTAATGCTGGAGTAAATATACATGTGTGAATGACTCATAGCCAGGAACTCCTACTGTAGAGTGGATCCAATGTGCTGTGTCCTCGTTGTTAGAAAACACTGTCCTACCTATTCAAATGGCTTTTGAAACCAGTCACATTACAATGCAATCTCTCCATCACGCTGTCAGTGAAATGTGGTGTATTGTACAGCCAGATAACAGTTTTTTTTCTGTGTTTTTTTTTTTTTTTTTTTTACAAAAAAGGCATAGTGTAACATTTCCTTGGGGTTTAGTGAATTCATTGGAGTGGAGTACAGTTCATCTGTGTTTTGTACAGAAAAGATTTGCTTATGCCTCTGTAAATGACAGCTGACATTTATAGCACATGTATAGAAAATTGTTCAGAACGGTACAATGCCTTGGACTGTGATAACATCTTTTGAGAGATTGGAAGTTTATGAGTCATAGCATACTGCCATGTTCAGCTCATATGAACTCAATTGGACCATGTGTTCTGATATGTTCAATGCTATGGCCCCCAGTGACAACTGTTTTAAGAAAAAGAAGTTCTGGACAGTTCTATAAGGAAACAAATATCTCAATTTTTATTAACTGCCATGCTTTTGTCTTCACTTTGTTTTCCCTTTTTTATCATGTACTCGAGGGGATATCAATTGGGTTGTTTTGATTAAGTATATATTCAACATACAAAATTAAACTGTTTTTTTCAAACCTAGAGTTAATTATTAGTCAAAGGAAAGACTTCATGTCTCAGAGGCAGACAATAACATACAATGGCTGTCAGTATTTAACATCCTTCAGCATAAAACAAATAGCTACAGTGCTGAAAATTGCAGCAGAAACAGTCCAATAAATAGCATTACACATGCACAAGCAATATACGAACTCACTAGAACAGACTTATACTGAGCCTGAAGCTTGAAACTTTTTTCGTCCACAATCGACTTTGGGAACTGCACTTAACTGGAAACACACAATTCTTTTATATTATTTCGTTTAGGGCGGCACAGTGACAGTGGTTAGCATTGTCGACTCACAGCGAGTGATGGCCAAATGAAGCCTCATGAAGCATTTTCTTCATTTTCTGAGCCCACTAGATGGCGCTCTTGGTTTAAAGAGAGAGGCTCAAAGAATAGCAATTGACTGTGCTTTCAACCTTTTGTTGAACAAAAAGCACCATCTAGTGGGCTGAGAAAATAAAGAAAAGGCTTCATGAGGCTTCATTTGGCCATCACTACTCACAGCAAGACGGTTTCGGGTTCGAATCTGCCGGCCAGCAGGGGCCCATTTCTTTGCATACTCCTCCTATGTCAGCATGGGTTTTCTCTCAGCTCTCTGGCTTCCTTCCAAAGCCCAAAGACATGCAGGTCAAGTTAATTGGTGACTCTAAATAGCCAGAAGCTGTGAATGTGAGTGTGAATGGTTGTCTTCTCTATGTGACGGTCTGTGAGTTGTGTGAATGCCTCTCACCCAGTGATGGCTGGGGTAGGCTCCAGACCCCCTCAACTCTGTACCAGGATAAGCCGTCACGGATAATGAATGAATGAAGTACTCTCAGTGTTACTCTGTGTGAGCCTAACATCTTTATTTTCCTAGTGTTTCCTTGTGTCACCCTTTCCCTATGTTGTTTACGTTCCACTGTTTGTGTCTCTTTTTCTCTTACCCCTTTTACCTCAAATTAGCTCTGGTTCTTGACCTGGCTCCTGGTAGTCTAAACCCAACTATGTCCGTTAGTTGTTAGAGGGAAAAAAACTGTCAATTCGCGATGTTGTACCAACGTAGTGCATTTGTTCTGAAAGAGACTGTAACAGTAAATTTCCTGTGAAAATGTATTGTGAAAGAAGACAAATGCATGTAACAGGCAAAACTTGACACAGCATCCCAGAACATCAACAATCAATACACCCAGGGTACCTTGCAAGTCGTATTCAGATGTGGAAAGTCCATGACCAAACAATGATGTGTGACGAGATCAGAGTGAGAATGTCTTGCCACAACAGTTTAATCTCAGCTAGCTTCATTCCTCCCCACAGACCCCTGCGCCCACATTGCTCACCACCAGTCCCATATCTTCATACTCAGCCTCTTTTACACCATTGTTTAGTCCGTGTTCTGCGATTGGATTCAACTCATGTTTAGAACATTGTGTCTTACTTAATGTAACTCAGTAGCCCATTTTTCACTGTATTCAGTTTAAGTCAGAACTGAATCAGTACTATGTTATGGTTTACTTTATCCACTGTAGAACAAAATACTCAATTTATTTTGGTCAACTCTTTGGTAGACAGTGCATTAAAAGAAAAACTGCAGTACACTTAGTCACTTTGTTTTCTGTGTTGTGCTTCCAAATGAATGTGGCATGGAAAATGTCAACATATCCTCATACCACGGTTTGTATGGTATCCTACAACAGTGGTTCCCAACTGGTCCAAACACAGGGTCCAGATTTCTCCTTCAATATATTCAGCATCATACTTGTGTGTTGGCATGTCGTCTAGCTAGTTTGCTGTCTCTGTTAAGTAGCTGTTTGTTCATTACTCACTCTACAACCGGAAATAGCACTTCAAAATAAAAGCTTGTGCCAGAAATTCACTGCACTTCAATAAAGAGTGTTTTTTTACAAACCAGACACATTCGCGAGTCCCTTGAGGTCCATTCAGAATGGACCTGCAACCCACCAGATGGGAACCTCTGTCCTACAAATTAGTGCCCTACAAATGGCATTGGATAATTAACATAAAGTTACAGAGGTTAGGTTTAGGAAAATAAAGTTACTGTGGTTGGTTAAGGAAAAGAAAGTGAGGAAGTACCTTGAAATGGCTCACTCAAAGTTCAGTTCCAAACACCAGTCTCCTGGGGAAAGTTAAGACTCCTTCCAACCTGCTTCCTTAGGAGACCACTTTCTGCTTCATCATTTACTCCTGTCACGTGATCACAGCCTTCTAAATTGTGTGGGTTGTGCATGAATTACTAGCTCATCAGTAAGTGGGACATGTATAAATTTTGGTGCTTTGCTTTTTGAAGGAAAACATATGAATGGTGCATGACAACAGCCTGAAAATGTATGTCACAATCATTCAGTTGTTAAAGACTAGCTTACGAATTTTAACATATGTCTTTTTAAATAATCATGATAAAGTCAATATAAAATTACCTATATAAAATTAAATAATGTGTGTTGTATTTCACTTTATTTATGCATTTTAAGGCCTCTGTATCACAGAAGCAGCTTTATTGTGGGGACAAAACTGCTAAGCTAACTATGGCAGAGTAGTCAGTGTTTTCGGGCACACATTGGGTAAAGCACAGGCATGTTGAGTCAGTTTCACTCATATATTTGAATCCTATTATGCTAGAGCTGTGGAGATGTTGAACAACCATTGCTTAAATAGGATTCAGGCTATTTCCTCCAAAACTTTGGCTGGAGCAGCTCAACAATGACAGTGATGAAATTATTCTCCCTTACAAAGGCCTCCTGCTTCACCCCTAAAAGGAGATTTAGCAGCCTTTCAGAAATATTTCTAGCATGACTACTATACATGTTTATATCTCAAATGACTAGGGAAGAGATTGGAGAGGAGAATAGGCACTGATGAATGCAGTACCTTAGGTTTCTTTAGGAGCTAGTGCAGAAGAGAATGTGTGGCCTTACATTCGGCCACGGTAAATTAAGTTTTCCGAAATAACACTTGCATCTGTAGTCATTGGCAAAGCTTAGCGTCGCTTAGCTTGGTATATGGAATAATGATTGACATTCTGTGTTTCAGACTTTCAGCACAGTATCTTTATATATCCCACGTGCCAAGAAAGATGATTTTAAGTGAGAGTCTTCACTGTTGAATACAGGCCCCATGGCTCACAAAGTAGCTAAGCAGAAAAGATTGTGCAGCCTTTCATTCAGGAAAGGTCAAGTAGTATCAGTCCTAATATCTGGTATCTTCCATCAAGCCAACTTAGGCCGCCTTGAGCTATAATGACCTGAGAGGTGTTTCCACCCTTTTAAAGTGTAAAGTAATGGAATCATTTTGCTTTGACCAATACATCAAAAGAACTTGATGCATTGCAGAGAAATGAATTATCTGAGAGGCAACTGTGGCATTTTAGATCCAAATAATTCAGCTCACACTGAAGTACCCTAAAAGGATAATTCTTCATTTCATGTATGATACTCAGAAGGCTCTTTGGCCCGAGAGCTTGTTAAGTGCTCAGGGAAAGTTGGACTGTTTGCTGCTGCATTATCAACTTTCAAGAGGTACATACACCCTTTCAGTATATAACTTTTTAATACTGCATGTTACATTGCTCGCCTTAATGGTGTGTTTGAAGAATATAATACACAATGTTCCATTTTCACCCCATATTAATTCTCCAAAATTATAGGAGTGTATTGGATCCAACCACTCCATACCAAGCTCATTAAAGACTGGAGGCAGAGGGAAAAAGCTTGCCTGGGTCTGTCAAAGGATAAAAAAAATCATCCACTGACACCTCTAAAGCATATTAACATGTTACGCTTTATTTAATTGGTACAAAAACCAAAGTATTAGAATTCTAAGTTGTGGTTTTAAGGAGGGTTTGGCAGCTTCTTACCACGGAGTTCTTTGAATTTATCAAATTCAGTTCACTAGCAAGGACCATGCCATAACAATATGTCATTTAAATGTTTGATTGTAATTCAGGAGGTGTTAGTTGTTCAGGATTGGTGAATGAATGTAAGAAGAGGTCAAGGTGGAAGAGGGGTGTCCTCTGATAGGTTGATCTGGGAGGATGTACTGGAGATCGGGAAGAGGGAGACTAAATGTGGGGGTTCCTTCTAAGGCGTTTATCCACCCACGCTGATTACAGGCCCCCCAGACGGTACCTACAGTAAGACGTGGGAGAGGTGTATACCAGACTGAATAAGAAGAGATGACGGGAAAAGAAAAGAGAGGATGAAGAATTGTTGGTAGGTATGAGGAAGGGGTGATGATGGATGATGGGAGGGTGGGTCGAGAAATCTAAGACAAAGAGAGCAGGATGGGTTGACCAGCTATAAGTAGGCTTGGCAGGTAATTAGAGGTGGGATTGGCCCTCCTCCCGAACCTAAGTTAACAAATTAACTTCATCAAAATCCATGGAGTTTCCACTAGTTGCATGGGGACCTCATGGTAAGGACATGACTGCAGGAAGTCACTGATTAAATGTTAGAATGTGTCCTGTTGTGAAGACTTTGATTTAGAAACTTTTATTGGTGATTTTCCATGGTAGAAAATGCCACTTTTGTCTGTTACAGTCATTTTCCTGGCTGTAATGACAGTGCAGAGGCATCAATATACAAAAAAATGAGTACACTCAGAAACACTGACCAATCAGAGCAGACCAGGCTGAGAAGCTGAACCACTGTCGCCCAGCAAAAACAAGATTTTCGTTCATTATCAGTAATATAAAAGTAATATAAATTGCGTGTTAGGTAATTTCCACTATTTAGCATTTTGTCATCCATTCATATAACAGTTCTTTTTTTTTTTTTTTTTTTTTTGCATTGGATCAGGTGTTTCAGTATCTTAACCCTTGACATACAACCAGCACAGGGATATGTTTCAGCACTGAACATAATTAATATGTTTCAATAACCTGTTTCTTCACATTGTTCCTCTGTAAAAGAGGAGCTGAAGTGGTTTTGTTCCACAGTAGGTATCAGTCAAAGTTCAACTAGGACTGAAATGCAAATTGTTGAAAAATCTCTGCCAGGTGTAAACCTGGAGGTGATTATGTGTTTGTTCGTGTGTGCGCATACATGTGGAAGTGTGTGTATCTGTCTGTCTGCAGCTAAGCTGGAATATTTGTGGAGTTGTGGAGATTTACGATGTTGAAAAACCTGTTATATTGCCCCTATATACACCCAGGTGGACTCTAGTGATGCCTGCATTGTGTAGATATAAAGAGGCCCACATCGTGGATACCTTCGGAGGCGATCTCTCTTTATTCTGCTCCCGACAACAAGTGGCAAAAACAAAATCCTCCATCACACACAGCCATACAAACTCCAGCCCCTCTCCCACAGAGCACAACAACAAAAGGAGGCCATGTTACATTCAAATAAGCACAATGAAACGCAGAAAACATACCTGACAGGAAGTGCAAAACAAAATCCTCCGTCATACACAGCCATACAAACTGGAAATCCTACACAAATGAAGCGACACAAGATTATGTTAGCAGAAAATGAACTTATAAACACAGTTTAACAGTGCTAAAATACGGAAATTACCACAAGAGCGATGTCACTTAACTCTCCCACAGAGCACAACAGCAAAAAGGTGGGGTACCCCAAAAGGTGAACATAGGGGTTCAGAAACTAGGTATCAAACGTTCCACATATGAGTATGATGGCCTAAGCATGACGAGTATTAACAACTGAGCCAAATTTTGTGGAATTATAATACTCAACATTACAAATGTACATTTGACTTATCACACATATTACTGCAGTATTCTTGACTCTGTTACATATATACCATCAGGGCCTGCTGACTCCCCACTGCTCTTTTGGTAGGGGTCTCAAGTCCTCAACAAAATCACATCGAAAAAGCATAGGGGAAAAGACATTTCCTGCAATCAGCCAGAAAATAAAAAGAAAAAAAATGACATCCATTAAAAAGTTTGGTCTCATTTTGAACTGGAGCATCAATATTTGAGATGTTATGATCCACTGAAGTTAGGCATGAAAAAAGATAAAAAAAAAAAAAAGGTATTCTTAACTTTGCTACCATCTTGATTGCAAGACAGCTGCACCATGTGTATTGTATAGAGAGGCCAGGATCAGCTCAGTTTGCCGCCTGGTCGAGATCTGCACTCTGCCGATTGCATTTTTCTAGCCTCCCCTTTTTTCTTGTCATATTAAGAAACTTGATTCCACCAGTCACTCAAAGTCACATTGCTTCAAAATTTTTGTTGTTTAAGTAGTAAAAATTCACATCACACAAAGGACATATCAGTGCATTTATTTAAAGCATGAGAAAGCAACTTAACATTTTCTTCTGATCTTAAACCTCAGGATGTGTCTGACACCCATTTTAAGAAATGTGCAATTTACTGCTTGGGTAAGAAGCTATTGTATATGCAGGACAATGCTGCATCCCAGCAGAATCCATCCACCTTCCCTGAAAATGTGCCTGTGCTGCTTTTAATTCACCTGTTTCTTTTCCATTGAACCTCAAACAACAAAATGTTAGTATTCCGGCACATATATCTACACCTTCTCAGCCCAGGGGGAAATCAAAGAGAGGGAACTCCATTCCAACACTGCAATTATGTTTCTCTGCTTGCAACAGATAGAGGGGTGAGATTAAAAAAAAACAACAGGAGGAATGGTGAGAAATGGATCGGCTGTGGGAATGGGAATGTGGAGGTACAGAAGGGGTGAGGGTAGGGGAACATGGGATATGACCTATTAGGAGGCAGAGAGAGAGTGGGAGGGCTGAGGATGGGAAGGGCATGGATGGAGGTGGGGATGATAGTGTGAGAAGAAAAAGCGTGAAGGAATGAGAAAAGAGTAGAAGAGCTTAGTGAGACACCTTGCAAGTCTCAGGGATAACCTAGCAACAGCAATACGCTCAGGAGATGTGGGCTCATTTTCCATTATCTACTCTGTTGCTGCTTCAAAGGGAATGGCTCCTATGGATTTTCAATTGGACATGTCAGCAATCCTTATATGTAGTATATATACAATATATTGTGCTTTTCTGTAGAGACTGCTGCAAAGCTATCCCATCTCAAAGAGACATTTAGAAATAGTGTTGGCGATTGGGTGCTTTTTGAAGTATCAAGATCTGTTTTCATAATGAAACAGTGAGATACAAGGTTCTATCTCTCAGCTCAGTAACCTCAGTATGGTTTTTGTTATGTTTTTACACTACAGCTTATTATTGTTTATGTCTTTCACCTTTTCTTGTGCGGTCAGGATTATATTTGACCTTATAGAAATAAAGTTCATGCAATGTTCTGTTTAGAGTGTCTACCTTAGGCAACAGAGCGTGTCATCTTATTTTCATTTTTTTCTTTTACCTTATTGATTTTAAATGTAAACCATTTTACTGCACAGTAACTCTCTCTCTCCCACTCTCAATTCACTGTTGAAATGTAACGGCATTCACCTTTGCACAATAGTGCAGCAGAGCACTTTTTTCACTGATGGTTGTCATGATAAGAAGAATTACAAACAAAAGAAGTTGAAGCCTGCTAAGGAAGTCAAGGAATCGTTGAGATCAGTTCCTACTGATTAATTGAGACAGTGGATCTACGACATGTAAGCATTCAAGAAATAGCATAGAGTTATGATGTCTCATCTAATTCGAAGTGTTATCGAACATATGAAAAATGTTTTTCATTTTAACTGTATATGAAAACTTCTATAGGAGGTTTTTAAGGTGCCCAGTAGGATTTTCATGTAAACAGTTGCTGTTTATGTTCAGTGTTCCTCACCATAATGCATTGTGTCTATCCATACGATGCAAGATTTTCCTAACAAAACAAAAAAAAGATAAACACTGTAAAGATGATTTATGACCCATTAGAGGTATGTGTCAGTGTATTCATCTGCAGAGACTCTGCCCTCTGCCTATGTTGCTGTGTTTTGGATGTTCCTGGGCCCAACACACAGGTGAGGTCAGGACTTTGTAAAAAGGTAGCAACCAAGTGACAGACCATAAGCAGCAGACATCCAAGATGAAGCTATGAAAATCGCAAGCTGAAACAAAGTTGTTCTAAACCAGAGTGAATCTGCAGTTGGCTTTATAGACCATACACATGCCGTATCTTTAACCACCTGAAATGCAAGGTCAGGCTCTGGGTGCGACTCTTGTGCCTTTTCTGTGCCAGCTTTCAGGAGCGTGGCGGCAGGTAGCATCTGAGGTCGCAAAGCAGCCCTTACAAACGCCAGTATCATAGCCTAAACCTGAAATCTTGAGTTCAGATCTGATCTTCTTCCATTTTTTTGTAAGTACGTATTAGGTGAACAATATTGTCTGTGGGACAGATGAAAAGCTCTGGCAGCCCTGCACTAAAATGATCTACCTTTCCATATTTATCACAGACTGATATTTACAGAAGGAGGGAAGGATATCTGTCAGCTGTGATTGGTTGGTCCTCATCACATGACATGTGGTCTGCACTGCTGCGTTCCAAAAGTTGAACTCAGTTTATCTGATTGCGCAGTCATCGCACCCTGAAAAAAAGGCACTTGGTAACACGTGCGCACCATGATGGTTTCACATGCATCCACACTGAAAACAATACACATCAGGGTGCCAAAAACATGGCGTGTGTACTACCCCTTAACTTTCATTTTCTCTGGCAATACTGTTCACAAACATTAGCCAACACTTTCTGCTCAGTACAGGTGTGTACTTGAGATACATGACTTGAACTCGAGTCACGCTTGAGTCACAAACTTAAAGACTTTGGACTCGATTCGACAGAGTAATAAAGGACTCCCAACTCAACATGGACTTTCACACCAAAGACTAGTGACATCATTTGGACTTGAGCCTTTTGACTTGAAATTATTTGGTGCTTTCCACCAAGTGCCCAAAGTTTAAAAAGTATGTTATTAAAAAGTGTGCCAGAACTACTTCATTTACCAACTACCAAAAATTCCCCAGATATACTTTGACTAATCGATCAGTTTGCAGTCAAGTTGCAGGATAACTTGACTGCGCCAAAGATAATTTCATTCATACAAAAACTATGTGACAGTCAACAAAAATTGAATTGCAATATAAAAAATTTTGTCTGGCACTCAAAGTTGCCCATGGAATGGTAGGTTGAGACTATAGCAACACAGCGTGTTCATATGTTGACTAGGAGCTAATTTTGTAGCACAGGTTGATAGTGCTGTATGCCTTTAAAAGTGTAGTTTCTGCACTACTTTTTTTTCTGTGATTAGATACATAGAACATGTTTTGCTGCTGACACTCATACACAGGACCACATTGCTTGGCTTTCACATCTCTTGCCGTTTTTCCACAGCGGGAGCGTACTGACAGATATCTACTGTAGGTAGTACACTGACTATGTATAAGTGCTTCATACAACCCCACCTTAAAAAAATCTGAACTCTTCCTTTAAAGGATCATAGATCGTGTATGTCTTGAACTAATGGAAGATCAGTTTGCTTCCCAGGATTGTCCTTAGTTTTACCAAGCAAACTGAAAGAGGTACTCGAGCACAGGTTGATTTGGTCGACTGTCAACATGTAGGAGGTGGGAGCAGGCTGCAATACAGTGCTCCATTTAGATACTTGATAGTATTTGTGTGTGCAGTTTGAAAATGACACTTAGAATTACTGTCAAGACAATGATACCATATACAAGAAAATTGGTACCCTTAATTCCATGCTCCTGTTCCTGTTAGTGCTCATTAAGATTCAGAAAACATCTCTGTACACCTTGTTTCCTGTCTGCCAGCCCTGTGCCAGGCATATCTTGCTTAAATTGTATAAAAATTTTGGGAGTGGTGCTTGTACCAGCCTTTCACTCAAACCATTTGCAGGTGCCAGGATCTTTAAGAGGAAGCTTTATCTCCATTTGGAGCAGGAAGAATTGTATTCTCTTTTATTTTTTTTTCTCTAGAAAACAATGAGATTTCTTGCCAAATCCATTTAATTGGCAAACTGTACGAAAATGTAAAATTCACTGAGACTGTAGAGGCTGCCAGTGCTCTCAATGATAATCTTGCTTGTTACAGTAATTATGCTATTTATACCAGTCATAAAATAAGGGTGGTATTGGATTATTGATGCTCAAATGCTACTCGTACCAGTTTTCATCTCAGCTCCTCGTTTCTGTAAGTGCTTCTTCTTTATTTAAAGGCACCTGTGGGTCAGCAGGCTGCACACGCTTCTTTTTTTCCCCTCCTCATATTGATTTGAGATTGAATCCTCAGTGTTTGCAAGCTAATTAACCATAACTGCAACAATTACGGTAAGCCCCGAGCAGTGGGGCTATTGAGCTGCTGGTACGGTAACAGGCCTGTGTAAATGTAATCCAATATTTGTTGTGTGAATATTAAACCATATGCAGGTCGCAATGGGCCTGGCTGCTGCTGCAAAGAAGCCTAATCTAGGTTTATGCATGTGTATATTCAATAGACTCTCACATATGCAGTGATATATTGACTAAAACGCACATTAAAACACATGGATAAACACATAAATTGGGATCTGTAGCACAAAAAAGCAATTCATGGCTTTCTCTGTTTTTGTGCTTGTGTCTAGCTCACACACCAACACATCAACACACACAGCTTGGATATAAGGCAGCTTGTTGCTAAGGTAATAACATAACCAGGCCATGCGGCGCTGCTTTCTAGAGCAAGGAGAAATATTACTGACATATACAGTGTGTGTGTGTGTGTGTGTGTGTGTGTGTGTGTTTGTGTATGTGTGGCGAGCAGGAGTAGGCTCATC
>JAPZEB010000026.1:3668057-3683918 GCA_029783705.1 Chaetodon striatus | reverse complement strand
GTCGTCTTGTCGGCTGGATTAAACAACTGCCTCAGAGAGCAGACGGCTTTAACCACCTGGAAGCAGATGCAACAGATGGTTGCTATAGCAACAACAGTGTTCCCCCTGGCATCAATTCACGTTCCACTCATTAATTACTCGGACCGCCTAACACCTATACAACAGTCTCTTATCACACAACTAAATGACAGGATCCGAGCCAAATTTGAGCACCTCTCTGAAATCCCTAAAAATGATTTTCGCACACAACCTCATGACCCAGTGCATTGGTTTAACGATATCGCACAGCCCATTTTACAAAACTGGCGCACACAATTAAACTGCTGAAGGGGGATAACGGCTCAACTAGTCTCCCCCACATTCCAACATCATTAATCTAAGCACCACCCATATATTAACCCACGCAGAACAGTCTATATTGGATAAGGGGCTCACTTTCATCCCCATCCCCAAGCCTCCGTCTCGCAGCGAACTAAAACGCGACCTACATTTATACCATCGCCGCCTGAAACTGCTCGACCATTTTGGCTACGAGAACCCGCGCTAGCCGGTACCCTGCTCAAAATGCACAGTTTGGGAACCAAGTCTGGAGGCCATTTCGGAGCCCATCCGACAGCTCATCGAGGCAGATGTGAAGGCTTTGAATAAGTTTAACATCAGGCCGCACACTAGATCCAACATCTCCCTTGATGAGCGCAGGGCTCTGTCAAATTTAGCCAAGAATCCCCAGATTATAGTGAAGGGCGCCGACAAGGGCGGCCAAATTTGCATCCAGGATAAGACCAATTATTTAAAGGAGGCTTATCGACAACTAAGTGATACAACCTATTACATTCCCTTATCGCAACCGTTGCAGAAAGAAACACAAATTATAGTCTGCGATAAAGTGGAACAATTATACAAATTAAAATTTATTGACAAAAACAAAAAACTTACCTGATGGGCCCCGACTCTCCGCGTTGTAGACTGTTCTACCTGCTCCCTAAAATCCACAAACCTCCTGTGTCGTGGCTGGTCCCCTTCGTGGTCCCCAGCAGTCGCCCCATCGTCAGCGACTGTGGCTCAGAGTCCTACAACATTACTGAATATATTGACTATTTTCTAAATCCGCTATCTACACAACATCCCAGTTATATCAAGGACACGTACGACTTTGTGGACAAACTCACCACCGTGCGAGTCCCCAACGCTGCATATGTCTTTTCTATAGATGTTGACTCCCTATATACCAACATCGACACGACTCTGGGCCTCAAGGCAGTCGCGAACATTTTTGCCAACAATCCCGACCCCTCGTGACCTGATGACATCATCCTGGACCTCCTGAAATTGACTCTTACAAAAAACGACTTCCAATTCAACAAACAATATTACCTACAGGTATCCGGGTGTGCGATGGGCCGTAAATACTCACCCGCATACGTCGATATTTACATGGCTGACTGGGAAGCCACAGCATTTCAAAAATTCACAAAGGTTTGTTTTACTTAAGATATCTCGACGACATATTCGGAGTATGGCAACATTCCAAATCAGAATTTGAACAGTTTATTCATATCCTTAACAATCACCACCCCAAAATCTCCTTGAAGTACACCCTGCACCACCAACAGGTTGAATTTCTGGACACCCAAACTTTTTTCACAGATTACAATACCGAATCGAAACGACTGGCCTCCAAAGTGTACAGAATATGCACTTTCACAGAGCATGTGGAGGAGGCAACTCAGACCCTCTTTGCAGCCCTGAGGCCGCATGGCTACATTTTCTTAAGGTAAAAAACAGAGGTTATAAAAGAGGAATTCATGGTTAGAGCTCACTTTTGACTTAGCTTTCAACGAGACAACATCATTGCTCTCTCCAGCCATTGCAGATAGGTTTTTAATGAAAAATGCGGTGCTGGCCAGCATCCCCAGACACGTTGAATATATAATATACGACCTCAACTGGCTATTCCCAGTCGAGGTCGGGTGTAGGTGTTTCCCGGCACAGTCTGTGTGGAAGACACTCACAGCTCTGGGAGTAGCAGGAAGGGAGAGGAAGACAGCTGTCCGCAGGTTGGGGGAGGCAGCGAAGAGAGCATCTTGTTGGCTTTGGAGTAGGAGGGAGGAGTTGAGCTGGGGGCCAGGAGAAGATGGGCAGTGACTGGCCATCACTGTCGGACCTGCCAACTGGAGGGCGTTGTGGTTTGGACACCACCTGAAGACATCCTCTCCTAGCCGAAAGCGACAGACATGCAGACATGACTGAAGTATTCAGCACAAGATGTACAGTATTTCCCCTGGGGCACCAGTGACTTCCAGGAAAGGCTGGATGGCAACCAAGGAAGATTGGTGACGCTGGAAAGACAGATGACCTCCAGAGGGCACCAATCATTGCTACGAAATGAAACAATGAGCAATACCCCCAGAGTCTCCTGAGAGGGGGGGGGTTGTGAGAGACTCGATGGGACAGATACAACGGTAATGGCTACGGAAAACACACGGATAATGAGACAGCTCACCCAAACCACACTTACAGGGGAAGTGTTGGAAGCAAAGTGCCATTGCGGTAGGTTTTTCAAGAATGCAAGGGGCCGTAAGATACATCAATCCAGGACCAAATGTGGAAGAGGGGAGAATCAGACGCAGCGCATAGTGGAGACACTAAATGAGACGCAGGAGTACTCCAGTCAGGAGACACCCCACAGTACCGGAGACCTCTCAGCACCCGTTCCATCCCAAAACCACAGGAGGGACCCTCCGAACACGATCTCATGCACCCAACCTATGAGAGAGAAAGTTAAATGGCCCCTAGCTAACAACAGCACAGCATGGAACCAGCTAGACGAGGACCTGGCCCGAGCTCTGGAGTCTATGTTAGCAGGATCAGCCGAGAGGAAAATCGACTGTATGACAACCATCATCTTCACCATGGCTAGAGAATGCTTTGACACAGAACAGTGGAAGGGCAGTAGCAGGACCCCTGACAACCAGCTGAACAGGAGGGCAAAAGAGATCTTGCGATAGAGAGGGGAGATCAAGACTCTCAATAAGAAGTTCAAAGGAGCAAGTGCCGAGGAAAAGGAGGGCATTAAAGATATGACCAGTGGACTCAGAGGGCATCTCTGCAGACTGAGAAGGGCAGAAAGGTCTCTGAAACTGAGGAAGGAGAAGGAGGCCAAGAGAGCTCAGTTCATTAAGGACCCATACAGGTTCACCAAAACTCTGTTGGGCGAAGCAAGATCTGGGAGACTGACCAGCCCTGAGGAGGTCGTGGAGGAGTTCCTCAGAGAGAGCCATAGTGACGCTTTCAGGAATCAAGTCTGGAGCAAACACCCTAAGATCGGCAGAACTGAAACTCCCGAGGAAGAGCTTGAAACCAGCGAACCAACGTGGAGTGAAGTCAAGGATATAGTGCAGAAAGCCCGATCAGCATCGGCCCCAGGACCAAGTGGTATACAAGGTATACAAGAGATGCCCAATGCTCCTCCGCAGGCTCTGGAAACTGTTGCGGAGGATATGGTTAAAAGGCATAATTCCATCGTCTTGGAAGAGAGCAGAGGGGCGTTTTGTACCCAAGGAAATGGACTCCTCAGACATCAGTCAGTTCCGAACCATTTCCCTCTTAAGTGTTGAATGCAAGATTTTCTTCTCGGTCTTGGCAAAAAGGATAACCAACTACATGGTGAAGAACAGATACGTCGACACATCAGTCCAGAAAGGCGGCATCCCAGGCTTCTCCGGGTGCTTGGAACATACTGGAGTCCTCAACCAGCTGATCCGGGAGGCCAAGGAGAGCAAAGGAAACCTAACAGTTGTCTGGCTTGACTTGGCCAATGCATACGGATCAATCCCTCATGACCTTATCAACATGGCTCTGGAACACTACTATATACCCAGCCACATCAGGAGAATGATCTCCAGCTACTTCGGAGGATTTAAGCTACGGTTCAAAACTGCCCATTTCACAACCCAGTGGCAGGTCCTTGAAAAGGGAATCATAACGGGCTGTACCATCTCCCCCATCCTGTTTGTCATGGGAATGAACCTGCTTATAACAGCAGCAGGAAAGGAGTCCAGAGGGCCACTAATGGAGTCCGGCGTCCGCCAACCTCCATTAAGAGGCTTTATGGACGACCTGACCATAACAACATCAACCCATGTACAAGCAAGATGGATCCTGAGGGCACTCGACGACGTGGCGACTTGGGCTCGAATGCAGTTCAAGCCAAGGAAACCGAGGTGCATGGTGATCAGAGATGGAAGAGTGACAAGGGGGAGGCTATACCATCGATCAAGGAAAACCCAATAAAGTGCCTAGGGAAGTGGTATGACGCATCTCTCACGGACAGGAGCAACGTTTCCAGGACAGAGAAACAGGCAGACGAATGGCTGAGAAAGATTGAGAGATCAGGATTACCAGGGAAGTTCAAGGCCTGGCTCTTCCAGCATGGTCTGCTACCAAGACTGATGTGGCTACTGACAATTTATGAAGTGCCCATGACAGCAGTGGAAGGAGTCGAGAAGCGAGTGAATAAACATCTTCGCAAGTGGCTCGGAATCCCACCAGGCTTCACGTCAGTAGGATTATACATCAGGTCTGGTCAGTTACAACTACCCCTATCATCAGTGGTTGAAGAGTTCAAGGTCGCTAAGTGCAGGGTCGCGATGATGTACCAAGATTCCAACGATGAAAAGGTCAGAAGTAAGTGCACTGAAGATGAAGGACATCATCAGGAAGCCATGCATAGGGAGGCAAGGACTCAGATCCACCCAGTTCCAGCAGTGGGGAAAAACAGACCCAAGGCAGAAGAGAGAGATGATCCAAGCCGAGGTCCGGCACCTTGAGGAGGAGAGGAGGAGGACAAGGGCAGTGGAACTTGGATCACAAGGAGCCTGGACAAAGTGGGACCTGCCAAAGCGGAAGATCACCTGGCCTGAACTCTGGAGGCTGGAGCCCTTTCGCATCTCGCTCCTGCTCCGTGCAGTGTATGACACCCTCCCATCACCAACAAACCTCCACAGATGGGGATTGAGGGAGGACCCACTGTGCAGGCTATGTGGAGGGAGAGGAACCATGGCGCACATACTAGCGGGGTGCAAGATTGCTCTTAGCCAGGGGAGATACAGATGGGAATTGAAAAAGGAAGAACAGGGAGAAAAGGAGAAAGGAAAGGGAAGAACAGAAGGGACTGACATATATAAAGCCAAAGTTGGCATTACATTTGGAGGTCGGTGCACCTGATGAAGTTCAAGGAAGACCAAAACGTTCTGAAAGGGACTCTCCTTCTTTCCTACTCACTGTCTTCAAGATATGGCGTCATTAAACTCCTGCCCAATAAATCACTGGGCTTTTGGCAGCATCATCAGTGCAGCGATATTGACAGACTGATATTGTGGACTTACATAGGCAGGATGTATAGACAATAAATGTATCAACTTCAGAGGTACACGTTGATTTCATAATGACAAGCTGCTGTGGCGCAGGTGTTGTTAAACTCCTCTCAACTTAAACTTCTCCCGCTCATTTAATTATTTATTTATTTTATTAGCATTGACTGTGTCAATGTATTCATATGTTTTGTGCTTTGGCAATATTGTTAATATAACATTTAAGCCAATAAAGCCATTTTTGAATTTGAATTTGAGAGGGAGAGAGAGAGAGAGAGAGAGACAGACAGAGAGACACATAGACAGAGAGAGAGAAATGCTCTTTCTTTTGGCCTATTCTGCTTAAAACACTGACACAACGTAGGCTAATGCAATAATGTCATATCATATTCACAATAATAATAATGATAATAATAATAAACCTAAAATGATATTCGATCAAGATTTTATTACTTTGAAATCATCATATCAGCTTGACAGTTAAGGTTATTTTTATGAAAAACATTGTGACTTTTAAGAAAGAAAATTCATTAAATAACCACTCATTATTACTCAATTACACACACACACACAGAGAGAGAGAGAGAGAGAGAGAGAGAGAGATATTCTGGCCAATGCTGCTGGCAATAAGGGAGATGCTGATTCTTTTGGCCTAGTCTGCTTTTGTGACTGAGGCTGTATTTGAACTGTTGACCAGCAGATGGAGACAAATGCTAAGGCTTGGCAGCTGGGAGAGAGTCAGCACTGTACTCCTGTGGGGCCAGCTCATAAGGGATTTATGAATGATAGAAATCAGGTAAAACAAATTTGATTAACCAGCTGCATATGCCATGACAGACAAAGAGACTTGCCGTTTTTCTTCTTCATCTTATCTCACTTCAATTCTTTCTATGCTATTCTCATTTGTGTTAATTGTATACCCAACCATGATTGGCTCCAAACCAGTTGTGATATCACAACATTTGTTTGTAGTCAAAGAGCTCAAATTTGAGTTCAGAAGATGAATGTGAGAACAGCCTTCCAATAGAAACTCTGCACATCATTTGGCTTTTTGACACTCGAACATTTAAGTGTAGTAATAAGAAGAATAAAAACAAATAACAAAGACACAATTTTCTCAGAAAGGGGACTTTAAAAAAAAACCGCACATTTCACCTAATAAAAAAGAGGAAATCAGGTAATCAGGTTAATCAGCTCAGTGACTCCCTTGATGGTATCTAGTTTCTGACTATGATGTGCAGAACCCTGGACAGGTTGCCAGCCAATCACAGATAGCCAGCCTTTCACACTCTCATTTACACCTATGGGAAATGTAAACGTAGTCCTGTTGATTGAAAAGAAATGAGATTCACAGCTGCAGGCCACCATGCGGATGTAATCAGTGCCTGTTGTACCTTGAACAATATGTCCAAAATTGACGTAACAATCTAATCACCATGTAATGTGCAGGGTAAATGCCATATACGAATGTGATCACACCAATAGTTAGTTTTTTGTGCGCTGAGATCGGCATATAAACGCAGTTCATGGTGTTCTAGAGGGGATCTGACCTGCAAAGGGCCAGCAACCTCCTACAGGTCAAGGGGCGGCCTAAGGTAAGAGGACGAAAAGAAAGCAAGGATGAAAAAGCAAAGATAAATGGATGAAAGAAAATAATAATAAAATAGTCGTGTATGAATAAATAAATCCCTGGTCTGACCAGTCTTGGTTCTACCCCAACAACTGTTTGACCCTGGAGCCTGATCACAGATGCCCCCTTGGAGCCCTTCCCCCTCTCTCTTTTCCCTCTGACTCACACAGCTCCCATACACACACATACATTTACTCATATGTGTTGAACAATGAGAAAATATAAACCTAACTGCTCAAATTGAATTACTTAATCTTAACTGTATTTCTATCATTTTTGTTTTATGGTTGTTGTTGTTTATCTCTCTTGTCTTGTCGTGTCTCATAAAAGAAAATGTTGCCTGACCTGGCAGCCGTGCATCCACTTGGTATTTGGTACAACCTGTGGGCCCATTACTGCCTGCCAACACAACACATCTGTGGCAACTTATGAGTTTAGACAGCTAATCACGCAAGGTAGTGCAGGCGTTGTTAGTGGCCTATCACTTCGAGTAGGGACAACAGTCACTTTCTGCTCTTCTCGGCTCGGTCTTACCGCTTGATTCGTGAGAGGAAAATATTTCCTTGAGCGGGTGACCTTCTGGTTGCTGCTTCTCATGACCGTCGCAGCTCCTTGTGCACACACAACCGCATCTTCACGTGACAAACTCACAGTCCTCTGTGCAAATTATGTTTTATTTATGTGACATCTGTTTGATAATGGCTCACAGATATGGAGATCTTTGCTTGCCAGAGCATGCAAAACAGTGAATGGTATTTTGGGGCTGATAGTCACATATTCAGTAGCTGTTTTTTATGGCTCTGTGCTGGAGGTATTATGTTTTCAAGTTTGTCCCTTTCTTGTGAACACGATATTTTAGAATGGCCTTGAGGGAATTTCTTCAAATTTGGCACAAACGTCCACTTGGACACAGGGATGAACTGATTGTAATGTGGTGCTCAAAGGTCACTGTGACCTCACAAAATGCATACTTAAGATTTCATACACTAAGGGTGCATACACACCAGGATAGTCCGGGGGACTCGGCTTGATTGGGTGGGGAAAAAATTTCTTTTTAAAGCAGACCAAACCGCCTGGACAACGTCACGCAAGCACAGCAGCTGCTCGTTTGGGGGTGGTATTGCCCGAAACGACTTCTGACCAAGAAGAAAAAAAGCATGAGGAAGAAGAAAACCCGGCTCATCGACTGGCAAGGACCGAAAACGAAAAATCCATCCCCTTCCATTCCGTATGTTGTATATTGCGTATGCTGTAAAGCCCTCTGAGGCAAATTGTTATTTGTGATATTGGGCTTTATAAATAAAATTCATTGATTGAATTGATTGATTCCCTATCCAGGGTGTTGCTCTGTACATGAGATTAATGCAACAGTACCGAAAAAGATGTAGCGAGAGACTACGATGTGCTGCTGTGGTTAAACATACACTGAGTGAGGTACTGCAAGGATTTAAACATTTTCAGATCACATATATATCCGTAAATTATATGTATGCACTGCGCTCTACGTCACCCTCTCTCTTTGGTTTGCTGGATAGTCCGGTTGCATTTCCCACGGTACGCGAACCGCACCAGGGTTCACTTGCAAGTGAATGGAGACCCCGTGTTTTCAAGCGGACCAGTGTTCACTCGTTTGGTCCGCACCACAGTTCAAATGAGCATTCACACCACTCCAAATGAACTGAACTATCCATAGAAGTGGACCAGGGTTCGTTTAAAGCGGACCAAATAGTGCCAGTGTGAATGAACCCTAATTACGCCTCAATTTCACACAAACATTTAATGGGATAAAATTATGAAGTGGTGATGTTTTATTCTAGTGGTGGTATACAAATTATTGATGCAGAATACATATTCTTATTCATAGCAAATCACGCTGCACGTTTGCCTGAAAGAGGACAAATCCCAACTTTTCAGCAAACTGTCTCAGCAAACTCCCACACACCTATGTATACCCCCAAAAGCACAGTAAATTTCCAGATTTCTACACAAGTTGGGTGTTATTTGTTGGATAAAAATAAATCAAAATGATGATACAAATGAAAATGAAATTCAGTTCCCCATGTAATGAAGAAACTGTTCACTCTGTGAAAGCACATTGTAGAGACCTCAACGTGGATTTTATGCAGCAGCTTCTCTTTATTTCTGTCCCTCTTAATCTCCATCCCGAGAGGCCTGTTCCAAAACCAGATAAGACAGGGAGGGAGGAAACAACCTCGGCTTACATTGTATCAGACAGTGGGGGGCAACTAATCGCTGTTTTCACACAAAAGCCACACATATACAAAAAAATGTAGACTGAAACTACAGGGTATTTTTCATAACTGCCGCATATGTGTCAGCACTCATCTTTTAAGCCACACATAAAGTCTGTTGGCTTAATGATAACTGCAATCAATATGAAGAGCACTGCCACAAAGGCAGACACAGATTAATGGTATTGATTTTACTGCTTGATTAAGCCAGTCAGTGCAGCTGTAGCCACGATACAGTCACATGCGTCTTGAATAAGAAATACATTAAAATTTAAATTGTGTATTTAAAACAGAGGATTAAATATGTGGTGAAATACCCATATATCAAAACATAAATTAAAGAAAAATAATGAGTAGCACATTTAGAGTAATGATGCTGTGAATGGCTACAGACAGTGCAACATGACTCTGCCTGTGATCATGTGCTAAAACATGTGCTTACAACTTAGCTAAAAGTATGTGGGCGTGCAAACAAAGTGTTTTGAGACCTGAACATCACAATCAATACTAAATGCGAAACATCTCTTTCCAAAGCCACACCCTCCAAGAAAGGGTTTGCACAACAGAGATTTGCTGTCATACAGCCATGAGAGCATTAAGGCCCACTCACACCAGCATTCAAAACAGCAAAACCTCAGGGGGGAAATCAGTTCATTAAAATAAAATCGCCACCGTCAGCATATCTGTCAACATCAGACCTCAAGTTCACCTGTGGTGGAGTCTGATGTGCAGATTTGTCGTCTTGAACAACTGCAAACTGTCTTTACAGTGCTGTCAGACACACTTATTTTCTGTTAGCAAAAAGAACTACCAAAAGTTGTTACAGACAGTTGGTGAGGAAGCTTGCGGAAAAAAAAAACTACAGCTTGTTTGCAGTCACATGACTATTATGGCACAAGAAATTCAGATGGAGGGCAGGAAGTGATAAATCTATAGCAAGAACTGGAAATAGAGGAGCATGACTACATAAAGGGTCTGATGTATTAGCAGTCAGCAGGTATCGTCAGAAAATTTAAACTAGTGCTCGACGTGCTCCATAAAAAACAAACTAAAGAGATTTTTTTTACAATTGGACTGATTTGCCCAATGTAGATACAATCGTCGTTAGAAATGATCTTGTTCCAGACCTCCTAACGTTACTAACGTTACACAGCGAGCAGTAGCCTACAAGAATCTAGTGGACTACACCTATTTTGTGTGTATTCCCCGACTGAAACGAGTGCCATGTTGTTTTTGGCTTGGTGAGTAAATGTGCGTGAGTATAACCGTTTTTTATATTTCACCTCTGTACGTGGATGCACCACTAAGGTTAGCAGCTAACTTTAGCTTACATTAGCTACTGTTTTCTACCTACTAGGTCAACCATTCCCAAAGGTTTCTTGAAATAAAGTTCAAACCTGGGTTGTGGCTAAAAATGCAAAGAAGCTGTTGCATCACATTGCAATACACCCTTTTACTGTTAGTAAACACTATGATTTTTTTGGCTGGGCGGGGCTTAGCTGGAGGCAAAATAAATCTCCACAGACATTAGCTAGCGTTAGCTAGCAAGTTCCATTGGCTTGTTTTAGACAGTGGAGGAAGATGATGAGAGTGGTGCATTCAGAAATACGCATTCCAAGTGCATTTAACCATGGCCGCCTTCTTTTTGTTGACTCGCAGTGGTGGATGATGTGCAATAAAATTTCAGTTTTGAGCTATGACTCCTTCTCTTCTGGCTCCCAGTAACACATCAAGATGACATTTTAAGACTCCCATGTAGCCTACAGTCATGTGGTGGCGAGTCATGTTTTGCCTCCAGCTATGAAATTGTGATGTTGGCCCTAAAAGGTTCAATGCTTTAACGTTAACATCTGACATTGTTTCACATATTCCAGACTAAAGACAGAGGTTTTTGATCCACATCTACTGTGTTTTACAGTGAGTTTCTTTTTTTTTTTTTTTTTTTTTTTAAAGTTCTCCCCTTTACATCGTGGGTTTACTCTGAGCAAATCATAGGTATTTGTGTAGTGTTGGTAGTATTTGCCTCCAGCTGCCTGCCCTCCATTTGGAAAGCGCACCAATGTATAACATCATACAAGGAAGCTATTGTGACTGGCTAGCATTAGCATGTTTTCAGCTGCTTAGCACATTAGCGTTCAGCCTGCCAGCTATAGCAATAGGAAGTATGGATTGCTTTTAGTGAGACTGGGCTCTCTCCAGGTCGCTCAAGTTCTTCCACACCAAACACTTCCTGTGCACAGGAACACAAGAAAGAACCTTCCTCAACCCAGTACCACAAAGTTTGAAGCCTATGGTTGTCCAGGTGTGTAGCATAAGAATCATGGACAAGTGTTTCACTATATTGTGTATGAAGACAGGCTAACTGCTAGAGAGTAAGAAGAAGAAGAATTTATTGAAGCTAAAACTGCTGCATTAGTGATGAAATATAGCTCAACATCTTACAAATGCTTGAAGCAGCACAACAGAAGGGCAGAGACTTTGGTTGGCTTGTTGTGTTCAAACAGAGAGACGTTTGGAATATTGCTGTAGGAAAACTATATCTCTGTTGATACTATGTGATATGAGAGGAAGAGGCTGTCATATAGTCTGTCTAGGAATTAAGAGACAGTGAAGAAAAGGAGCTGACATGAAGAGAAAGCAGGAGGAGAAGGAATGAGCTGCTCCAGTGAAGATGTTTAGACTACAATGATCTGTCAAAAGCACTTGCTTACTTACACTTCAAACTAATTTTCTCATTCTCTGCCTTCTACTCTCTTCCCCTCATCTGTCTCGTCTGTCGGTACATATCTCTTATTTATCGTTTTCTTCTCCCCGCACCTCTGGCACTTCATATTCCAGCTCTCACCATGAATTCAGAACACTGACAAGTTAAGCAGACAGTCACGGCGGAAGCAGCATTCATTTTAATCATGGCCCAAGAAAGGCTTTCAACAAGGATAACTTTGTTTCAGGCACTTTTGAAAACTTTGTCACATCATCAATCTTAGATGAATGGCTGTGCAAAGATTTAATCAAGACAATATGAAAACTCACACTGAGACATAATATTTATCACACTGTCTCTGGTAAAAATCTGACTTTTATAGCTTGGATCAGTTACAGGCTAACATGTTAGCAGTTAGCTCACCAGCTACAGTAATGTGGTGCATTTCCTTGTTCGCTGCATAAACCACTCTCACACCACCTTTTTTTGTTAATATTATTGTATGACCTAACAGAGATCTAAATCTGGCCGGCATGGCTGTCTGTTCATGCCAGACTAATAATAAAAGATGTGCCAGAGTCAGGTAGATTTAGAAATGTTTAAATGGGAAGGTCAGACTGGATGCACAGTTAAAACATGAGGGCACATTTGTAAAATGAGTAAAAGTGTTAAGACCCTGGGCAATAACTGTACATATTAATAGGGACATTGCTTTTTTTAAGTGTAATAGGACAGGTAGATATAAACTTTGCTTCTGCCTGAGCTTTTTTTTTATACTGTCTCTATTGTTTATTGTATTCTGTGTGATGATGGAATAAAAAAACTACTACTGCTACTACTACTACTAATAATAATAATCAATAAATGCCAAATAAAACATTGTAAATATTTTCATATAAAATAACTCCAAATAGCCCAGAGCTATTGACAAAGTTTCATCTTAGTATTTGTTTGTGTCTCTTAATAGTCATTCTGTAGTCTGACTCAGCAGACGTAGACTGTGACCATAAGCCTGTCATCGGCTGATTCAATTGGCTGTCATCCTTCCTCCCTTTCACTATCGGCATATTACCATTTCAAAATCCCCTTCACTATGGCAAACAACGACCACAACCTCCATGCTAACAAATTGCACACTAAAAATGGCAAGTTATGACACAGATTTGGGTCGTGCAATAAGACATGCCTGCTTTATTCTTTCGATGAATTGTTGTAAAGATCTATAGCAAATAAAACAACTTGTGAAGGCACCTTGGAAACACCCAGACTCCATCTCGCAGAACTCTCATGCCTGATGTTGATCAGTTTTCTGACACGGCCAGTCAGAGTTAATTTCGTCTCCAGTCAAACAATACCTGAATATTATCCTTTTCCAAACTCTCGCTGGATTCGCAAACTTCCCTTTGACACCTTTAACAGACCCTTCTCCTGGGGAGAAGCTAACACAGCAACAGCACTAAAATCCTACACTGAGCTGTTTAATGGTCCTTATAAACTCACACCGATACCAAAATGGCTTGACTCTGTTATTAAACCTGTTAACCACTGTTAGGTAACGTTAGCGATGTGGTGCTAACAGTGAGCCCTGTCACTGTGTGTGTTCCCACTGATGCTACATTGCGAGGGCACTGTCACTGCATCCTGAGATTGTCACCGCCCAGAATGAATGTGATTGGTTTAGAGAAACAACAACAACAAAAAACAAAAATCCAGAGCGTATTTTGCCCTCTGGCAGATTGGTAAAATGGTGATTTCAGATCTTTCAACGCTGAAACAGTGCTGTGGAGACAGGTCTGGCTACCTGAGATTAGAGTCTCATTGTGGTAATTTTGTGTCTTTTTGTCATCTTTTTACATGTCTTTGTAGTTATTTTGCAGCTTTTTGTTGTCATTTTATGTCTCTGTGGTCGTTTTACATCTCTTTGGTGTCATTTTGTGTCTGTTTGGGGTCGTTTTAGTCTTTTTTATGTCCTGTTGTGTCTGTTTGTGGTGGTTTTGCATCTCTGTAGTCACTCTGTGACTTTTTTTAGATCGTTTGGCATCTCTTTGTGGTCAGTTTGTATCTCTCTGTAGTCATTTTGCTTTTTTTGTATTTGTTTTCATCTATTTGTGGTCATTTTGTATCTTTATGTGCTCATTTTATCAACTTTAGAACAAAAATATGTAAACCAGGCCCTAATCTAAGGACCCCAGTCCAATGTCTCGTTGACCTGTCTGGTAGCAGAGCCATGATACTAATGAACCTACTTGTGAATGATAGGGGGAAACCAGGGGTTACCAGCTAGATTACAGGAGATTCCAGGAGAGATTTCAAGTAGAGCAGACAAGTTCTTGGTAGACACTGGCCCAAAGCTGCCCCGCATTCTCTAACTGGATTTGACTCTCAGCCCAGTATTCTCCATTTACAATCCAATAAACTATGCAGAACTGGCAGCCATATACGGGCCAGAACTGGCTCAGTACAGCTCAGTATTGTCTCCTGGTGCCAGAATATACTGTAGCTGCATATGTTGACACTCAACTCAACTCAGCTGCCTGGCTTTGATACTTGTAGTGAACAGGAGGGGTGGAGGAGAGCAGTGTGGTGGCACACTTACACTGGAACAGATTTTTCTATTAACGTTGTAGCAATTCTAACCATACCCCAATAGAGGTCAATAAATGTCAAAGATTAATTAATACTCCTTTAAGTCCTGCCTATCACTGCAGTGTCCTTGGTGCCACAGCCAATGTGCAGCAGCTCTAATCAGACAGACAGCAGCTCAGTGATGCTGTTGCTGGAGGTCAGAACACAGTTTATCTCTGTCTTACTCGGTTTCCTTTCCTCTCTTCCTTCGCCTCTCAGCTCTTCCTCCCGCTCATGTCTTTATATCCCTGCTGTCTTTCTAGTTGTGCTACACATATTCCCTCTATCTTTCATTCCTCATCCATTTTCCTCTCTCCATGTTTTCCCAGTTTTTTTTACACCTCTACTAATCTTAAATTCTTTACTACTAAATCCCCTCTCTCTTTCAGCTATACCTTTGAGACTGCCTTTAACATCCATAATGGTGTATGTTGACATTTGCTTGACAAGTGACCTCCTGTGCTTATGTGATTTTTGTTGTAGGGCCGCAAAACATCACATGGCTTTGACATCCGAAACTGCTGTTTGCAATCCACCTCCTACCAGCAGCTTAGGTTGATTTATTTTTACCACGGCCAACGTCTTTTCCTAACCTCAACCAAGTAGTTGCCACATCTTAAGGTGCTATGCCATTGTTCTGATGCCCCAAAATGCTGTAACCCTATGAGTCTGAAAAATGTCCTATTCGACCAAAAGCCCATTTTGCCGACCGCCAGTTATCCCATAAAAAAAAAGAAATGTCTCCATTCCCTGAAAAACACACTCCTTCTAGTTAGTTTTTGTTTCCCAGAGATGTTTGAGCTGCCGATCCCTGGTGAATTTACTAACCATGTGGCGTTTCCTAGTGCCACCAAATGTGGGTGTTTTTAGCCATAACTAAGGTCTCTTCCTAACCATAATAATATGGTTTTTAGTTCCTAAACATAATCACACATTCACAACATAACGCTTCAGTGTACCGTTAAACTTCAATAACAGCCTGGGCTATTAATTGCTTAGATCACTGAACAGGTGTACAGTATATTATTGTCGTCTTTGGTGCTCGTCCTGTAGTTTCAGTAAAATTAACGGAATGACTGAATTGTGGAGAAAGTTTTACAGTATCTGCTACAAAATAATGTACAAATGTAACATACGTGTGGTTTATCGAACTGTACATTCATTCGTGTATTTATTTTCCATTCCTAATCCTGTTGGGGGCCACAGGGGGGCTGGAGCCTATCCCAGCTGACATTGGGTGAGAGGCAGGGTACACCCTGGACAGGTCACCAGACTATC